>JAAWXA010000015.1:4036375-4133565 GCA_038090715.1 Florisuga fusca | reverse complement strand
CCCCTGAGCCTCCTCTTCTCCAGGCTGAACAGCCCCAGCTCCCTCAGCCTCTCCTCATAGGATCTGTGCTCCAGTCCCTTCACCAGCCTGGTTGCCCTCCTTTGGACCTGCTCCAGCACCTCAATCTCCTTCCTGAACTGAGGGGCCCAGAACTGGACACAGGACTCGAGGTGTGGCCTCACCAGGGCTGAGTACAGGGGCAGAATCACCTCCTTGGACCTGCTGGCCACGCTGTTCCTGATCCAGGCCAGGATGCCATTGGCCTCCTTGGCCACCTGGGCACACTGCTGGCTCATGTTCAGCTTCCTGTCAATCCAAACCCCCAGGTCTCTCTCTGTCTGGCTGCTCTCCAGCCACTCTGTGCCCAGCCTGGAGCTCCCCATGGGGTTGTTTTGGCCAAAGTGCAGGACCCGGCACTTGGCCGTGTTGAACCTCATCCCATTGGAATCATCCCAACTCTCCAGTCTGTCCAGGTCCCTCTGCAGAGCCCTCCTGCCTTCCAGCTGATCCACACTCCCCCCCAGCTTAGTGTCCTTGCTGATGATGGACTCAATCCCCTCATCTAAATCATCAATAAAGATATTAACCAGAACTGGGCCCAACACTGATCCCTGAATCAGTATTGAATTCTGATTCATTTGTAATTTTCATCTCTGCAGAACTCTGCATCACTGAAACCCGCAGTTTAGTTACTCCTTAAGAAGATACCTCATACTACTTTTAAAGCTGCTGACAATTTTATTTTATAAGCCTGGGATCTTTTTTGCAGAATGTTCCTCTGCTTGCCATGCTTTTCCCCATTGCTTGGGCTTTTCTCTCTAATTTTGTGTGTCCTTTTTGAAGTGGGATGGTCAGAACATCATCCAATGCTCAAAATTCAGGTGGCAATGCAAGTTTGAGAGACTTCCTTTTTCTCATATACACACACAAATTCTTAACTTTGCCTCCTGGAGCACTGCCAAGCCAAGAGCTTGTATTTTCAAATTATTCAGGAGGACATCAGTAACTGCAGCTGATCAGAGCACATGTGAAACCAGACTGGTAGCAGGTGCTCAGAAGTCACTCAAATGCCACGGCATAAACATAGGTGGTTTGGGGCTAGAGATGAAAGTGTAAGATACAACAATGTAAATATTTGAAATAAGTCCATTTAGATGTTTTTAATCAAAGACTCTTTCACATCCAGGCTCACCTGATAACATGCAAACACAGAAGCTTCTCCCTGCAATGACAGCACACAGAAAGGACCTCAGCTCTTCCCACGAATGGGGATCTCATGTGCAGAAATCCCTGAATGGTGGGTGCAAAGACACCAGAGCCAGATGCTTCCCCGTGCTGCCCAGTGCCAGGAGGAGAGCCAGACAACCCGAACGTGAGCATAAACTGGGTAAGCTTTTTTCTAGGCAAGGGCAGAGCTGAAATATCCTTGTCACTGATGACACAGTCTGCAGCTGTGCTTGCAGCCTTGGCTGGTTGTCCTGCACAGCTCAAATGAAGGGTAATATCTGGCAATAAGGCAAAGGCCTCCAAAACAGCCAATCTGTCTGAGAAACTGATTTCAGCTGAGACCAACTGCTTTGTACCAGCACTTTCACTTACACTGTATCAATATTCTCCTTGTGCTTTCTACGGTATTTTACAGAAATTACAATAACCCCAGAGCAGCTTTAAAAGTACTAAATACAAAGCAAAAATAATGGATCTCTGTCCTACCACACTGGAAGAGGATTCATACAACTACAGCTTCTTTATTATGCATTCTTCTGGATAGGTAAAAGGTTGAATCCACCAGTTTTGAAAGTAATAAATAGATAATTGTTCTTCTAAAGCAGATAATGTATTGCTGTTCTGATCCCAATGGTTTTTATCAAATATTCATCCATGCAAGGACAGACTCACTTATTTTCCTTAAAAGTCTAGAACTGTAGAATAATTTCAGTTGGCAGCATTCCTGACCATCAGCTTGTCCAAACCCTTCCCAAAGCAGGGACAACTAGATCAGAGGAATTCTGAGAGATCCCACAGCCTCCCTCAGCTCTTCTGCCTCCAGTGCTTGATCACTTCATGGTAAAAATGTTTTCCCTAATGTCAAACTGAAATTCCCCATGTTTCAACTTGTCCCTGTTAACTGCCCATCCTGTGACTATGGAACTGCATGAAGAGTCTGGCTTCACCTTCTCTCATTACTTGAGGGAAGCAGTAAGATTCCCCCTTTGCCTTCTCTTCTTGAGACTGAGAAACTGTTCTCTCATCTTCTCTCTCAGGAGAATGAGGACTCCACTGGAGGTCTTCTGGAAATCCAAGCAGACTGTTTTGACACCATCACACTTATCCACATTTCCTGCTTCTAAGAACTTCAATCTCTCTCTCACAAAAACCATTTACCACAAGCATCCACCCCAGTGTCCACCCACGGACATTCCCTTCAGAAGTCTTTCCTTCCTTCCACTTTCTATGGATGTGCTTCTCCCACCTACAGGTTCACACTGACCTTCAACACCCTCCTGTACATATTTTTTCCTAAGATTTTCTTTTCAGAGGAACAAAATTTCTGGAACTCCAACTCTATGTTTCTCCCAATACATAAAACCAACCACCATGGAACATGGTACCTCCACTTACCAGAAGCAAAAGACAATCATAGGAGGATTATATAGCCAGGGTCCACCCTCTTGCCCACAGTGTTTCTGCTTCACCTGATCTCAGTCCTCTGTTACTCTTATTTCTACCCCTATTTCAGTGCCCTTCAGAAGTAATAAAGTAGGGAAAATCAAAGTCCCCCCCCAAAAATTACAAAAAGAGAAGTAATTTTCAATGCATCTTCAACTGTGACAGGCTCCAGACTCCACAAAAATACTACCTTATAGGAAAGAAGGCAAGGACACAACAAAAGAAGAGAAGAAAGGGAAGGGAGGAAAAGGAGGGAAGGAAAGGGAAGGAAAGGAAAGGGAAGGAAAGGGAAGGAAAGGGAAGGAAAGGGAAGGAAAGAGGGGGGGGAAGGAGGAGGAAAGGAGAAGGGGAAGGAGAGGGGCAAGGAGGGTTTCCCAGAGCCAGCTGTCACTTTTCAGAATGCCTCAGTCACTACTGAGAGCCACCAGGCAAACACTGGCTGGTATCTTCCCCTGTCATTTACCTGATGGGAAAAATCAGACAAGTGACCACCAGCCCACCAGCCCCTTTGGAAGCACTGCAAACAGAGCTGAGGGGGTTAAAAACCCTGTTTGGTGAAAGTTGTGCTTCACAAAACATGACTGGAGAAACAGAAAGGTCTTTGAAACAATTTGGACTGGAAACTTTTGATATCCCTCATTATTGAAAGCCACCATCCACCTGAAAAGTTTCTATGCTTTTTTTATTTGTCTGAAGGAAGGAACAGAGACCTGTGTGCATTAATTAAGCATGCTGCTTAATAAATTCTGAACTTCTTGTTTAAACCAAATCTGACTGATCGTGGATAGAAAATGCTCCAATAAATTTTACAAAAGCAGATAGTTGAAGCTAAAAAGGACACTCAGGCACAATATGAACCATGACCTCCCTCTCTCTTAATCTCTCAGCTTCCCAGTAGGGCTGGAGAAAGGCAGGGACACTCACATGGTAAGCACCCCAGCCTCCTCCCCAGCACTCTCTGTTCATATTGCTTATTTAGTTTCCAAACACTCAAGACACTTCTATACCTCTTTTTGAAGCTACACAGCTTTCAGAACATCACCTCTCACAACGACTATCTGACCCTTCAAGAGTATGTTCAACGGGCTTTGTATCACTCAGTGACTTGATGAACACACTTAGAAATCCCTCTTCATCAGTTCTGATTCACATGAAATCAATTATTTAGAGTATGTTAAAGACTGAAGCATTTACTGACTGTGGTCTGTGAAAAGACAACACAAAAAACAGCTGAGCTGGCAGAAAGCAACACCTTTCACCCTCCTCATTTTTAAGTCTGCAAACTGAAGATGCTCTGTGCAGCTTTGATTCAGTCTCTGTGTGTGTCAGCTCTGCAAGGTCTCAACTTCCAGGCTGCCCACTGCTCTGCCTGGCTTCAGTCAGCACTGAAGAGACCAGGACTGTGCAGGTGACACAACTGTACCCCAGATCACAGAATGCCAGGGGCTGGAAGGGACCTCTGAAGATGCATTGAGTCCAACCCCTCTGCCAGGTCACTCAGAAATGCTACAGCCAAGGCCTGAGATAAGGAAATGCAGGGAGAAGGAGAGTTGTGTCACAGGAGGAAATGATTAGGATGCTACAGACTGTTATTTTCTTCCACCTCTAAGTTCCTCTAAGAGTCTGAAAAATTTAAACTCTTAAAGATGGTCCACAGAAGCACACTCACCAGTTTCCTGGCATGCACCTTGCAGTCTCATAAATAAATTTATATACATGCAGTCACAGTACACTGGTCATAACATAGAACCACAAAATTATATGGGTTGGAAGGGACCACTAGAGCTCCCCTAGCCCAGCCCCCCTGCAGGGAGCAGGGACACCCTTAAATAGATCAGGTTGCTCAGAGCCTCCTCAAGCCTCACCTTGAATATGTCCAGGGATGAGGCCTCAACCACCTCCCTGGGCAACCTGCTCCATTGTTCCACTGCCCTCATGGCAAAGAGCTTTTTCCTAACACCCAATCTAAATCTACTGCAATTTAAAACTATTGCTCCTCATTCTATCACTCCAGGCCCTTGCACACAGTCCCTCTCCAGCCTTCCTGCAGACCCCTTCAGGTACTGGAAGGTCACGGTCTCCCTGGAGACTTCTCCAGGCTGAACACAATCCTTCATGTGGGGAAAAAAACTAAACTCAAGAAAAAGGGGAAAAGATGGCAAAGAAGATGGCTTAGGCTAGTCCTGCTTTGTCCTTATTGCAAACAGGTAACTACTACACAGAAAACACCACTTCCAAAATTCTATTCCATTAACTGTTAAAAATCACTCCACAATCCAAACTTAGTGGTTAAGTTGAAGAGGAGTAGGAAATCAGTAACAGCTGGAGTTTAAACATGTAACATGCTATCTGGAAAAAAACCTCCCCAGAGGGAGCAGCACAGATACTGTATCTGCTGTGTCAAAAGTTTTTTATATCAATGACTCTGTCCTGCATTAACCCCTCAGCTCCCAGCCTCAGCTGCATGACCACCAACTGGGGATTGCAGAATGAAGCAAGAGAACACACACAGATGACAGCAAGAGTCAACCAGACAAATCTAAGTGGGAATGTGGAAAAAGGAGCAGGAAACTGAGACAGCTCAACATAAATAACTTGATCCTTAACAGTGGATGTCTAGGATTCACCAGGAGTATTTGAGAGTGAAACACAGGAAAAGATAATCTAATGAAAAGTTAATAGTACCAGAAAAATCAAACTTAGGTGATAAAACAGCAAGTACTGAAAAGAGTGCTGAAAGACAAATAGTAATAAATAGTAGATGAAAAACATGAGGGAATGAAGAGCTTGAGTGTATTAATTAACACAAAAATAGTGGACTCAGGGGAACAAGTAATCAAACACCACTAAGAAAAAAAGGAAAGAAGAAAAACAGAGAGTAAGGCAGATCTAATCTGGAAAATACTTTAAAACCTTATTTACAACCTCCTCTTTCATTGTTTTAGATCCTTACTAATTTTATTATCAGAATTAGTAGAAATAGTTGTTCTGTTCAAATTAAAAATTACCCTGTAAATACATCAAGTATTATCATGCCACAAATACTACTCCTTGTAGATAACCAAAGGAAAAATATGGCCACAGAATAAAGCAGACACCTCACTCCTCTTGTTCTGCCTTACAGCTTGGTGGAAAAAATTTTTAAGTGGGAAAATTTTAAGAGAATCTACAGCTAAGGTTTTATTTTGTAAAGAACATTTCATTTCCTCAGTACTTTGTAACAAATAGCTGAGCTTTGGGGCTTTTTCCTCCCCTCCTCACCCAGCTTCCTGGGCAATCTGTCCCTTTAAGGTTTTTTCAGTGCTGCTTCTCCCCACTCTCTGCTCAGAACACCTGGAAATCTTAATATCAGGATGGCATACAGATTTTTAAGTTCAACTATAATGCTTAATTTTCTGTATATTACCCAGCTTTTTTGGCATAACTACATTCTCACAGCTGTAACTCCACCTCAGCATCAACTCTGCCCAGTAATTGCTTTATTGTTCTTCCCATGTGAAATTTTCCTTCAAGTCCACACTAAAAACACCCAAGGCTGTTACAATCTGATCACCTGCTTGATTAGAATATTCCAAAATCAAGTCACACTTTTAATTCATGACCCTGTTCAGCATTGTGTCCTGGCTCTGCCGTGCTGCAGCAGCTTAAAAGGCACAAGTTTCTCTCTACAGCCTTCATTCCAGATGTTCCAACTTCCCCTTCTGCTTGAATTTTCCCAGTTAATGTTATCTTCTGCGTGTAATTAACTTTTTTCTAGGACATCTAGGACTTTTTTTGCTGTTATTACAAGCTGTTAAGAACTAATGCAAGGAGGACTGCCCATTTTCAGAGTGCCTGACACTGTACACTGTTTACCTGAGATCAAAGGCTCAAAATACCCAGGGGTTACATGAATTTTTCAGACTAGTGCAACATCTCTTACTGGTTCTCATCAGAATGACCTGCATGCTTTAAACACTGGGGGGTGAGGGGTGGAGATGCTCACCTCTCCCAGGACCACCTTGCTGCCTCCTCTTCCTTCAGAGCACCAGAGAACATTGGTCACCTAGATCAATTCTCTGTGTGTTTCCCTGAAAGCAAGCAAGGGGATATCCATCTCTCCATTCATTCAGGCAAGGTCAGTTGAAGCCTATGTTGAAGTTTAACTTGTCTCACCTCTTCAAAGCTCAGGTCTGTAGTACTGCTCTTGATTTTGTAACCTACCCTTAATGGGAGCAAAGCCAATGCCAGCAAGCTCAACTATGAATCCTGTATGCCACAAGACATTGTAAAACCAGTGTGCTACACTAACACACATCATAGAAACACAGAGTGTCACGTTGGAAGGGACCTCAAGGATCATCTGGTCCAACCCTTCTAATATTATTGTTCATATGAGATGTCTCAGAACCCCCTTGAGCTGAGATTTCAAACTTTCCATGGTGGGGGAAGGCACCACTTCCCCTGGGAGTCCATTCCAGTGTCTGACTGTCCTCCTGGGGAAAAATTTTCCTCTTGTGTTCAATCAGAATCTCCCCAGGAACAACTTGTGCCCATTGCCCCTTGCCTTGTCCATGGGACTCCTAATAAATAGGGAGTCTCCAGCTTCTTTGTAGCGTCTCTTCAAGAATTGGAACACCACAATTATGTTATACTGGACTATACTGATATTATTCAGATGAATCAGATTACTTTGAATATGTTAAAATTCTTCCCTCCTTCCCCAACCTCTGATTATTTTGCCTCCCTACAATGTGCCAACCACCCTTGTAATAGCTGAGTTAAGGCTCCTAAGCGACCACTCTTGCACAACAGCACTGCCAAAACTAAATCTAGCCTTAATTTTAGATCCCAATTAAGGAAGTAAACAATTGTGGCATTATATACATACCATGCAAAGCAACCTTGCAAAGTAGCCCTAGAAAGTAATCACTGTCCAAAGTATTAGATGACCAGAGCAATAAAGTAACAGATGGAGTCAAAAAAGGTTCTAGGCTACCCTGTCTTCTCAAGATCCACCAGCTCACATCCAGCAGTCATTGCTTGTCCTCTGATGTGCCAACTGCTGGGCACAGCCACTGCTCCTCATCAGCAAACTGCCCACATGAAGTCCTCGTGGCCATGCAGGTATCTCAGACACTTGGGATAGAAGTTGGCTGTCACAGATGAGATAGCAGGGAGGAACCACAGGACCCAAGATGAGGTCATAAGTATCCTATGAATGTAATTCATGTAATTCATGTCTTTCCTGCCTGGAAGCAGCTACAAGCAGGTCAGGACACACAGTGTTTAAAAATCTTTAGAGTTCAAGTGTACTCTCACACCACCACCGTAAGGACAGGAAGTACCTATCTGAGAAAAGGATCAGTAACTCAAAATGTACACATCAGAAATTAAGCTCTAAGCCATGGATTTAGTTACAAAACATTAAAAAATGTATTCAACTGAGACATAACATTAGGGAGAATAAGCTGTATTCTGTGTACATCTGTAAGACAGATTTCTGCATCAGCTACAAACTGTTGCTATCTTGTTGTTAGCTTGGGGTCTCCAGGATAAGGAAAAAAAGTCAGTAAAAATGACATATCAAATCCTTAGACCAGAAGCAAGCTAACTTCTCCACATTTTCTGCATGATCAAGTTTAAACCCTCTGTAACTCAGATAAAGGACTCAAAAGAGTTTGAATTTCTTACACACACACACACCCCCCCTTTGCTAAGCAGGACTTAAAATTCCAGTGTTGCTGAAATAGCCACAAAAGTGGCACCAGGAACTGACTGGCGTATTTTTCTTCTGTGTATGATTGGAAAGTATTCCATCTTCTTGAAACAAGTTCACTAGTGTTTACTAGTAAAGAGTCAAGAGTTAAGCAGCTGCTTGGAAAACTACAGAGTTCTGCCAATCTATAAACTCAATCTCAGAATTCAGAGCAAAAAGCTACTTCATCCCTGGTCACTTACCAACCAGCCAAATAATAAAGCAAAGTAAGAAAACAAACTTACAACTTTCCTCTGAACTTGAGAATGAAATGGTTTCCTCATAGGCTAGCAACAGTGCCAAACCAGGATAAAATTAGGATTTCTAGTCAGGCGTAACAGCTTAATTGATTTCCTTCTCTCTTGGGAGGCAAATATGTCAGTGTATGTGATTCTGTGCTTTGAACTGCAAAAAACAGTTAAGATTTTTGTTCTGTTAGGCCATAGTTTTAGAATAACCACCTTGCTGCATTAGTAAGTCATCTTCAAAAGGCTTTAAATAAAGAATTTGAATTATTTCCATTCTATTCCCCACTGATACTTGCTTCACAAGAACTGAGGCTCTTCACCTACCTCTAACTCTATATAAACCTTAAGACAGGAAATTCTTGTTTTACAAGAGGTGGTGTTAAGAGTAGAAAGGTCACCTGGCAACTTGACTGTCATCATTTCTTTCCCTCCAGTTTCAGACTCAAAAACTGGCCAAAGGGACAAGGGCAGAGGGGCTGATGTGCAGCTGCAGTCAGGAGGACACAGCTCCTGATGCCTTCTTCACTTACCAAGTCTGAAAAGAATACTTTGAGGACTGGCTGAGCAACATCCTTGGAACCCAAGGAGCTCCCTACAAATACAGCCTTGGGAACTCAGCAGGCAACACGTATGCTCCAGGTGTCAGGATTCTCTGTTTCTTTTGGTTTGTAACTTCAGAAAGAACAAAAGGAGTCATGATCAATCCAGCTCTAACTGGAAGAAACGACATGAGTTGTTATGGGGATCTGTGGAAATACACCTGACCTCATCTAATGGGTTCCATTTTATGTTTCTCTGGGTTTTCCATCTAGAAGGAAAAAAACCTATCTTCCTAAAAGGCAGCCAGGGGGAACAGAGAAGTATCAGCAATCTTTTGTTAACCTCACAAGATGTTCTCTTCATGAAATGCATAAATGCCACGTGTTCATGTCACCACAAACTGAAATTCCACAGCAACCACCAAATCCACAGCACTATTCACAGCTCAACTGTTTGGGAATAAAGGAAATAATTTCCATTAAATATATGTATAGTCTCCTGTTATAGTTCTCAATTTAATAAAAATAATGCTACCTATCAGCACTGCTACATCCCTCTGAAATGTCCTCATTGTACAATCACAGAATTCAAGTCACTTGCATGCTATCCTATTTCCTTATATAAACCACGGGATGTACTTGCTAATCATTTTGGCTCTCCCAAAATGAAAATTTAGTCCCTTTTTTTAATGGCCAGCCACATAGCAATTTTCTCAACAGCTTGTGTGCAGAATTGCTTTGCCACATTCCTCTATTCTTGTACCTAGATGCCAGTGCACTGCAACAATTTGGCTTTCTTATAGAGAGAAGATACTATCTCCCATCTTACAGGTATCTTACTTAATTCACTAATTTTTTTCTTAATCCTCCTTCCTGAACTGAAGTATGACTTCCACCTCTGCCACCAGAGGCAAACCAAACCCCAGTACAACTCCAGCCTGTTTAATGAGGGTTCCATACTCTGAAATAAAACTGCAAGTTGATTTGAGCTGCAGCATGTACTTTACAGAAACATTCACTGCCTCCCTTACAGACCCTGGGCAGGGAACTTGCTGCATTCCAAATGAAACTGAGCAAAGTCTCAGTGGTTCAGGTATGTTCCTCCATTTCTCACACACCATTTGAGACACCAAATTTGAGGGTGAAAAATAGCACAAAGTAAATTGTCTGGTCTTTCTGAGACTGCCAGTATTCAGTAACTGCTCCTTATGCACACTGATAATCCAAGCAGATTCTTCACTTTTAAGCAGGTAGTTTATTTCCAACAGTGCTGAAGAACTTCTTGCTATTTATTTTTACTACATTTCAAGAACGATTACTTAACTGTGTTAACTATTCTTTTTAAACCACTGTCATTTTTTGGTTATACCTTAGGAACTTATCACCACTACCTCTTACCACAGAGCAACCTGCATTACTTCATGCTTCAGTTCATGGAGGTGGCTGAATAATCTGGATCCAGGAGTTTGTGCTGGGAAAAAACATGGTTTATAGGAAATGTATTCCTGTCATACTACATTAGATTTGAAGTAAGGTTTGTTTTAGTGGTTTAATCCTCGAGAATTTGAGATCTGATAATTTCTAGTGCCTAAAAATAACAAGGAACAGTTAGTTCAACAATAAGCTTTAATTCTCCACAGTTGCTAGAAGTACTTGTAGGCTCTTTTCCCATTACCACAGTTTGCCAAGTCACACAACTCCCAAGTTATCCAGAATGCTTATTTCAACAATGATGAGCTAAAATAAATACTAAATACTGTGATAAATCTGATTAACTGCACTGAAGGGATTCCAAAGGATGATGATCTGACTTTGCAGAAGCTTACTTCCACAAGAGGTGGTGCCCACTCAACTCCCCAGACTACCCCTGAGAGAAAAGGCTCTCCACCCAAAGGTTTTTATTTTAACCTCCCAAGTCCTGAGTTCAGCCCTTAATGAGCTCAGGCAGTTTCAAACTGAAATACTCAGGAGCCAATGTGCAGGTGGAGAGCAAAAACAGAGGTTATTCTGAGCTGAAATTGAAGCTCCTGGTGCTCACTGGAAGAAGTGCAAGCACCTCTACTAATGGGCTGGCTTCCCAGCTGATGGCAGTTACTTGAGAACTGGGTTTGGCTCTGCTGGGGTCACCATTTCCTCAATTAAACTGGGATACAGAGACTGTTCCTGGCTGTTCCTGCTAGCTTTGATACCAGCTGTGCACAGCTCCCTGTTCCATCCACCATGCTCCTTCTTGCTCAATGCAAAGAAGGAAAAGATGACACAACGTGGAAGCAAAGGCCATTTTCACCAGTCTCCCCTGTGAAAAGTTTGACCTCAGCAGTGCCAGAAAATGCCATAGTTTCCATGGAGAAACTATGACATGGAGTGAAAAAGGAGGTGAAAAATCTTAGCTCAGGCAGTGACAGTTCAGGTGGAAAATGACCAAGGCAATACGATCACACTGACAGAAACAAGGCCTGCAGCAGGTAGCAATGGAATGTGAGCAGGATTGTATCTGCTTAAGAGCCCATTTTTTCTAAATTTATATCTGTCTTTGAAACCCAAGATGCTCTTTTCCTTCTACATCCAGCTAGTGTTGAATGCTTGCAGATTAAGAGAATACTGAATTTGCTTTAACCACTTTGTTTGTGCCAGAGGATAAGGCTTTTTCATTAGGCTGTAAACCTTTTTAATTGCCCTGGCCTTCTTTTCTTCTCTTCACTGCACTTAAAATGTATCTATGGCTTCCTGGAATCGGATGGCAATGACAGTGTTTGCTGAAAGAATTGTCATTTTTTAAATTTCATTCTAACCCTTGGTTTGGAAAAAGTCTGATTCAACCCTCAGTACAATTTCCATCTTTGGAAGAGACACGAGGAGCCTTCCTACAAGCAATCCAGTAAGAAAAGTGTTAAGCTCTAGTGCTGATTGCTTTTCATAATTAGTTCCTGCCTTTACAGAAAATACCATCTATGCCATCTAAGCCCAGCAATGCATCTAACACATAGGTGGAGACAAACTCATACACAGGCATAATTTGCTCACAAGTCTTAGAACAATATTATCAGAAAAATCAAACTGATGTTTTTTTCTTATCTGCTGAGCACAAACGTGTCCCTCCTGTAAGAAATTGGTTACAGGAAAACTAACCCAGGATAAATAAAGAGAAAATGACACAGCTATGGCTAGTAAGCCAGCAACTATTCTGAATCATTAACACCACGAGGTGTTTTTCAGTCTTCTCTTTAGGAGTTGTAGCATTAAAGCCTCATTGATCTGAGAGCCTGCCCCAGCAGTAACCTGTGTTCAGATGAGCAGCACCAGTCCCCAGATCAATATGGATGGCATTAAATGAACACAGTGGAAAACAAGCAGTGGTATTTGAAAGCTTTACACAATTTCTCTCCAATAAGCAGTGCCAAAAGTAATTTTCCAAGCTCTATTTTACTTAGTACAGAGGAGCAGAACACAGCCTGTGTTCCACACACAAGGAGTGTTTGCATTGTGATCAGAGATTAAAAGGCATTACACAGAACTGGCAGGGCAGAGCTTGCTCTAGGACTGTAATTTCAAATGTAATTTCTCTTTTCTTACACCACACATATGCTCTAAAGTACTCCAGGACTGTTCTGTCAATTAATTAAATTCATTTTTAATTATTTGAAAGTTAAGTTAATCCCTATTAATAAATTAAAACCAGCTGACTTAAAGTCATCTTAACTGCTGGTCTGCCCTGGTACTTGACACATGGATTATAGTTCAATATATTCAGTTAGAGAGTTATAAAATCACAGAGGTTTGGTTTAAATTATCACCACTCCTGTTACCAACTCATGGGGTGAAAGCTTGGACTGAAGTCAGACCTCACCTCAGCAGGTATTACATTCAGACTTTGAAAGCACAGCCCAGAGTGCCTTTCATTCATGTCCCCTGTGCTGAGAGGTCAGCAAATTCCTGTGGGTTTTTTCACTAGTTCCTGAAAGTAGTAGGATGCACCTTTTGGGAAAAAGATTCCATTAGTGCACAAGTAGCCCTGAAGTCTGAGGTATTATTTCAAGGTTTTTTTCAGGCCTGAATTCTTTTTCATTTTTTTTCAGTGCTTCCCATCTCCAGAAGTTAGAGAGCTGAAAAGAACACCACAAAAATCCTTTGGATGCTATTTTTCCTATAGCCTAATAAACTTTGAAGAGGTGAAGAACAGGAAAAAAAGTAGTATGGAAGGAAGAGTACATGGGATTAGAAGCATGGATACCACTTAGCAGCAAACAGGAAGAAATCCTGAAAACCTTTTTTGTTCAAAAATTACATACACAATGCAACCTAACCTTGAATTTCAAAATCAACAAACAGCAACCATCTGTACCTTTTCACAAAAAGGTTGGATCTGATGTAACCCCCAATAATTGTCTAGTGCTTGATACCAAATCTTGAACCTTGCCCATCTTCATTTAAACACTGACCTGATGAAACATGTAACTCATGCCTGGTAATTTGATTTATCTTCCACCCAAACCAGTTAGTCATTTGCATCTTATTTTCAGTGTGAATTTTATAACCTTTCACTTAAAAGACAAACACTCTGTAAAAATGACCTCAAGGCTCAGAAACGAGAAGTACAAAGTCTAGACCTGGTTTATCTACATCATGCATGAAATTAAAATTAAAATTAAGTCATTTCCATCCTTCAGTCTTAGATTCCTGTTTTTTAATGTGGTTAACAGCACATTTTTAACTGCCCCATACAGTTATTGGGGCTGTTTTTATTTCTGTGTACTATGCACACAAAATATTTTATAAACACTTAACACTACTGTGAGTTAAATCATGTACATGTAAGTACCATATTTATTTTTCATCTGTTTCAGTTCCTTTCTTTGCCATTTCTCCCCTACACTCACACACTAAAAAGGGATTTTGATGAAGTGGTGAAAAAGCTTGTTTTATACCCTCATTAAACTCCAAGTTCCAAGGCAATAGTCTCCAGTACTATTTTTAAATTTGTAAAAAAAAATGAAATGTTTGGGATATCAACTTCCTAATAATACATGAATGACTGAGGAGATAAAAGCTTTTTGCCACATGCCAAAACCAGCAACATTTCCCACTAACAATTTGCAGTTCCCTATGAAAGGACCATTTGCAGGAAATTCAACTTATCAAGCAGTCTCTTTCCATGCTGAATAACTTCTGTGTAGAGTGATATTACTCTAATGATAACAAAACCATGTACAAAATGACAAAACCTGGTATTTTTTAAAGCCATTCCTCTATTTACAATGTTATAGCCCCTATTAAAATATTACTGAGAGTAGATAATACTATTTCCTGAGTAATTTGCTTTCTGAAATCCTTCCCCATAGCTAAGCAAGCAGTTACCTGCTCATTCCTTCTCCAGACCATACAATGGCCAATTTATAGTGGTTTTTGCTATTTTTAGCCTACACTTTACCTTGGCAAAGCTGACACCTGTTAGTTTGCCCTTAATTGAGATAATAAAACATTACTAAAACCAAAATGAGCACGCATTCAAGCAAAGTCACTCCAAACTCCTGCCCTTGGTGACTCAGTTTGCACAATTCAGTGACAAAGTTCTCAAAAGATTATAAACTAAAACAGGTGACAAACAACTAGAGAACCAAGGGTAATGCTAGATGGGAGTGCAGGTCCCCAGGTGTCTGATCCACAAGTAAAAAGTCCCCAAAGGAAAGCTTGTGGAATGTAAGCACTGGGCAAAAAGTTCCTGTAGAGATTCCTGGTTAGTGACAAGGGAGAGACCCCAGCCCTCAGCAACATGAGCAGTCAAAGCTGATGGGTTTGGACGTGTGCTCATTAATGTTTGATTTTGAGGGGAAAAATAAGGTATGAGGAACACTGGATAAAGGCAATTCACCTGTTTCCTTCACCAGCTGCTCTGAAAACCCACTTCAGGCTTGGCAAATCACGAAGGTACTTTAACAGAGAGCCCCTTACCATCCAGAGAGGGCTACAACACTGCTGAGGAATTCATTACAGAAGGGACCTCAAGGATCATCTGGTCCAACCCTTCTAGGTAACACATTAAGAGGAAGGGGGTTCTCCCAGTTTTGTTTTGTCAGCAGCTGGTGTCTCAGACTGCCTGGTGCAGGTAAGGCTAGCAGTGGAAGCAATGATCAAACCACTTCTGAAAAATCTGCTGAAGAACTCCCAAATTTCTGGCTTTCCTATCAGAAAACAAAGGAGAAGAGAGGGATGGGAAAAACAGAAGAGGAATAACTTTATTATATACTTGAAAGCAAGTGAGTAGTTCTCCTCTGTAACTCTGTGAGAGACCTTTTTTCCCCTGCAAAAGCTTTTCTTACACAGACTTGAGGGGCTGGTTGTGCTGTCCTTCAGGGTTCAAGAGGTTGTTTCAACCACTAATTGCTCCTGGTTAGGAAAAAAATAGAGTATTTATTCCACAAGCATGGCTCTAAAAGGTAGAAAGGTCACAGTGCTTGTGGGTGTTTCTGTTTGTTTTCCAGCAATAACAGAAGGCAAAAGTAGAGAGAAGGCAGATACCCAAATCAGCTCTTAAATCCATGAAACTCCTCCAGAAAAGGAAGCAGCCTGGTTGCCATGGAAGCAGAGCAGAGATACCTGAGCTAATTACTGAGGCTGAGAGGCAGAGCTAATTAGCATAGATGCAGCATCATCCTGAAAGTTACAGTCCTCCTGGGACCCAGGCACCCGTATTCCTGATTAGACTTTCAGCTTGCATGCAGCCAGCTGAGACCTCAGCATCCTACAATGTGCTTTACACAAGTGTTCAAAAAAGAAAGGAAATAAAAAAGGGGGGGAAAAAAGGAAAATTACCTTTTTACAAAGGAGACAGCAATAGAAAAACACCCTCCAAAAAAACCCAAAAACCCAACACCCCAGAAAACTATGAATGCTGATCTGCAACTCCTGGATGCATGTGTCCTCAAGGCCACAGACCAAAGTACACCATTTGAAATGGAGACCTCAGGAGGATGGGTGTACTTCCAACCCCCAGCCAAGTGAGAGTTATTCCAAAAAATTGGTTTATCATTATGAAAACCTCAATTCAAAACATACTCTGTCATCTAAAAATGCAAACCCACAAATTCCAGGAAGAAAAAGTATCTTAAAACCAACCTTTTCATCCTCCTGAGATAGTATCTGATACAAGATCCTCCCTCTAGACAAAGCAATGCATTTTTTAAAGGTAGGAAACAAGTGAATAGGTGAATTTATCAGTCCTTGGTAAACATTTTTCTGCCCCAGAAATACAATGTAACATCACAGAGGAGAGTACACAAAGGGTGAAAGGCAGGGCTTGTTCTTGGTGTTCTTGAAAGGGAAAAATCGGAAGATAAAGGAAAATTTCTGTAAGAAATTATTTTCACTTTCTCGTAACCCCAATCAGCAAAGCCAACAACAAAGTCCAGATTGAGCAGGCACACTAGAGGGGAAAGATGGCATGAAAAGTGATTAAACTCCTGTGCAAACTTATAATTGAATTGCTTTTTCTAGTTCAATAGGATAAACTTTAATTTATACCAAATAACTCTTTAAAATTATTGAATTTTACTGAAGTTGTGCTAAAAACAAATCTCAGCTTTTAATTGCCATTACTGCAGGAACCAGAAGACAGTATCAAGGAGGTGACTGCTTCAATAGAGGAGGTGACAAAGGACAGAGGCGCTTGAAAATTTGGTCTATATTTATTCAGTTTTAAGTTGCAAAGACCTTTGAAGTTCACCTGTAAAATACATGCCATTTACAATCAGCAGTCCTAATTCACACAGCATGTCTGCTTACTCCTATTTACAAGAGATCACTCCTCGTTTCAGGAACATCTCTGAACCAAGCTGGGGAACGCTAAGAGCTTCATTCAAGTGCATGCACTGCCCAAGAGAGTGGGAGAAATATATAAATTCAGTGTTTTGCCAAGCAGGAAGATCAACACTGTGGCTAAATAAAGCAGCTTGGTGCCTGAATGATTCCTAACTGCAGCCACAAAACAGGCACACACTCTTCACCCGCTTGAAACTTTTGAAAGAAATGTCATGCTAACTGCTTGTGCATATATTTAGATAGCAAATTATTCTAAGCATTTATAATTGATAGACTGATAAGCCTAGCAGCACTTTCACAAAATTCCTGAGGAACCTGCTCTCAAAAACTAGTTGTTCTCCTCCCTCCAAGGTAACGATCACAATGTTAGAAAGAGCATCAGTGAGCATTTAGCTCCAAGACTGGGGAAGAAGGCTGGAGAATCTGAGATGGGTTCAGTGGAGCAAATTGGAAAGAAGAAAATTAGGGAATATTAAAAGGAAGATTAAGCAGCCATTGAGATTCAGGAGGAGCTGTTCTCTATCAGAAATGGAAACAAACAAGAATGTCAACAAAATCTTTACAGGAGGGAAATAAAAATGTCATAACAGTATATATAATCTTCTGATGAAAAAGAAAGTTGGTCTTCCTCACTAAATACAGAAAATCCCTGTACTTCTACAGCTCAGCTCCATCCAGGACAGCTTAGCATGCCTTTTACTCCAAGTGGTAACTGTTTCTGATAAAGCTTTCACATACTCTGAAAACCAGAAATGCTACTGGAAGCTGGAAAGAACTAAACTGTTTACCAGGATCTTCACCTCACTTACAGCTGTTTCTGTACCCACTGCAAAAATTCCAACACAGAAATAAAGCCTCCATGCACACAACCAGCTCAGGGGATAAGTCATTTTTGCTTTCTTCATCCTGTCATTGCTGTTTGGGACCAGAAAGCCATTAAAGCAAGCCCAGCAGACATATACCACCTAAGGGTACCAAGTAGAGTAGTGAAAATGGATAGAAAGTCACCATTAAAAACAATTAGAAGTGAAAGTAAATTACATCAGCCACGTGAAGTGCTGCTGCTTCATCGCCAGTAACAAAAAGCTTTTCTGGGAAGCAATTGCTTCAGCAGGGCCTGGCTGACAACGGGCACTCAGCCTGCACCACTCAGTAACAAGAGGTTGAAAAAATTATGCAATTTCTGAGACTGGAAGAGTGTGGCTGTCCCTAAGAAGGAGACAGAAAGGAGGGCAAAAGAAAGAATAAAAACAAATGGCCAAGGATTTATTTGGTTTAATGTTGCCCAGAACCTTATGAAAAAGCTAAAGGGTTGGAGTTTTTTTACACAGACCTTTAGGAGAACATTACAAAAAGCAAACAGAATACAACTACCTTCACCTAAGCTGCCAAACAAGTCTGAGAAATACTTCAGGGAAGAAGTGTGAACAGTATGGACATGGACACAGGCTGGAAATCTGAACACTAAGCCTCAGCCCTTTCACAGAATGCTTCCAGTGCTTCAGTCTTTCCCCTCATCCACAAAATAAGTTTATTTCCTTAAGCTATGAAAAAGGGTTGCTGAAGCTGCTGATGGCTCATATTTCTTTTCTCAGATGGTTTTAACTGTACTTGGGACTTGATCTTATCTTTAAGAAGGAAGAAAAGGAACTTCTAACCCAGATAATTTGATGTCTAAAGGTGTATTTGCTTAGCAGCTCCAAAATGAAGAAAAAGGATTTCTGAATGTGGGTTGCTTTCAATTCTGCTCCAAGAACATTATAGGCAGCATCAGGGAACAGTAAATAGATTGGTTCTGGGAGCTACAGAGAAGAGCCCTCTCTTTCTCTTTTCAAGGCTGAGTTAGCTGAAAAAAGACAACACATGAAAAATTCATCAGAAGGTACAGAGTGGCAAGGGCCTGATGTGTGCCTGGTAATGGAGACTGCTTGAACTGGGTATGAAACACAGGCCACTGGCTGCTGACTTGATGGAGTATTACAGAGGAAGAAATAAGATTGGTGCTTCATCCAGAAGAAATCTTTCTTGCTAGTTGAAGTCAACTGAAGCCTGACTGCTTCCTCTTCTGTTTAAAAAACCCCATAATTTTCCTAGAAAGAAAAAAAAAAAAAGGAAAGATAGCAAAGTTAATGTATAGCTACACCTCTTAATTCTGGTAATAAAAAAAATGGGAAGAAATAGAAAGGGGAAGTAAAGATATGCCTACCTTGATAAACAGATCTTTTGTCTCCTTTTGCTGATGAGTAGAGTGGCTCTGTGAGGATTCGTACACTTTAGGATGATGACAGGGAAGTGAGAGAAAGAAAGGGCAGGCCCCTGACAAACAAGCTTTAAATTACATTATTTCTGAAGGCAGGCAATATTTCTGTATTAAACCATGCAAACAAGGAGTACCAAGCCATGTGCCTCCCCCATCCTTACCAGCATTTGTACTAACACACGTTTGTATGACTGTCAGATTTATTCTATACAACTTGTTCCCAACATGCTGTACCTCGACATCCTGAACACTGGATAAAGAAGTTGATTAAATCCAGAAGTGCTATGTCCCTGTCTTGTTTATATGATTCAATCCAGTCGTCCACCACAGACTGTCAAGAAAAAACAGAACACTGATCAGAGACTCTTCAGAAGTGTTTTATTAAAGGCAAGATTACTTATGCTTTTCAGAATATAATTCTATAATTGAGCATGTATTTGGCATCAGTGCACGTGCATACACATTCAGAAATCTATACACCTTCTCTCAGGGTGGAGACAGAACAAATGTTTGAGAACAGAACCAGCTGCATTGTTTTCTGGTATTGTCATTGTGTCAACAGAGGTTCAAATTGAAATCACTGCAATTCCTCAAAACTCTACTGGCAGTGCTTATCCCATGTCAAGGTTGTGTTACAAAAACAGAGGCTGTAATTCTGTTCAGAATGACCAACATATTTTCCTAGAAAACTGACGAGTAGAAACAAGTTGGGATTAAAACTGAATTTATGATATCACACAGCAAACACCTCAGAATTTATCAAGGCCAAAGCAGTGGGTCAGTCACTCAGAAACACCACACATAGAGTTGAGGAAGACAAAAGGCAACAAGGAATATTTTGTAAATAAAAATAACACACAGAAGTTGGTCTGACAGTGCTTGGGAGTCAATAAGCCACTTGAATCACACCATATGAAGCTAAGCCACAGTTTCAAGCTGTGCTCACAACTGCAAGCAGCCAGGAGATGTCTTTATAACGACCAGCATGCAGTCATTAGTATGAATTATAGCAGGGCAGAGGAGGACAGAAAGCATACAGGTGTCAAAAACATTGTCATTTGTCATATACTGATCTCTGGGGACACCAAATGTACCTCAGTAGCTCGATGAGAAAAGGCACTGTACTAAATTTGCCAGTCGCCACAGAAGTGCAATCACAGGATGAGAAAGAGTTAATGGCAGACACACATCAGCTGTCCCAACAGCAAAGCCTGCAGCTGCTCCCCAGGCAGAGACCTCACCCTGCAGCTCCCAACACAAAACCCTGGCACAGAGACCCACACCTTTTTAAACTCCTGGTGGAGGGAAAATGAAGCCTACAAAAGCAAACAAACTAACTATGGAAATGCTTAAAAGAGAAGCAAGAACAAGAAAAGCAAGAGGATTGTGTGAGGTCCTCATTCAGCCTGCTTTGTGATGAAGGAAGGCAGAATGGCTTTGTTTCATGTCACTAAAATACAATATCTGAAGTTTCTCAGTTACATGAACACTGAAGGTAAGAAACTGGGTATATTTCATGTAACCAAATACTACATTTTACTTATGTTATGGGGAAAAAAATCTTTACTGTTCTACATATGACACCACTCATCAAGAGCAGCTTGATTACACTCTAACAGCACACCTTGCAAATGGATTGTTTTATATGGGAGAGTTCAGGTTTCACTGAATTTCTACAACATTAATTTTAAAAATCCTGAACACAGACAGCCAGCCACTGTGCTGAAAAGAAGGAACAGGAAAGACAAAATCTAAACAAGTCAACCACTTAGAAAAACTTGGCCTCTTTCTACACTGGTAGATAAAAGGATAGGATCTTAAGACTCATAGAATCATAGAATAATTTGGAAGGGACCTCTAAAGCTCACCTAGTCCAATAGCCCTGCAGTAAGCAGGGACACCCTCAACTAGATCAGGTTGCTCAGAGCCTCCTCAAGCCTCCCTTTGAGTATCTCCAGGGGTAAGGCCTCAACCCTGGGCAACCCGGTCCACTTTTTTACTGCCCTCATGGTAAAGAGCTCATTCCAGTCTAAAATGTACTCTTCTCTGATTTAAAACCATTGCCATCTTGAAAATTCCCTCTACAGTTTCTATCTTACCAAAGTGCAAGCTCCCCTAAGCACAGGACTTCAGCAAGTGTCTGAGAAGGGCAGCAGTAAGGACACAGCTGTGTATGAGCCAAAGATCCACACACCTCTGAGCTGAGTCAAAGCTCTCCATGTTCAGCCCACATCACTACACTCATTCTTCACCCCAGGCAGGAGGAACCATCAGTATTCTCATGTCACTCAACCACCACCAAAGATCTCAGAACATCCAATTTTCCAGGAAAGTCAGTTTCTAGGGTTTCTGTAGCAACACCCACCATGCACACACATGCACAGTAGGAGAAGCAATCTTACAGAGGTTGACCTGCTACTCAGAAGATGTTAAAAGGGAAGTCTTGGCCTCTAATTAATTTTCAAGCAAGTTAAGGCAACATAAAGTAGCAGCACAAAACCAGTTATCTAGAATGCTTCACTGCTATTTTATCATTAATTAGACCTGGCTCCTATAAGTATCAATAATTTCAATCAGCAGAATTCTCAGGGCATAAAAACCCAAATGTAGTCAAATGTAAGAATTATTCACTAAATCAAATATTGACAAAACTTAATGACCAGGCTGATGGTGCATTACCAACTTAAAACATTTGTTTGTACAGCTCTATTAGCACAGATATCAGAAGAAGATGCCAGTACCAGCAGTTATTCTGCTCACTGAAGAAAGGAGCAGCTGTGCACAGGTTCACCTGCCTGGATAACAGGGCAAGAATATACTGATACTCCCAAGTTATTCTCCTAAACCCTCACAACCCTAGGGTATTTTTTCTTTCATGAATGTGTCTGTCTGAACCAAAAAGTTTTATACCCACATCGTTTTGCAGCACTGTGTCTCAAGGGTTAATTACTCACTGCAGAAAAAGAGTAACTGTGTTGTTTTAGACCTGCCAATTCTTACATCTATTTGATGCCACTCAAACCTTATGGAAAAAGAGAAAACAAATCTAAGTGCCCTATTTATGTTCTCCATACTTCTGTCTGGTCACCTCTTCTCAGGCAGAGGAATGCTGCTCTGTGCTGTGTGGCTTGCACAGCAATGTTTCCACACCTCTACCTGGCCTCACTCTGGTCATCCATCTCTTCAGAGTTTCTGAAGTTTACCACATTCTTCTTTGGCCCTGGGAAACCTCAAAGGGTTTTCCTGGGTGTTACCAACTAGCTTGTCAGCATCTGTGCATTGGCCACAGACTAATTTCACTCAAAACATTCCCTGCAGAAGCAAGGCTGGCCCTTCAGGTTGCTTTCAACATCCAGTCTTAACCTCCTTTCCTGCCACAATACTGCTCCTTCAGCTAGAGGACTGCAGCTGTTTCTGTTCAGGGCTATGGATATTGCCAGTGAACCCACCTGGACTAAAGAAACAAGGGGAAAGACTTGGAGGAATGTCTTTCAGTTGAGTTCCTGTTTTAAACCATTTCTTCTATGCTGCTTGCAGTGCTATCTTAAAACTGTAACATCAGTGCAGCTCATCTTCCCTCTGAGATTTTTTTTTGTCTCTTCACACAAAAAAAATTGTGAAGCACATGCCATGTCCCCAGGCATTAAGGGCCTGCTCTGCCCTAGACAGCACAGTGCTTGGATTTTCAACCCAGAGCCACAATGGAATTCACAGAAAAATAAAGACAAGCAGCTGATCTCAAGACTCACAGACCAAGTTTTTAGTGGCAGAAGTAGATAAAAGAAAGCAGCAAACCCAGAGGGAAGGTTCTGAGCAGAGGAAGCAGCATAGACCTACATCCTCATATTTAACATATATATAATATACATTTTTATTTTTTATATATATTTACATTTTATATATATATGTATATCAAAATAACACCCACAGATCTACATAATTCAACCCCTTGTGCACATTTGGCATGCTCATTGGTAATATTTTTGAGAGATTACAGTTTAAGGCAACAGGAGATAATGAAGCCAGGCTACATATGCTGCAACAGTTGGAATTTAATCAGACTGTTGGCTTTTGATGTAATAGAAAAGAGCTACAAAACCTGCAAACACTGGGATGAAAAAAAAAAATTATACACTTCAGACCTAAAATAGAGGCAAGTATTCAACTGAACCAAGAAAAATAATCAGGACTCTAAATGCCAGGAAAAAAGTTCAATATGAGTAAAAAAAGAAATCAAACATCAGGCAATGGGGCAGCAAATCGTGCAAGAAGCAATCACTGCCAGAAAAGTAATTATCTGGCATAAACTAAACATGCAGAGAAAAAGACTCCTATCAAAACCAAGGATTTCTAACCAGCAGTCCACAAGTTACAGTAAAACCTCCAGGATTATTTTGTTACCAGCCTCCACCGAGTCACCCTGTTGTCAAGAGCTTCTCAGACACAAGAAAGGAACAAACTCAGGGCAACAACCCATGTTTGGTCACCATCTTGCCCAGAGATATCCTGCCCTGACCCCTTCCCTGTCATCCCTCCCAAACACTGAACTGATCCTGGAATCAAGGGGTGACAGGAGGAGGGAAGGACCAGACTTCTTTGTGAAGAAGGTATCTTCAAGTGGCCTCCACTCACCAGAATATATCCCCACAGGAGTCTTGTTGCCTACTTCTGCAAAACACTTATGAAAGATGGAAGGAACAGACTACATGAGTTGTTCTGGTGGTACCCATCTGCTTCCACATGTTTTTACCTTCAGGGAACATGAATTTACCATATGGAAGTGTGCCCTTGCATCCTGTGCATGAAACAGATGATCAGTTCAGCATTCCTGGGAAGCACAAGATCTTTACTATCCCTGCTGCAGCCCTCTGCCCAGGTGCAGGAAATGCTTTTGGGACTCACCAAATTCAAAGCATGTGCACAAGAAAAGGGCTCCCCTGGCAACAAGGTTATGAGGCACAACAGATGAGACATTGCATTTAAAAAAATCTCTTTAGCTTCTCATTTTCATCACCAGATTGGACCAGCAAGGAGTACTGGAACTAAATCTTGAGCAAAGTAAAAAATTACCTAGCTCAGTTACATTGATAAAACCTCAAGATTACTCCAGTAGTACCCACACCTCCCTCCCCCTCCCTGTTCTCAGAAAACAGCTAAATGTTTGCATACAGACACACAGTTCTGTACATACATGTGTACATATACAGATATACACCCAGGGGCACCACATCCCTGGGTCAGGCAGTGTAACAAGTCCAGACAAGCACATGTTAAAAAAAGGAGGCTCAAGAACACTTGTTTAATCTGAAAATGCTTCTGCTCCTACAAGAACTGAGTGAAAAAACAAGGTCTTCTGCAAATGGCAGAGAAGGCATGGCACACACACAGCCAGTAAAGGGATTTTTAAAAGCCTGCAACAGCTTTCAAGAGACTTTCAAGAAATTAACTCTCCAGTGACTGTTCTAAGAACTACCATGGAGCATAATTTGAAGAATATGTGAAATGGGCAACCCTACAGAAATAAGCTTTAAAAAAGTCGAGCAGGTAGGAGAATAAGTCCACAGTCTGAGTAAACAACTTGAAATAAATCATGGAGATTTGCACATACACTTTCACTTCTCACCTCTGCCTAAGAGGTAAGTAGGAACATTTTATAGCACTGAAGAGAAAGAGCAGCTGGGATTGCCAGTAAAAGCCCAAGTCTGATGCAGTGAATGAAAGAATGAAGCTTGTTATCTTATTACCTCCTGGAGGCTTTACAGCTCTGAATCCATTTCATATTCCTTCCATGCAAGAACATTACTGCAATTAGGAGCATAAAGTGCTGGAGGAACCAGAGGGACCAACTGCAGATGATACCTTGCCAGCTTGTGTGAAGTAGCACAGTCCCATTAAATATTAATGAAAGATTATTTCAAAAAAACTATTTCACAATGTAAGTTAAGTAACAACGTAGCAGCAGTGCCACAAACACAAAATGGAAACAAGTGACACCATGTATGATGTGCACGTCCAAGTGTAAGATCTGCCCCAACTGTAAATCAAGGCAAATCAAGTAAAAAGAGTATTTAAATAATCTGCCATTTCAAACCCCTCATAATGGACATATCATTTACAGAAAAAAATTACTCTAGAAGGAATGCAGCATATTTGCACTAAAGGTGAGGTAAAAACCAAAATCAAAGCTTATACCAACAGCTCCTGCTAAAAACCTCACAAATGAAATCTGAAGCTTATTAAAACAAAAAAATAGGAATTGAAATCTTTAATTTTACTCTGCATTAACTGTTGAAAGAGCAGTGCAAAGAACTGATAAAGAGTTAATAAATACACTTTAACAGGCAGTGAGAATCTGAGTCTACACTGAAAATAGGGAAAGGGAAGTAGTGAAAGCCTTGGAGTCCTCTGTGTAAAAGTTCTCCTTAAGTGAATCTGTTCAGGTTTTTCAAAGAAAAAAAAAGTCTTTTAAGGTCAAATTTTGTGAAGACTGCAGTAATAACAGAGGCAGTTACTGGGGAGAAGGTAGTTCCTAACACATGGAAGTACATGCCATTTAATTTTGTGCACCAGACTTAAAGATGCCTGTTTGGTTGCATGCCAAATTGCAGGCAGTAAGTCTAATATGCACCCATTGAAAAACCTAGTAGAAAGCTAATGAAAAAGAACTGCAGATTGAGAAGCTCCAATTTATTCTTTTTCCTCTAAAGATGTCTCAAAAGGATTCACGTTTCTCAAATCTAGCAAGCACTTCCTGAAAAGCCAAAATGATTCTGGAATATCTGACCTAACAGTAAGTTTCTTTTTTTTTATCATCATAGCAATATTAGGAGTATCTGTTTTATGCAGTGCTTACTTATAGAATTCCATTTTTTTTCCTGAAGCACTGGGAGGGAAGGAATATGATCCCAGAAGTGTGTATTCCCAATAAAGTTAAGGGATTCACATTCTCCATGCAGATGTACCTGTGTTCTATGGAACCATTTGGGAGAAACCAAAACACTGCTGAAAGACAAAAATATTGATTTCTCTTTCCCAACTGACATTCTACACAATTTCCAAGGGGCTCTGTTCATTTCATCTGCAGCTACCATGGCCATGAATGGTTCAAAGATGCTACAGAGCACCAAAACTACTCACATGCATTGAACATAAGCACAAAAAAATCCTTAGAGGAGAAAAAAGTATCAGTTCTTCCAGTAAAACCCATCAATTTATTAAAAAACAAGATTCAAGCTCCTTTGCTAGCAAAGTTTGTAAAGACTTTGTGGATCACAGCAATGTGGATCTGCTGTGACACGAGTGCTCTCCCTCAGTACCTCCTGGGATTTTACTCTATTTGAAAGAAGAATTTTCCCAGGTACTTCCAAAATGATGAAATTCTAGACAGCACTAGACTTCCCCAGCTTTAAATATAGTGGGTATTTCCAGGTATAAATGTTTTCACACACAATGACACTAAGAGCAAAGCATCACCCCACATCTTACTGTATCACAAGGGAAAAAGTCTTGTGTGATGAGTGCAGATAAACTCATTTGGTTTTAAGGGACATGAATCTATTTAATTAATCCTTCATTAGTGGTTAAATTGTTCCTGGTGTAACAAGAAGGAAAGCATGTAGCTAGTTTAGATTTTGGTTTTGAGTCAGCAGCATAGAACTAAAACCAAACCAAGGGTAGGCTGCAGAAGAAATCCATCTAGCAACATGAAAACTAAGTACCCGTTAAAAGGGCAACAATAGTTGTTGTTTTATCCTGTAAACTGCAGAGAATGAACACTTGAACACCTAAGGAGTTTCTGAGACAGTTTGGGGGAACTCAAAGTTATTACTCATCCTTTAAATCAGGTAAAAAGACATTGTTAAAATACAACAAAGCACAACTAAACTAAAACATGGCTTTGACACAAAGCCCATGGATGATACTGAACACCATACTGTATGCTGGTAATCTTCAAAGACCTCACTCCCAGAAAGAGCTGAGGCAGAGGCAGACACCATCCAGCAAAAATAACTTTTAACAGGGGGAAGAGTCAAACTCTGGGAAGATAGAGGCACCAAGGCCACAAAAAACACAGACACCACACTCACCCTGAGCAGCCAATTGTCAGAGAGAGGCAGGATTCCCAAAATTCTCCTTTTTTTGCCATATTCTCAAGATTCTTAGCTGCCATTGCCAGAGACAAGATACTGGACTTTTGTAGGATCCAGTTCCAGCTGCTCTGGTGTTCCTAGTCTCAAGGAGGCATGTAAAGCCTATATGTAAAATACAATTCCTCCTAAACAAGGCAGGTACAGTCATGGTTTACACAGTCATTCTGAACAAGAAAACACTCTGAGCTGCTGCCAGACGAGCCAAATCAGGGAGCTGATGCAGCTGAAAAAATGCAAAGTGTCAGATTCTAATTAAATCTGTTTCCTGGGGTGACTGCAAAACACACAAGAGAGATGTAAAGACCATCAGCTAGAGGTGTGGGAGAAGGCAGGAGCTGTCTGCTCAACAGCACCCTCAGTTTCTGCATGATTAAAGCAGGTAAGTAACAGTTCTCTTTAACCAGAACCACCGGAAGGACTACGGAACATTGGGATAATCTTTACTGCATAGTGATTACATGAGTAAAATAACTGGGAGAGGAAATTGCAGGGAGCTGAGAGAAGCAAGCAAAGCCAAGTCCAACACATGCAGTGTGTAAGGAACCAGCTGATAAAGCTGTGCCTTGCTCTATCTCCTTCCTTTCCTGGGAAAAGTCCCCCAGAGGAGCAGCTTTGCTCTCAGGGGGACACCAAATACCTTCTCCAAGACCAGTGCCACCTCTTGTTCCATCCAGCCCAGCTCCATGCTGCCATGGCCAAGATACCTGTGACAGCAAGGACAGGGGAACAACTACTGCTGTGGGACCTAAGTTCAAAACTTTGAAAACCCTAAGTTCAAAACTTTGGCTCTACCTCTACAGCTGCTCAGGTTGTCCTGCTCAAACTTCTAATTAAGGGCAACTAATGTTTACTATTAATACAGAAAAATGAGGGTTGGAAAAGAAGCTGTTGGCTTAATACAAGAATAGGTGCAATCCCATGGTCTGAGCTATGCAGAGAGGGAGCCTACAGACCACAATGATCCAATTCTGCCCTCAAAGCTAAGAAAATGCAACAATTACTGACATTATATAGGATATGCCCTGTTAACAAGATGCATAAAGACATGCCAAGTCTTTGGAACAACTGACAATCTTGCACTTCTTGTACAGCTCATCAAATCTCAAAGTGATAAAAGAGATACAGAAGGTATCAGGGATTTCAATCAGAAAGTGATTTCAGCTTGGGGTGTTGATGATTAAATGTCACCCAAACCTGAGATGCTACAAAAAAAGGAACTGGCAACCATTCCAGTGAGGTGCTAGTGCATGCTGAACAGAAAAAAGATCACTGCTGGAAGTGGTCTGACTTCCTTTACCTGTTCCATAATATTTCCAGCAGCTCAAACATGTAATTCCAAGGGACACATACCTTTTTTTTGATGTAATAATTGTTGACCTCAGGCTGCAACAGACAATGTGGATAAACACCAAAAATCAATGTAATGCTGGAAATAGTATTGAAAATATTGTTACCATTTCAGAAAGATTTTGACTTCAGGTTCGTGAAAGATTATTGGCAACTGAAAGGAAAAAAGGTGTCAGGAGGATGTTCCTGCTCTGATACGTACAGTGAACAGGAGACAGAGATTGCCAACATGAGCCCAATATGGGCCAAAAAGGCAAAAGTCTGAGAAACTGGAACATAAGAAGCCAAAAAATCTTCTCATGAGAGGGTAAGCAGTGCTATAAATACAGCTTTACTTTGGGAGGCAACCTCATAGACTCAAATCCATGCACGCTAATGTGAGCAAACAGGAACAGTGAGGAACCACAGACATTCCTGATTTCTGGAGAGACAAAGAAGAGCTGGTGGCACAATGAAAAATAACATTTCAACATCCTAGAATGGTCTCCATAAATAAATACCTAAAATGCTTCTCGGCATATAATGGAGCCTTATTTACTCTAACCATGTCTAACTGACACCAAGATTACTTTTATTAGCTAAGCACAAGCAGAGGGCTCAAATATTCTTTCAAAATCAGCATCTCATCTGCAGTGAATTGCAATTAAGGGTAAGAGGTAAAATACATTATACCATGGAGTAAATGATGCAGAGATCTGTTGATATTTTGGCAATAAACACCTCTTCTGAATCCTGATGTTCCTCTCTGATGTTCTGGGGGAGGCACAAATCCCCTTTGCACACAAGCAAGCAGAACACTTCTCTGCTTGGTCCAACCAATACAAACTTCACTATAGCTAATTGCTCATAATTTACTTATATTTTCAGACTAAGGCCTGTGGGAGATAATCACATGCTCTTAACTTTCCCTGCCAGTTCAATGCCAGGGTCATAGCCCACTGCAGGAGTGTCTTGGGAGATTTTAAGCTCCCAGTCTGTGCTGGGGGCTCAGGGGGAGGAGTGGAGGTTGACCCATGCCCCTCCATGCCGAAAAAACCCCTCATGGAGCTCAGAAAAGCTCTATGAATAGTCTTTCCAATGAGCAAAACATCCCCAAAAGACACATGAGCAGCAGGTGATACCACAGTTCATACAGAGAGCTGCTGACAGAAACCCTGCTGAAGCAACTGACTCTGTAAAAGGCTACAGAGCACATTAAAAAACAATGACAAAGAATATCAAGCTCACGTGGGTATCAAATTGTGTTCTAGAGTTCAAATGAGACTTAACCCTGACAAAATTCCCTACCAGAGGCAAAGATCCAGATGTAAAGAGCAGCTCTGAAGTTATATACACTTGCAACACAAAATATTAACCCAACTTTGCTTCCCTGGAAGAATCAAAGAGCATTAAGCCTGAAGAAGTAAATTAATCCTGCCATGAAAACCTAAAGAGGATAAACTTAAAAGAAAGTGAGAATTGAATTCAGCTACAAACTTCCAAGAGTTGGCAGCACGAAGCCAGAAAAATCTAACAACTAAAATAAATCCTGGGAGCAAACAGCAGGAACAGACAGATCAGAAATGAAAGCACAAAGTAAAATTCTCACGTAATCTCAGTACACACTAATTGAATTTTTTCTGGGTTTTCATTGCTGGAAGCAAACTTGAGAGCACAACAGAAAAATGTAGGTTTGTATTACAGAGGAAGAACTAAACACTGAGAAATTCTGACCAATACATATATATGGCCCTTGCCTGAAAATTTGCAACACTGACAAAACTGCTAGAATTGGCCATAAAACCTGCATCCAAACTACAAAAATCCAAAAATCAAGTATTTCTAATTGTTACATCAAAAATCCTTCAACTATGAAGGAAAAATAAAAGGCTAAAGATACAAAGAAATAGAATGTGTAGAGCCCCAGTTTCACAGGAGATTATTATCCAGAAGTGCAAGTTAAAAATTACTAAAACCTATTAAACTGCATCCTCTTTCCCACTATAGGAATTCTCTCTCCCCCTTTTTTTCTGAGTATTTTTACCAATAGTAAAATTTTCTAAGATGCCTGAGTGACACATACTCTTTGGTTCTCCTAAAATATAGCTCCAGTAATTGATCATGGTTTTGCCTATTTCTTAACAATTTTCTTATCATTTCTCCACTGCTTAAAACGTGCTAATTCTTCCTCAAATATAGGGGCTGGGCAAATTTTAACTCTGTGCACACACACATACATATGCACAGACACACATACACCCCCCCATTTATATTTGCATATAGAAATATTAGATTTCTCAAACAATTCCTTTGTATTTGAATTTCAAAAGTTTCTTAATACAAACACGTAGACAATTTTTCTAAAAATTGCAGAAGACTTCCAATGGCATCTCTCTTGAAACAGAAGAAATGTAGGAAAGTCAATGCCACACACACACACACACACAAGTCATCAAACATAAAATAATTACCTCTTCCTCTTCATTTAGCTCCTGCAAGTACCAGGAACTCTAAGACAAACATCCTACATAAAGCATTTTGTATGTTCTGTACCACAGTAAAATCAGAAAATAGACTCCAGATGTTTCCTCAAACCCTGCCAAAACGAAATTTGAAGAAGTGTTGAAAAACCAAGCAAAGTTGGAAGCCCTGAAGTTAAACATGTATGAAGAAGAGGCACAAGGAATCTGTAGCTTTGTTAGGAGTAAATTTGTTCTGTCTTCACCTACCAGAAAAGAAGGGTCAGTCCTGAATAACTATAAATACAGTAACTACAGAGAATTAAACCTCTCATTTTCTTCCCATGCATTAGTTTTTGGTTTTTTTTTAATTGCATCCCAGATCTTCCACAGATTGAGACAGAGAACATTTTCAACACCTTCCACTCATCTGGAAGAGTTGATTCCCCTCTGGGAGTTAATGAGACTGAGCTTTTAGCCACACAATCAGTAACACTGAAAATGGAACCTGACCCCTAATTTTCCTAATTTGCAATGTTTTTTTCTTAGTTAGCACCCCAAAGTCAAAACAAACTAACTGATACTGCACGAGTCCCATTGTGCTGAAATACAAAGTGAATCCCTCAGTAGGAACAAGTGCTGGCTTTGCACTGCCCCAGGTGAACTGTGATTTGGACCCATTGTTTCTCCCCAGCTGCCAAAAAACAATAGCTGAAGCACAGTAGCTTACTAAGAGCATACAAATATGGTGAAAACCAATAATCTACAGACATTCTTGAGGTGGGACTCACCTGGTCCACTACAACCTGCAAGACCTCTGAAACTGATCCAAGTAAAGGAGTAAGGAACACTTCCAGAGGCAATTTACTGCAACTATCTTCAATATGTATTTTCCAATAAATTCACCTTTAGGATATGTTTCTCAGACACAGAAAAAGTCTGGGCTATCAGTTTATCTTGCAACTGCTGCTTTGCTGAGGCAGCAAGAAGAATGCAAGGTGCAGAAGAATGCAAAGGACCCAAAATTCTCTGTGTCAGCAGGAACTTTTGCAAAAAAACAACCAAACAAAAAAGTGCTGATTCATCACTAACATCATATACTTTTTCCTCATATAAAACTCACAACAAAATATTCTTTAACGGACTTGCTTAAAACCAAAATGCATTTTCAAACTGGAAGTTATGCACAAAATAATAGGGAATTGAAAATACATGGCTTTCTCATCTGCCTCTCACCTTTCAGATATATGACAGTCTCAGCTCTAAGCAGATTCAGCCCCTTACTTTATGGAGCACCCTCTGTTGGACCAGTACAGGTTATGAAAGAATACAGCTGTTCATGAAAGTGCAGCTGAGATTCAACTTGCAGAGTCAGGATACACTGAGTCTGAAGGGTTAACACAACCAGTTGTTTTACCTGCATGGCACTCTTCCCCAGCTTAACCACCTCAAACAAAGTGACAGGGTCCCCTTCTCCATTCTGCTGTGGGTGCCCATTGGCTCTTCCACGACTTGCTCCTCTGGCTCCAGGCTCAGCACGGCCCTTGTCTGCCGGAGACTTCCGAGGTTTCTTAGTGGCAGACTGGGCAAAGAAAACCAGCAGAGGGAAAATTTATTATAGCTCTATCTGACACGACTCAATGTATCCATATAAATCATACATAAACTTTACACACACATTTATACAGTCCCACATGCAGATGCCCTCAAGCAGCACAGGATAAGCCAGGCTGGAAGGGATCTCGGGAGGTCTCCAGCCTGACCTCCTGCTCAGACAGGGTCAGCTTTTGAATTCAATCAGAATGCTTACAGCTTTATCCACCCAGACACAGAGATTTTTATTTCTTAGTAGTTCTTAATGAACAACTTAAAAGTCATCATCAAGTTGTGGTGAATCCCCTGTGCTGGAGTACCAGTTCCCATCAAGTCAGCCTTACTCAACACATGACTAGAACAAGATCAATGGCAGCAAATTAGACAGGACAGCAAAAGGGTTATGTTGACTCACCAAAGAAACTCCAAAAATAACTACCAAACTTTGGAAGATACTCAGTGATTAAAAATACATTTGTGACATTAACATTTGTTTTCTTTTTGGTTTTGCATACCTTTGAAAGAAACCATACATATAAAAAGTGCTTTAACTCAAATTAAATTACTAAATTTATACATCCGTATTTAGCAGGTTCTCCTAACAGCCCCTTGCTTCAAAATTTTATCAGTGAAAACATTTTCCCTGTTATCCAACTCACTGAGTGCAAATTTTCTCTAGATTCTTCAAGCTTGTAGTCAGGTGGCAGAGATCCCACCCATAAGAAGTCACCTATGAAGTCTGTTTTCAATTTAAGTCATCTTACAAAAGAAATCTGGGGAAATTAAAGACTCCTGCTATGATCTTCCTTCCATATTCCAGTCTTTCTCCATACTGTAAGGCAGACAAAAGCAAAAGCTGCTGCTTTCCACAGAATACTGACACTATTTTGAGGAATTATGTTGAAGAAAACAACAGGCAAGCAACTCAGAGATGACACTTAGGACAATATCCTCCTGGAACCATTTACTTGAGCAAACTGTCAGCCAGTTCCTACTGAAGCTTTTAGTAAAGAACAACAACTCAATATTTTCAGTTGCATCTTCCAATTGCAGAGACATGAAGTTTTCCTGCAGAGAAAAGGGATCCAATTTCTGGGGTAAGCTGGGGTAGCTAAATCCAGATGCAGGACCTGGACTGAATCCTGCTGCAAGAGACCAAACAAGCAAAGGATCCTCCCCTGAGCAAATGATGGAAATCAAAAACTGGAACTTTGAGTTGGGCAGAGATTAAGATTATCCTGAAGGTGGAGGGCACGAGAGGGAGGGTGTCCACCAGATTTCTGTTTCAGAGCACTTCCACCTAGTAGGCATCTGACAGGAAACCCAAGGTCAATCCCCTTCCAGCAAGTCAATATGAAAACAAGTCATACATTGGTCCTCCAGAAGCTGTCTGGTACTCAAATTATGAAGTTTTGCAACAAAAAAGCACAGGAATCAGGAACTAGCATTATCTTATTCATTAAGATACAGCACTACAGTGCTGTTGGCAGACATTACTTGCATGTGCTGTCCCTGAATTTACAGCATAAAACTTTGCAGGTCATCTTGACAGATCTGAACTCCAAACAGATTCCTACCTCCAAGTACAACGTTGAACAGGTAACCCAGTCCTGGCATGGATATATCCAACACCACTGAAGCAAGTGAAGGAAAAGCATGAACTGACACATCCACAGAAATGCACAGAGCTATGGAATATCTGCAGAGGTAGGGTGCTCTGGGAAGTGGAGGTACTGAGAAGTTAAAGCTACTAATCTAAAAGTTCTGTTTGGCATTGAGGATGCCAGAGATCAACCTGCATCCCCAGGAAAGGGTGAGCCTTCAGCTCAACACCAAGAAAACCTTCCTCTAATGCCATCAAGAGCCTCCACATAGAAACTGACCAAGGATGAGTGTGGCTCCAGTAAACCTGTCAGACTATCACTGACATGTGACAGTTCACACGGTCAAACTGAATGAATTTGGAGTAAATCTACTCTTGTGAGAATCCACCAAATGGTCATCAAGATGTAGGACAAACAGAACCCCTGCTTCCCAACAGGAACAACAGCTGTGGTTACTGCTTGCTCCTCTACACCCTTTCAGCCAGAGATTGATTGCTTCTGCCCAAAGCATCTGTAAATTGACAGTTCTGTACAGGTCTGGTTCCCTCCTTCTCAAGGGCCAGGCTGTCAGAATCCTGAGGTGGAAAATTACCAATTGTTTTCCAGACTTAAAACAACTTGGGTGTCAAGAGGAAGGGGCCAGAATCTTTTTGGTGGTGCCCAGCAACAGGACAAGGAATAATGGATTGAAGCTGGAACATAAAAAGTTGCGCCTTAACATGAGGAGACTTCTTGCCTCTGAGGGTGAGGGAGCCCTGGCCCAGGCTGCCCAGAGAGGTTGTGGAGTCTCCTTCTCTGGAGCCTTTCCAAACCCACCTGGATGTGTTCCTCTGTGGCCTCTCATGGGTGATCCTGCTTTGGACTGGATGATCTCAAGGGGTCCCTTCCAACCCTTAACATTCGATGATTCTATCAAAATGGGGTTTTCTCCTGTTCATGAGAGGGAGCTCAAAAAAGTCACCAGAAGGCAAGCTGGTTAGCAACATTCTACCTAACTGTTCTCAGAAATCCTTTGTTTCTTTATCTCCATAATCCAGGCATCTGGGGTAAACTGCATCTGCTGCAATGGCAGAGCCAAAGTAGAGGTGAACTAGGACAACCAGAGGGAAAGATAAAGCAGCATGATATGATAAGTAATCTTGAGGCTTTTAAATCACACACACAGGAAGGTGCTGCTTGTAGCTTTGAGCCTGCAGCAGTTAAACCTGTGCTTTCACCGAGACCCAGGACAGACAGAGAGGCTGATAGTGGTGCCAAAATGGCCTGAGCTACCAAATGAGAACAGAAGCTACTAATCATTCTTCAGATCTGTGCAGTGAATTCAACTGGCAGCAACTAAAGCTGAGGATTTGTACACATCAGTGTTAGGAAATTCAGAAGTTCCAGAATGTGCTACAGAAGCAACTCTAAAATGGCCACATTGATGACCACATAGTTTACCTGTTGCTTTATGGACTAAACCAAGTCAAAAAGTAAACAAAATACTCACCTGGACTGCAATTCAACTAAAATGATTACCATTTAAAATTTTGTAATAAATTAGCCAGGTAATACTTTTCATTACATGTCTTTAAAATCACTGTGAAGGAAAAAAAGTGACCCAAATTTGTAAAACACATGCTACCAAAAAAAGAAGCAAACTATGAAAGTGTGTTGGTATTTTCTATTAACATGCCCCAAGCTGATCTGATGTGCTTAATGAAGAAATAAAGACAGTGAAAGTGCTACAGGTCAGTAACCCCACCTCACCAACTGTAGTAAACGGGGCTCTCCATGTGTGTTTGTACTGTAAGTAAGTGCAAGCACTCTCTCATTTCTCAGGAGAGATGGAAAAAGCTTTTTAATCCAACACTTGAGTAAGTGAAGAACCTGCCTGTCACAGGCAGCATCCTCCTGAGAGGCCTCTGCATTATAACCCTGCATTAAGCAGGAGAATGGTAATATCTTAGCTCTTTCTGAATGAATCCTGATTAAAAAAAGAAGGCCATGGCACACTTTGTATCACCCTCACAGTTACCTAGGGAGAAGCTGCTGGATTCAGTCAGTCAGTCCTCGGGATTCTTTCAGGACTGAAACAAACAGATGCTCCTGTGAAAAGCTTCATTCTGCTACAAAAGAGAGATGCAAGTCCCCTAACATCCACTGTGCAGAGCTGCTTCAGCTGTAGCACCTACTGCTTAGACAAAGCAAAAAAACAAACCAGAGCCAGTACTGTTGCTGGGGGTTGTTTTAAAAGTTCTAAAAGTCAACTTGAAGAATCAAGAGCCTGCTATAAATGCCTGAATCACTTAAATTCTTCCAGCTGATACAGCTGCTACCAAAAAAGACAACTTCCACAGAAAAATGCTGTATGTGGTGGGACAGCAGAAGTCTTCACATCCTGGCTGCACCTGCCCTGTATTTCCTCAGAACTACAGACAGACTCAGTTTAGTTTTAAGGTACAGACCTACAGTACCAGGCAAGCAAGATGAAACAGGACACTGACTTAAGCCACACCAAACCACAAACCTCAACTAACAGGAAAAGAAATTCTCCCAAGAGGATTCCTTCCTACTGTTCATCAGGATGTGGATGATTTGGAACCAGAAGGAGAACTCAGTCCCCTGCAGGACCCACCATCCACACCACCAGAGTAAATAAGGCCAAGAGTCTGCTGCAGAGGTAAAATTTCACACATGAATGCAAAGGGAAGGATTGCTGGTCTGCCTCCTCCATACCAAAAAATGCACCTGAATATAACTCTGTTCAGTCTGTGATGGGGACAAAAGGGTCAGAAGTGTCTTGCCAGAGTCTCTTAATAGAAGAACCTGAGGTGAGGAGCTGGAAAAAGACATTGCTAGGACTCCCAGTATGGGATAAGAGAGTCCAGTAGAAAGCTCAGAATTGCCACCTCTGGAACAGTAAAACTGATGTTTCTTCTCAGGCTCTGAGTCACAGAGGATAACTTGTCTGCTCCTGCTTCAAAGTTGAAAGGCAGCCAGGAACATATCTCCCACCCTTAGCCTCTAACAGCTGAGGCTTAAGCCAAGGCACTATATGCTCCTGGGAAGGTAAGGCCAGGGAGGCTAAAATAAAGCATGCTGACCTTGTAGAAGAGAGCACAGTGATCCAAGAGAAGAGACAAAACAGGATAAGTAATGGGAAATCTGCACTGCATCATAAGCCCTTAGGCTTCCAGTCCTCCTGTCTGGAACAGAAGAGCACATCATGCCCAAGTACTTCAGTTATGTACCAGAGAGAAAGGGCATTTTTTAGCCAATGTTCCTCAGAAACTTCAACCAGAGGACTGGTATAGTCACTCCTTAAATACAATACACTCCCCACAATTCTGTGGAGATATATGCACATGGTAGGCTCACATATAGCATCACAAAAACACATGCACCAAAATATCCCACTGACTGGACCTCTTAGCTGGTTGTTCCACAGGCACCTGGTACACAAGACTCAGAGATCAGAAGCAGACATGGGCAAGCCCCATGCACTGTCAGTGTTAGAGCAGGACACGGTGCAACTCCTGACAAAGTCACTGGAAGGGCTGATAAATTCAGACCAATCAGATTAGGTTGTAAGAGTCCTTTTGAAGGACCAATGTACTTATCCCCTTTGCAAGTTGACTGTCTTGTCTACTCAGCCAAGTGCTCATTAGAATAGACTCTTAAAGAAGTGAAGTGGCAACTTGGAAAGGAGAATTTTCAGTAAGTTCAGTCTCCTCAAAATACTAAGGTTCTTTATGAACTGAAGAGGTGTATGTGCTCCAAATGGCAAATTTTCAAATTATGACCATCTCCTTACAAAAGCCTTGAAACTGCAAAGAGGAATGTCCTCCTTTGGAAAAAAAGTTGTGAAAATCCTCTAGTGATCTATATTTATGATAAAAAATATCTTTAGCGTATAAGACTAGAGCAAAAACCTATTTAAAAAAATATCTGATGGAACAGGCTGTGTGCAGCTCTGTAACAGAACCATGCAATTAGACAGAACTCTTTCCAAAAGAGATCAATATGGCAGATGTGTCAGTATAGATGTGATGGCCTAAGGACATTAGCAAAGCAGCACTTGCAGGGAGAGATCAAATCTTATTAGACCACAGTGTTTAAGTTGAGAAAAGAAAAAACACCCACACCACCACAAAACCCAGAAAAAGCCTTGGGGCAGAAAAGCTTTTCTTTATGTCTGTAACAAATTAAAGGCATCAAAGCTAAGTATCAGTTGAGAAAAACAGCTCTGAATTTAACTATATACGTTAATCTGTTTCACATCTGAGAGCACAGGTAGGTGGTGCCTGTGGAGGAAGTAAAAATAATGTTAGCAGGTGGGAGGATGAGGGAGAAATGTCAGAGCCACACCTCCTGCAGAAACAGGGAATTCACCTGTGGAAAGTGATTGGGTTAGCAACAAGAACAGGTGAGCAATGTGAGGAAGGAGGGAAAATGAAATACAATGTTTGCAAGGTCAGTACCTCAGTTACCAAACCCACGACTTCTAATATCAAATGTTACAAATGCAATTGCCTGGATGAGACTGCAAGGTATTTGCAGAGCAGCACCCCAAGGAAAGGGATTATACCCTTTTACTCCACACTTCTCATCTGATGTCTGCAATACCATGTCCAGTTTTGTCCTTCTCCATGTGAGAGAGGAATTGACAAACCACAACACCCCAGCAGAGGGCCACCAACACAGCTGGGGGCTGGGAACACTTCCCCTGTGAGGCTTTTTGCAGCAGCCCAGTGGGAGGACACTTGATACTGGCCATGAACTGAAGCCAGGGAGGTTCTGTTTGCCTAGAAGGGAGAAATTTTTCATGAAATAAAACGAAATGGGTTTCTGAGAGAGGCTGTGCAGCTTCTAGCCTTGGTGGTTTTCAAGACTGGACTGGAAAAGCCCCAAGAAACTTGAGGTCTGAACTGAAAGCTGATCCTGCTCTGAGCAGGAGGTTGCAATGACACCTCCTGAGGTCCTTCCCAGCCTGATTCCATGACTGACTGCCACAGTTTCTCTTCTCAGAACCTCTTCCAGTCCCAACAGACTCTTCTTGTGAATCTGGGACAGCAGCGCAGAGGGAAAGGCAAACTAGAATTGTGCAAAGTACTCCAAATTTTAGCACAACAGTTTTACACAGGACACAACATCTGTTTTATTCTCTGTTCTCTTCCTTGGAGTTTTAGACTTGGATTTGGGGTTTTTAACCACTACCAAGCATTAAGATGATGCTTTCATGGACTCATCTCTGATATACCTAGGGCCTTACTCCTTAGCAGCAATGGACAGCTCACAGCCCATCATCTGGTGTAGGAAGCAATGGCCACTTCCCAACCACAGTGCACACTTACTGAGCCTGGAGCTGTTCTAAAATGAGCAACTGGCACCTGGAGAAACTTGATAGCAGGATGGCAAAGTGCTTCAGCAAGTGTTCCACCAGGAGCTACTAATAAGCTCACACGGAGGGATGGGACACACACCTTTTGTGACATTCACCTTTCCTTTCCAGTGAATCACTGAATGGGGGTACAAAATACCATTAGTTTTGGTTTAACCTGAATCCCTACACTGACAACCTTCTGGGTTACCAATCAGGTTGAAGCATCCTCTTTTTTATTACATCTGTAAACCCTTGTAGATTTACTAATGAGATATTCTGAAGATAATCTCTGGTTTTGTCTGCTTTTTAAGTCATATAAACAGACAACCTATTATCTTCAGGGTCTTCTTTAAAGCTTCCTGTAAAGGAGCTCCATGTTTGTGAGCAAACCTGTCTGATTACAAATGTATGCCACCACAAGAAACACCGTTCAAAAGCTCTGAAAAACAGAAACCTGTCCCGAAAAGCCCAGGATTTAAAAAGTTGTCTCCCGAAGTAAGTCCAGAAAACATCATGCAAACTGAAAACCAGTACTAAGGTGGAGTTTCTTCCAGCTTGACCAGCATGCTTGAGAGAAACCCCTGGTCCTGTCCATTCCTACAGGCTGAGTAGCCCATGCTTAAGGAGTTAAGACTTAGGGTCTGTAGAAAAGAGTGTGTGGCAGTTAGGTGTATTTTTAACCTGTGTTAATAAATTTTTTGTGAGACACTTAGTTAATACTATAGCAACTCTTCCATTCACATTAAGAGTTTATCAGTTATTAATAGGACAGCTCAAATGTTGCTTGCCACTTAATATTCATTACAACTTTCAAAACAGAAAGTGGTTGTGCTTGCTCAGATTATTCGTGTGTCTGGAAGAATGCTGTAGTGACAACAGCAAAACTGCAACGTTCATGTGAGTAGATAGGAGGGGGGGAAGAAAAAAGCTATTATGAGGTCATGTCCCATTTTAAAGACTCCCAATATGGCTTGTACACCAATCTGAGAAATATTTCATACTACAAATCTTCACAAAGTTTGACACAGGACTTGTTAAAAGCCTATTTACATGACCACAAGATGATAAGATGAAAAACAGTTTGCAGTCAATTTTAAATAGATGCATAACAAACCAAAACTAAATGACACATACTGGAGGCCTGCCAGGACGGCCCCTTTTTCTTTTTCCTTTGACTTCTGCTTCTTCAAGCTCACTGCCAGCATCTGAATGTGCAGTAGTTTCATTTGTAGAATCCCTAGGGGGGAAAAACACTAGATAAATTAAAATGATTTGAAATCAACAAATAATCTCTAACTGACTGTTTAAATATTTAGACCTAAGCTGGTTAAAAAGAAAAAAAAAAGTATTAAAATAAGAAAATAAGTCAGTATTAAAAGGCTTCCACATTTATTCTGCAAACTAAGGAAATAAGCATTGTTAGCCCTGGCAAAATGCCTTACCTTTTTATGGGCTGGAATGTCATTTTATTGCCTGGAAGTTATTTAAATTTCTTTTGAAACCATGTTACTCTTCCAAAGCTGGCTCTACTGGACAGCACACTCCCAATATATCCATCCTAGAATAAAGTCACTACTACCAATTTTCTTCTAGTAACTATTTCTGAGCTGCTTTCAAAACCCTGAGAAAGCAAACTGGAGCCCAGCCTGGCTCTCCATCACCAGAACAGTCACACATGTTAAGCCATACCCAAAGACAATGGCATTGTGTGGCTGTTGATCTTTATCAAGGGGATTAACACTGACCATGAGGCACAAACCACAAAACCCACTTTGAGCTGAAGACATTTATGATTCTTGCAGTCAGAAAAACGTTTTCACTTGGATAATAAAAAACTTGAGACTCCTCAACAACGACCAGAAGAGAAGCCCACAGTGTCATTTTTCAGTCACTCCTGGTTTAGACCTAAGACCACACTAAGCAGTGGGAAACCCCAGTTTCTCCCCCATTCGAGGTCTGCAGGTACTTCTCTGGCCACAAAACAGACCTGGCTGCTCAAAGAAACTCAGCTTGTAGTTCATCTCCTGAGACATCATATTTTGCCCCAGAAGAGCCCACCAGCAAAACCACATCTGTTACTGATGTGCTTTACTTCTAGTTTTTGAGACCATCAGTGCATGCAATCTCTGTAAATAGAAAGTAACTGCAGTAATGTCCTGGATTACTCAAAGATGGGTCAAGTTTAGCTTGAACCAGAGAGCTCTTTAAATCCAGTACCAGCTCCTTGAAGATAAAGGAGTTTAACTGCTGTAAAACTTGTTTAAGGAGTAGGCAAAAATCTGACCTGTTCCATTCTTTTGTACAGCCTCAAACATAAAAGGCAGCATTAGTGATCTGGATTGCAGAAACTGAGAAGCTTCAGCAAGCCATATCTACACAGATTTTCCACACTCTCTGAGGATTTATTTTTTTAATTTTGTTCACAAATACTTCATAAATTTGCTGCATCAGCAGAAAGATACAAGCATCACTGAATCAGAAGGTTCTGATACCTCTCTTTACTGAAATTACTGTACTGTTCCAGGTCTGCTCTAGCCCAGGTAACTCTGTAGAACTACGATGAATTTCTAATATTAAGATATTATTTTTCCATCTTTTCCAACTAACAAGCACAAAAAACACCAAAGGGTCCGCAGAATCATTTCCAAAAACTAGGAGGCACTAGAACATATATTTATCTCCTTTTCTGAAAGTAACTTTAATGGATTATTGCTAAACACACACCCCACAAAATCAGGCATCCTAAATCTAAAATTAACATTTAAGAGTACATTTGAGTGTCCAAATTATACACATATGTAACAGCACCTCTAAAAAAAACCTGAAAATGCAGCTTTGTTGTGATAAAATTAGCTTTTCTCCTTCATGAAATACAAAAATTTGACAACCTCGATATGACTGTGCATCTGAGAAAAATAGAATTGTAAAAAGCCTAACACCAAACAAAAAGATACCCCACAAACATATTTCAAAATTATTTCATAAAATAGGGCCACATTAAAAAAAAAAAAAAAAAGCAAAGTTGAAACAACGTCCATGAGGAAGATCCTGTGCCCAGACACCACGTTGCAATTCAATTTGACAAAAATACATACTGCCTCACAACAATGCTAATATTTTTCAAAATAACTATTAAATCCAGCTGTGAGGAACCCCATAAAAATGTCTGCTGCTTTCTATTGCTGCAGAGAAAATAAAGGCATTCTCTCTTGAACTCCATAGCAAAAATAAGCTGCTCTCTGGTCTACGCTGATCCTTACTAGACAAACTTAGGCACAGGATGGCCTAAGCAATTGCCCCAGTTCCTGGGGAAACACTGCAGCTTTGCTACCTTATAAAAAACACACCCCTAAGATCCTCAGGACAAAGATTTTTCTCCACTAAACTGGATTCAGCAGTCCTCCCAGGCAAATGGCTCAAGCTTTTCTCTTGAAACACTACAACTATGGAAATTAATTAAACTGTATTACTATTTTGCATGCACCTAGCCCACAGAGAATTTGACTTAGCTGCAGCCTGGGCCTGGGTCTAGCAAATCCTACTGAGTTCTGTGTTATTTTGTACTGGAAATTTCAGTTGCTTTGGAACACTGCATGTGGAAGGGACAGTTTAATTATTAACCACCTTCTCTCCCTTGTCTTCAAACAGACCATTGTCTTAAGCCTGATCAACATGCTCCTTTAATATCTTTCTGGCAAAACTTCTTTGGTTTGCTGGATGCCTTTTGGGAAAGGCTCAATAAAGTAGTGCTAAAGGTGAGATGCATTTTAACTGAATTTGAAACACAAAACTCAGAACACAGCAAGTTTTTATATGCAACATTCCTCCTGCTAAGGTCAGCTTCCAAAATTGGTCAGAGAGCTTATGTTTCATAAACTTTCTTTTCACTCTATTGAGACAAGCAGCTCAAATAGAAATGTTTAAAATTAAACTAAACGCATCTCACCCTAACAATATGTGAGGCAGAGAGGAGATTTCTTCCCAGCAAAGAACATAAGGAGTGTAGGGGAAAACATCAGACAACAAGTTCCCTTCAGCCTTCACACTATTTGGAGCAGGGAGACAGGAGCAAGAACAACCTCCAGTCCTTGGCTGATTTCACATTAAAATAAACATAATTTCAAGCAGCGGGGAATTCTGTCTCAATCATGCAACTTCTACCCCAAATGGCCCTTCCACTGCAGACTCCAGTCCCTTCATTTTGGGAGGCAGAGCTTACTGCTCCTCTCAGGGCCTTAGAGCTGCTCTGGGGGTACAGACACATTTTACTCCAAGAGTAAAATATCTCTTAACTGCCTGAAGTTCTGTCAGGTTTTTAACAGCAGTTGAGAAGAGCACCTGGCCAGCATCCAGCTCCCTCATGCCCTACACACCTTGCAGAACTGCTAGGAAGTAATTTATCTGGTGGCAGTCATCCACGTCTTAATAGTCCAGAATTATCCTATCCCCGTTCTCAGTGCCTGTGTCCCAGTCACCTGAGGAGAGAACTTCAGTCTCGTCACAATTTATCTTTCCTGAAGCTCTTGGGAGGTAAAATAATCTAGGCCTAAGGAGACTTGTCTCATCCAAGAAGCTGAGAGGAGGGTGGGGCTTAGGCTGAACTTTTCTAATATACTTTTGACATGACAAGAGAGAAAAGAGAATTTAGGACAGAAGAGAGTGTGAGAGCCCAACAGCACTGGGATGGGTCCAGTAAAGCAGAGAAATGATAATTCCTTTCAGGAGCTCTAACGTACTCTTCTTTTTCTGGTGTCTGCGGTGGCTAAAGATTCCAGAAAGACAGCAGTAACTCCAGAATCCCTCCTAAAAACTCCAAATACTATTCCAAAGATAGTTACAACTATCCATTGAACTTAACTGCATGATAAAAAGGAATTAACAGATTACTGGGTAGCCCTTTACCATGCCATGCTTCTGAAGAGCCTATTTCCACAGACAAAGTAGATTTTAAATCTTTGCAAAATAAATCAAATTTACCTTCCTTCTGTCATTACATAAAGCCCCAGCTATAGAGTTTATACCATCCCCCTTAAAAGCATAACACACAAAAAACCTATGTTCATTTATCTGTTTTTGTAAATTAAAAATCTTATACAAGCTTTTATCAGTGTTGCTGAGGTGGCTCAAGGTTCTGCCAGGGACAGATTCAGTAATTGCTACCACTAGACTCAGCCTTGTGAAGGAAAGCATTCATGAAGAAAAATGGCTAAATGCACAGGCTCATGAATCATGGATGAATCAGCTCTCATGGCTGATCTTCAAAATCTAAAGAGAACACACCTCCTAGCAAATATGAGTCACCCCATTGAGAGAAAATCACTACAAAAACACAGCATACATTTTCTTTCATTGTTCAATGCTGAGCAACACTGGTGGCTCCCAATCTTCTTCTGATTAAAGATGTCAACATCTTTAATGACCCTCAGGCTTTTCAGCTGGTGTGCAGTTGCCAAATGTATTATTATGTGCTTTTTAACCTTAAACTCTACACTACATCAGTCACTTTCTAAGGATATGAGAATATCCCTGGTCCCAGTCTCGCTGCAGCAGGTTCTCCCAGCTTTTTGCCTCCGCCATGTTTCACAATCCCATTCTTACCTCTTGAATCCAGGGAACTATGATCCAAGAAAACTTTTTTCCACAAAAAATCCCTTCCCAGCCCCAGCGCTGCCCCCTCGGTGCTGCTCACCTGGCTCAGGCCCGTCCTCAGCTGCCTCCTCGTGCACCCCAGAAATTAACTTGCTTTGAAAGAGGTTTTAAAAATATAATAAATATTTAAAATATGAGGAGGGAAAAAACATTTTAAAAAATTAAAAAATTTTAAAAGCCACAAACCTGCAGTGCAGACCACGTTGTTACTTAGATCATACAAATTTGTTTCATGAAAGCACTCGAAATCTTAGTTTTGGACGATCACTCAGCCTTGGTAAACTGAGGCTCTTGCACACCCTGCCATAATTCATATTTTCCTATGTTTATTCTCAGCAAAAAAACCTTCTAACAGCAGGTAACCACCGAACATCCTCTGCAAACAGCAGGGCGGCAGCAGCCATGAGGAGCTGAGGGGCCGCCTCATGGCCGACACCGCCGGTTCCGGCCGGTTCCAGCCGGTTCCGAGGGGCCCGGGCCGGGCAGTGCCGTCGGGAGGTCATGGCCCGAGCCGTCGGAGGGAAGGGGGCAGGGGGCAGAGGCGGCGGGCACAGCCTCCCCAAGGGTCCTGGAGCCCCGGAGGGCTGCGGGCGGGAGAGAAGGGCGGGAGCGGAGGGGTGAGGGGGAGCGGGGAGAATGGCGGTGGGGCTGGTGGGGCTGGGAAGACGCGCTGGTTGCTGACTTTGTTTCTCGCCTGCAGCCAAATCCTATTCAATTGCCGATAAATTTCCCCCAAGTTGTGTCTCTGTTTTGCCCCTGGGTGTAGTTGCAAGTGATTTCCCTGTCTTTATCTCACCACACGAGCTTTTCCATCTTACTTCGCTGCCGTTCCGTGGAGAAGGGGAGTGAGAGCACATCTGGGTGGGTGTCCGACCGCCGCCAAGGTCAACTCAGTGTCCCCAATAAAGCTCCGTTTCCTTGACGCTTCTAAAACCCCTTTCTTAATTCTACCTCTTGTACTCTCTAGCTCCTCATTGCTCTCTTCAATTGCAGAGGCCAAAGGCGTTTTGCACAACAAAAAGAGGTACACAATTGCAACACACCAATGTGCTTAACTATGACCAACACTCATCCACTTTCTTAACTCTCACAACACTCAGAAGTACAAAAGCAAAAATCCTGTCTTGCTTTTCATTGAAAGTTAAATCTCCACGCATTTAAAGAAAATACATTTTAGATTTAAGTGTTTTACTTTTTACACAGTCTTTGGGAATAGGACAACACAGGAGACCTGGAACTTTCACACTCATCTGCACTTCCCTCAAGCTTGTGCTTTATCCCTGCAATCACCTCTCTGTTTACTTCTACAAATAAACACCGAAGATTTCAAATATAGAGAGAACCATATACTCACTGTAGTACTGGCAAATCTGAAGTAATCATTTTTGCAGCACCCTCGAAAGTAACAGCTACATAGAACTTCTTCTCAAAGCTATTACAGGACAACTACTTGGAAACCTCTCTTGTAAAGAATGTTGAAGTCCAGTCTGGAAAAAATAAAAGGAAAAAGAAAAAAAAAAAGAAAGAAAAAATGTTAGTTGTGATTCCAAAGTATTATATAGTCAATAAATTAAAAAAAAAAAAATGGTCATTTCAGAAGTACTGTCAGTATTAAGCCACAAGACATTTAGAATGTGTCCCCCCAGGACAGCTTAACCATATTCTTGCATTCACATTTTACAATTCCGTTTAATTACCCAAGCTATTTTGCATTACCACCACCCCTATGTTTGTTTACAGTAAATAATGTAAAACCACGCAGAACTATCTCTGAGAAAATTTAAATAAACAAATCTATAACCATAGGCAATCATAGAATGTGATGATACAGACTTAAGGAATCTATTTTCTGGTCACACAATAGACTGAACTTGCAAGACAAAAGTCTAGTCTAATGAGAAACAGTATTTCCTATTTTCAAAACGAAACAGAAGATCTGCACCTAAAAATCATACAAGTTTTGATTTAGGGAAAAAAAAAACAAACTGGTAAAAGACAATATCCCTGATAATATTGCCTTTAATGGAACTACACCTATTCAAGTCAGACAAAAGAGCTCAAAGGTTTATGTAACTGAATTTTGCAGAAGAGCAGTCAGAAGCTCTGCAGTTCTCTAACTGATATCTAGAAGTATTTTAACCTGATGCAACCGAAATTGCACATTTAAACAATAAACTACACTGTATCTATGCTACCACTACACCCAGCAGTAAAACCTCACTATCCAAGAGGCAAAGGAAGAAGCTGACTAACAACAGCAGACATGACTTTACTATTAAATAACAGTAGAGTGGTAGATGCACTAATCTCTGATGTAATAAAATACAGAACTGCCATCCCATTCTTTCAGAAAATGCAAGTCTTGGAAAAACTAAAATGATTTGTTTCATTCTCCCTCTCCCCTTTTACAGACCTTGGAACAATGTAAATAGCTGCATGGTGCTCACCACTGCGGAGGAGCCCTAAGGAATCCCAAGGACTTAACTGCATGTTTTGTAAACAGGGGATATTTGAAATATCTTCTATTTAAATATTTCTTGTAAATGAGGTTTTCTCTGTGTTCTAGAAACTTTGCACAAGACAGCAGGAAAAGTAAGCCAGAAAAAGGCAACCTGGCTAGCACCCCAGTATCTAAATAAAATTGCACCAGCATAAGCAAAACAATACAACATGTAAAGCATTCTTTTCCATCCTAATATACACACACCAGTATTTATTCACCTAAACCATAGCTATGCAGCATGAATAGACTTTTTTGCCTCTGGTTATTGCAGTTCAGTTAAAACTCAGATGACTACAAGCAGTTCTTCCCATAATTACTACCCATGCTACCAACAGTTCTACTTGCAGTATCTCAACACCAAATTTAATTTTTTCCTATATACTACCATCACATTGACCATTTTTTCTACTGTATCATTAAAAAGCCACCTTGTTGCAGTGCAAATGTTCACAAAGGAGACCTGTGTTTGAAATGAAAATTACCACTCCAGCATAAGCAGTTTAAAGGAGGTAATTTTCCACAGCCAGCACACCAGGATGGTTTAAGAGCTCTCCAGTTTCACTCTTCAGACACAAGCAGGCTGAGCTCTGCAAGAACAACAGCATTTCAGTGTATGCCATTTGTGCTCCTTCCAGAATTTGTTTCCACAACAATGTGTCTTCATTAGAGACACCATGTTCTAAAGGATGTGATTGATTAGTCTGAACAGGGCCACGGCATGCCCATTCCCCAGCATTCAGCAGCCATTTCAGACACATGCAAGAACTTCATAAACACAAACATAGCATTAGACTGAATTAAGTGTGGAGTTGGATTCCCATCTGAAATCAAAAAGGAATGCTGAGATCTTTGGAATGGGCACATTCTGTCCAACTGGGACAAAATGCACTCTGCTGGTCACAAAATGCTAATATTCAGGTATAATATTTAACGAAATCCTAAAATAGAAGAAAAGTTTTGACTAAGCTTCTGTAAATATTTTTCCTCCTGCCACAACAATTAGATGCACACATTTTTGTAATAGCTTCCCTTTGTTTAAGAAGCTGGTTTGGTTTTTGTTGTACATCCACAAGTACAATGCACTCCCTCACACACTCACTCTGTGTCTGCTAACTACACCTCAAAGGAAACATATCCAGTTTGGGTTTCCAGATTATCCAGTTCGAGCAGGATACTGGGCATCAGTCATCCTCTTCAAAAGAGCTTCCTAAAGAAGTACAAGAAAAATAATGTGTGTTTCAAGGGAGGTACTTTCCACAACTGCTACAAAAGAGGCACAATCCTGCCCATTTTTTGGGACTGACCAGAGGAGGAGTCCCTTTACATGCATGGAATAAAGCCTTCCACAATCTGAGCTGTCTGTACCCCTCCCATGCCTCCCACAGAGACCCTCTGGCCATCCTGCTCTGGACACCAACTCCTTCTTCCTCAACCCAGACACTCTGCTGAAGCTGAGAAACCCTTCATGGGCTTGGGACAACTGCCTTGCAGCCTCCCTCAACAGGAACACTCCTCTAAGCTCAAAGCTTCCAAAATTCAGTCTTAAATTATCACCCATGGTCCTTAGGCTTGGTTTGGAAATAAAATTAAGTTCCTCTAGTGACTAATGAAAAGCTTTATGTGCTTGGAACAGAGTTCTTAACTGAGTTTCACAATTAAATTTGACAACTGTGGAAAAGTCACTGAACCTTATGGACTACACATGTGAACCTTCTCATTTTTTCTGGTTTTAATAAAAGAAACACCTCTTTTTTTTAAATCAGTCGTCTCACAAGCAAGAAAACTGAACTAACTCTCTTCCTTTCTGTCCTATTCAGCCTGAGTATTAAGGCATTGCTAAAACATCCTGAAAGCTTAAGACAGATTTCCATTTTGTCACCTTTCTCTTGGGGAAAAGCAAAGGGAGGAGCCCTTCATACTTTTGCATTTTTTAATTATTTAAAATATAATATAGCTAAACAAGTCCCTTAACTTGCAGTCAGCTGCTTGTATTTTAGAAGTTGAAAAACCAGGATGTCTTCATTCAAGCCCCATTTTAATGCCCTTTGCACATTAGCAGCAATTTAAACCTGCACATCTATGCTTTAGGACATAAAATTCATGCTAGCATATTTAAAACAGACCTATAGAAGAGGATAAAACAGGCAGTAGAAGAGACCATTCAGTTGAAACACACAATGGGAAAACCAGGAAATGTTTCTCTTTTGCCTCTAATTTTCAACAACACACAATAACCAGGACAGACATAATGACCATTATATAAAAAAAGAAAACAAACAAAAAGCCCCCCAAACCAAACAAAACAATAGGAACAAAAAAACTTCTTTTAAAAAAGTCTTCTCTAGTAATGATAATTTTATGGTAATTTTTCTTCAGTGAGCACCTCATGAGCTTAGCTTTAAGAAAGGCTCTACAATTTTACAATAATGAATGATGCCTGCATTCCAGCAATATTTTCTATAGTTTCCACTAGTATATAGCTACCTATATTTTTTGCAGTTTTAAATTGTTTTATTTGCCTCTCTGGTGCTGAAGTAGTTTAGCCAAAAAATAAAACAAAAAATATTTACATGAACCTGAGAGAAATGCTCCAAGCAACTATCTGGTAGCAACAGCCAAAATCAAGCTCACCTTTTTATAAATTAGGTACCTACATGAAACAAAACCAAACAAAAAACCAAACAAAAAACCCAACTACTGAGTTCAGCAATAGGAATTACATCATTATTAAATCCATTGACCCCAAGACATCCACACTAAAAGACAGCTGTTACTTGACAAATGCCCACTCAAAACCCCTTTCCTTGTTGACCAACTGACCTTGTCCCATCCATGTGCAAAATATATTCCAGCACTGGCTCACACTAACAGAGGAGTATCTTCTGCTACTTAATTGCTATGGCCTAAATGCCATAAATTCAGTTTCCATTAAAAATTACTTTGCTTTCTCCCTTGGTGCTCCCTGTTGTGTCTTCTCTTGCAAGCTGATAATCAGTAAGCAGCAGACTTCTCCAGAGCAGCTGTTCTACACCACGACTTGCCATGCTGCTGAACAGCACCCTGACAGAAGACATGTCCAGCTCAAGTTTCTGGTATTCAGTTTGGAGACAAGATTTGTCCCCTCAATATTCTTGCCCAACAGCAGCACTGGACAGCTAGGGAAAGGCCTGCAGCCAGACATCATGCTGATAGGAGGGAGCAGGTAGAGCTTCAGAAGTTTTGATCAAAAAGGTGGGATAGAAAGAAGGATCTCACAAGCCAGACAGATAAATCCCAGCCTTTTATTGCTTTAACCACCCCCATGCATGGCCTTGGGCACACCACTTCAATCCTTCCTGCTCAGCTATCCCATCTGCAAAGTGAAAATAGTTTTTAGAAATTGAAAGCATAAATTCTAAATCCTGCAGAACTAGAAAAACAGTCATCAGGAACTAACACTGTAACAAATTTACCCAATGCTGTGATGTGTTCATCACTGAGGAGTTTTTTATTTGCTTTGGATTACGTGTTTCTCTGAGCATAAATTTTAATCCATGTTGACCCTGAAGGCATAAGAACTGAAAGCTAAATTAAACCACATAGTTAAATATACATAGCATCATTTAAGGACAAACAAGACATAATGCTTATTTAGCCTGTCTTTGAGATAATTTCATTGATGTTCTAAACAAAATCTACATTTCACAATCTGATGTTTTAGTACATATTTAAACCAAGACTGGAAGTCCAAGTGGTAGACAGTACAGTGAGTTCCTTCAGCCCGTGAAGTACACAGCAAGCTCTGCTGATGTGTGGTCTGTGATGCTCCTGATCCTGTGAGAGAGGAGGAGGGATGATTAGGAACAAGCAGGCTAGTGCAGCATGGCTCTGCTTTGTCCCCTACAGCCTTCAAAAGCAAACTGGACATGGTAGTGTTACTCCATGTCTCTCTCCTGTATGTGTTTCCCTGTTGTTGCTGGTACTCCCTTAATACCCAGTAGGACCTCCAGTTCCCAGCCCACAGAAGTGTATCAATAAGAAAAGCCAAAACCTGGGAGAGCTTGTTGATACACTGGCTGCAGAGAGACCCAGACAGGCTGGAGCACTGGGAACACTGGAAGGGCCTGAGGTTCAACACAAGGAACCACCCAGTCCTGCACCCAGGGAGGAACAACCCCTTGTGCAGGATGGGGACCAACCATCTGAAAAGGAGCTTGTCCAAAGGAGACCATGGGATTCTGGTGGATAATAACTTGGACACAGCCAGCAATTCACCCTTCTGCAAAGGAAAGGGATCTCCTGGGTGCACCTGGAGGGAGCAGACCCTTCCCCTCCACATCTTGAGGAGATGGACCTGCAGCACTGTGCCCAGGGCTGGGCTCCCCGGTGTGAGAGGTTTTGGTTTTGCAGGCCAGGGACACTTTTGGAGAGTGTGGCATGTGGCTTGGCTACAGGTCTTTCAGAAGGATGGAGTCATCAGAACAGCAAGCCAAGGATGGACAATTTTTTTTTCCTCAGAAAATGTCAATGAGAAGTTGATAGATAAAAACAGGGAGGTGAGCTCACAGAGGTAAGAAAAACATGTTTTAAGAGAAACATGAGGCCAAGAACAACAATACAAGACGGCACACAAAATTAGAGTGGCTAATAGATGTCCATTATCACTAACATTTCTCTTGTTTTCCCCCCATCCTTTACAGACATTTCCAGATGTGTTACATAGACACATGGGAACAAGATTTACCTCATGGTAACCCCTCGCTGTCCATTTAACCTTCCCTTCCACCCCAGTCATCTCCTCAGCTGCACTGACTGTACAGGCAGAACATCTGTTGCTGCTGCTGCTCACCAAGCCCTGCTAGCCCAAAAGGCCCAGCCCAGTCAGCCAAAAAAACAACCTGAAGCCTCACTTTCTGGTGTGTGGTATCATCCTGTGCTCTTCACAATGAGGCAAGAAAGACCTCACACCCACAGGTAACACTTCTTGCAGAGCTGGGAATAAAATCTGCAAATGACAAAACTCTCCAAGTTATACCACATTTCTATACTTACTTTTCTGTCCCTAAAAATGTCTGAACTGCCAAAACCAATCAGTTCTGTATTTTTTGATACTATTCCGAGCAGGTAATTCCTGCACCATGCATGTCTGTGCTGGGGCACTGAGGCCAAGATGGAGCAGCACAGCTGATACTATCTCTCAACCATGGATATAATAGAATAGGTGATTCAAATGTCACACATCACTCAGAAATTTGTTTGCTCATCTCCAGTGTTCACTTCAATAGTTTTTTAATTCATTATCACATACTGCTTTCTTATCATGGCTGGGATGGCTGCCACTAAAGAGACTGATCAAAAGCTTTGTGGCAAATGACTGTAGATACAGCTTGCACAAGAACAGAAATGGTCTCCATTTCAATTCCTAAGAATTGTTATTTTATATAAAAACAAATTTGATGGACTGAGCACATGAAAACCTGCTTGCTTTCCCTTTGTTATTCTTACAGACTCTTCAGACACAACTGCACCTCACTCTGCAGACACCCAGTGAGAGACCTGACCTGATTTTCTGCAGCACTGAGCATTCACAACTGTGAGGGAGATCACGGGGGGCTACAGGCACTTCATCAGTCACAAGGCAAATAATTATGGTCTGATTGCATAAGACAAAGACTTTAAGGCCCTGAGTTCTAATGCTAGTCCAATATTTGAATGATTAAAAACTTCCTCCTTGCCACTGCTCCATTGGGAGCATCAGCTATCTACAGCCTCCTGCGTATCGGCTTTGAACACCCACTAAAAAGGGCTCTGAAAGTGAGGTTCTACTGCCCTCACACTGAGCATGAATAGATGGATTCTTCTGCTTCTCTGCACTTGGTGTTTCCAGGACTCGGAGTCCTGAGAAGATAAACTGGATCATCTTTTAAAGATGATGCAAGAGCATTGAGAGAAATCAAAAAGGCCACAGGACAATGTTCAAGTCAAGAGATCTTGCCCTCATAGAAACTATGGTGCTGTTCTCCTAAACAGAAGCCTGGGCAACCAATGAAAACTTGGCAAAAGATTGAATTCCAGTAGGGACAGTGTAAGTGTTCACCACATCTTAGGGTAAGGTTTTAAAAAACAGCTGAGTTTTCAAAGAATAAAATGGTTCCCCTCAAAAAGGGCCATCCTGCTCAGCTCACTCCTCAGACTCACACAATGGCATCAAACCTCTCAGGGGTGGCACAGACAGCGGTCAAGGGAGGGGATTCTCCCACTCTGCTCCCCCCCTAGAGCACTGTGTCCAGGTCTGGAGTGCCCAACATCAGAAGGACACAGAGCTCCTGGAATGTGTCCAGAGCAGAGCCACTCAAATGCTCAGAGGGCTGAGCACCTCCCTGGGAAGCCAGGCTGAGGGATTGGGGTTGTTCAGCCTGGAGAAGAGGAGGCTCCCAGGTGACCTGACAGCAACTTTTCAGTATCTGAAGGAGCTACAAGAAAGCTGCGGGAGGGCTTTGGACACAGGTGGCTAGTGAGAGGACAAGGGGAAAGGGTTTCCGAGTTGAAGAGGGGAGATTTAGATTGGACATCAGGAAAAGACTCTTTCTTGTGAGGCTGGTGAGCCCCTGGCCCAGGCTGCCCAGTGAGGCTGTGGCTGCCCCATCCCTGGCAGGGTCTCAGGTCAGGTTGGATGGAGCTTGGAGCAGCCTGGGCTGGTGGGAGGTGTCCCTGCCCATGCAGGGGGTTGGAACTGGATGAGCTTTAAGGTTCCTTCCAACCCAAACTATTCTGTGAATCTGTTTCTGAGCTAAGCAGGGAGGGCTCAGCAGCAGGAGAGTACAGCTGGACCCAGACCAGGCTGAAGGAGGTAAAAACTGCAAAGGCAACAAAGGGGGAGAATAAGCTCCTTCTGAGGGAAAAAATGCTGCATCAGGGAAAATTCAGGTAAAACACAAAAAAACCCTTGACAATGACTACTTAAGCACTGTTTGCTCTAGAAAATGTGTGTCATCCACCACTGAAGAGTTTTTTTCTTTCACAAACAGATGGGTCCCACTTGTCAGGTACATCAAACACAGCAAAGTTGGTGGAAAAGCTTTTATTCCTAGTAAATTGAAACAGCTGGGAAAAAAGAGGAGGCTTTGGGAACACAGCCTGCTTTGGGCCTGAAAACGTGGCACTACAGTAACTGTGCCTGCCAGAGGGGAAAGGGTGAGAACCAGATACCCCTTCTACGTCCCCACCCCTCCCACTTCTTCTAATGTTTCTGTGAATTTATCCTCAATCAAATCCATGTGTGACGAAAATCAAAATTAAAGCCAGCAATTAAATTCACACTCCAGCACTTCAGTGAGTGAGTGTTTCTTCCTGCATAATAATCCACACTAGAGGAAGGCAGGAATCCCTGGTGTGGTCAAAAACACATGGATGGTCCCAAAGGCTTCAGATTTCCATCTCTGTACAGCACACAAAGCACAGTGAGCCAAGAACACAGCAAGTCTGAAGGCACAGCAGAAGCAGTGGTAATAGATTTTTATGCTACCTCAGAAAAGTGTTTATTCATCTGCAATTTTTCCTCAGCAGTGGACATCTGGTGTTCTGTTATTCAAGCCTAACACACAGAATGCTGGAATAAAAAAAAAACCAAAAAAACCCCACTTTCAGAATGATTCATGGATTTTGGGCATATGATGTTTTGCCCTTTTTTTTGTCCCACACATGGAACTCTAATGAGAAAAGTCAAGAGGAATGGGAGGACATTTTATCCAGATGATCAAAGAAAACATGCATTTTGAAGTCACGTATAAATGAAAAACTCTGTGAAGTGACTGATTCTGGTACTCCTATGGGTCTGTAGGAGGATGTGTATAAAGGCTCAAGAAAAATAAGGTCACTAAAATAGTAACTTTAGTAAGTTCCCATGGCTGCTAACAGAAAGAATATTAAAAGGTAAATCTAGAGAGGCTCCTGCATGTATCAGGTAGAAGCAAATCCAGGACCATTCTGAAGTGTCATCTCCCCATTTCCTGACAGGCATCTTTATTACCCTGCCCTCAGGAGGACACAAAGACATGATGGCTCCTCAAAAGAAGGTTGGTAGTGTTGAAGACTATGCTAAACCATTCCCACCACCAAAAAGTGCTCAGGTGAAAACCACATCTTGGCCTCCAACCTTTGAGCAGCTCCATTTATTTCCAGGTTGCTAAACCTGTCAGGATCCTTGTCCTTACAAACATGTCATGATCCAAGTCCCTTGAACAGCAGAAATTTCTAAACATTACCTAGGAGTGACCCAGGTACTGCAAGCCTCTCCTCAGGGTTCATACTTACTACAGAGAGAACCTTTACAAAGCTTTGCAAGCTACAAGAGAGTATTTCAATGCTGTCAGTCCAGGAGCTGAAAGATCCTGGAGTAACAGTTTGTCCCAGCCCAGGGACTTCAGCAAAGCTCACAGGACAGAGGTGTGGATCCCTGTACTCCTGCCTCTTTAGAAGCAGGTTGGAGATTCAGTTTAATCCCCAGCCTGGGTTCCTCTTTCACTCAAATTCAACCTTTGTGCCCACAAGGGTAGGTGGATTGTTCAAAATTATTAAATCCTTCATGTCCTGAGCTCCTTAGAAGAGCAGTTGCATTTAATAAAGGGATTAGCAGCTATCCAGCAGGCACTACTATAAGCAGCATAATGCTACCTTTCTTCAGTGAGGCAGCCTAAATACCCGTGGCTCCCAGGAACCATTGAGAACTTGTGCTATCAGGAAGGAGAGAGGTTCCACCGATGATTTTCATTAAAGCAGGAATAAATTTCAACAAGAATCCTAAGAAATCTGTTTTTTTCCCAGTCATTATTTCAGTTAACAATTAAGGCTGTAATTAATTTTTTTTAATCACAGTTGCTTTAGCATAGAAGGGACTTCTCAGAGGAGCTCAGATTAGAACAGATCTTTTGTCTCTAGATTCTTGACACTCTGCTGAAGTGTTGATGGAATAGTGGTGCACCACAGAGAAGGAAAAATTCCCACATCCTTCCTCTACCCACTAGCCAGAGTACCTAAATTACAAATATCTGTTCCTAAAAAGTTGTGAAAACTGAACAAGAGCCAAAAAAAGTGGCAGAGGTAGTCCAGAAAAGATGAAGTTAGCCAATAAAGTCATTAAATATATATATATAATAATTACAGAATCAAAACTTACTTCCCAGCCCCAACAATTTCCTGAGAAAACCCAATGCCATATTGAACCAGACACCCTTCACCTGTGTCTTGCACTGCTATAATCCCTCTCTGAAACAATCCACAACTTTCAGCAAAAAATTAGTCAAGCCTTAAATCCCACCATGTCCCAGACACCAGAGAAAGAGCTTTAGCAATCCCGAGCCCTGATGATCATCAAAACAAGCTGGCAACTCTTCTTTCTCTTGAATCTCTTGATTCCTCTTCCCCTTAAAACTTGTTTCGAGTTCTCTACCAACAAACTAAGTGACCTTATTCTCTTATCCTAGGAACTCTAATTTTCTTGCTCTCCAAGACCAACAAGCCTGGCAGGTATTCAATCCAACTACAACAGATGGAACAAAAACATCAGAATACATTAAAGAATTTCTCCTTCTCACTCATAGAGCCTCTTGTCTTCAGGACAAATTAAACTTTATCAATGACACAATTTAAATCATCCCTCCATCAGAGCTACCACAAATGTATTAAGTCAGATTACCACCTTCTCATTTTGTGATACCATATTTTGCCTTAACTTAAAAGAACCATAACTCCAGGACCTGCATGCTGCTAAAACCCTTCATTCCTACCCTGACACTGCTCAGTCTAAAGGCACTGAATGGACCCACTGATATTGTAAAATCACCATGGGCTTACTCAGGGAAAGAGATTTAAAAGATTGAACCAAGACAAACACTTCTCTGTCAAACTGTTCCCTGAGCTTACACTGCCACTCACCAAGACACCCACTGTCACAAAGGTGACCCTCAGACCAGCCCTCAGCTCAGTGTGTGCGGTGAGGGGAACTGTTGTTGTGCTCCTCTCATCTACAGAGAACTGTCCCCAAGAAGCTGCTACAGAGAAGTGCAGTTCCATTTTGGAGGAGTTGAATAAACGTTGCCCAAATGTACTCCAGGCAGCCACTGCCTGTATGTCCTCGGTTGTGACAAATGGCACAGCCTGTACCTAATGCCAGTGACACATCTAAAACTTAAAAGAAGGCATTAAAATCTATTCCTCTCATCTCAACCCTTCAAACAACCCACCCACCAAAATAAACTTGTGAGGAGAAACACATTTTTCTGATGAACACATTCACCATGGTGGAGCTAAAAATAAAAGGCCTCACAAACACATTTTTCCCCATGACCTTATTAAATGCCTCCTACTACAATCAAAATTCAAATTCCCAGATCCCAACTAACACACACCCCCAGCAAAGCCCCAGGATGACTTCCCTACAGCTACACAGGTGAAAAGCAGCAGGGCCAGCAGGAAACACTTGGAAATAATAATTTATCAGCAGAAGACACACAAAAGAACTCTCACTCCCAGTCCTAGAGAGTTAGGAAAACACATAGCTGGAAATGAAAAATTCACATTTTAAATAATTGACTCAAAAGGGAAAGTGTTTTTATTACACATTAGTTTTCTCCATCCCTGGGATATGACACCTTCGTATTCCACAGCCAAAGTAACTTAATCTCTCTGCCCCAGAGCACAGATTCTAATATCCTCCCCCCATGGCAGCAGAGCTCATAGCAGTTCTTTGCTTTTCCACCTGTACTGAGCTTGAGGGCTGTGATTTTGTTTCAGGCTTAAGATATTTGATCCAGAAGCTTGTCTACTTCTCACAGCAATGTCAACTGACCTGTAAAATACGTTACCTGTACCTAACAAGCCCCTCTCTGACACAAGGGGAAAAAAAATAATCTAGGGACTCATGAAATTAAAGATAAGATAAATGGGGTTGGCTGCAGACCACAATACCCCAAGGACCTCCCTGACACAGCATTCTCAAGAAATCAATGAAATTATAAGAAGAAATAAGAAAAGTTATTCTCAAGCACTACAGAAAATTGGAAATAGTCCTGCAGTAGTCCAAAATGAAAGTATCACTAGGGGAAAAGACAAATTAGCACCTCAGAACAAGATTTATTTTAGCTCACTGAATAATCCTGAAGAAAAACTTTCATCCTTCAGTGCTAGAGTGAATTTTGGTCAGTCAACAACCCTAGGAAGAATCAGCAGGGGAGGAAACTGTCCTTCACTGTTCAAAAGTGTCTTGCACATCACAACAAATCCACTAAAAGGGAAACTTTCTTGGGAAAAAACGCTTGGGGGAAAAAAATCATCTCTTTCATTGCTCTGGATAGAGGAATGCTGACTGTACAGACGGAAGCTCATTGCACTCTGTGAAACCTGTGGAGAGCCCAGTTCCAAACGGGACAAACTGAAAAAACAGACAAGTGTCATGAGAAATACAATGAGGAGAGGCAAGCACAGAGAAACCAACACGTGAGCTGACTCAGCTTCCTTTCTCAAGGACTTCACATCCAGCCAGGCCGTTTGCTCTTCAGTAACTTTTGAATGTGTTGCCAAATAAACCCAGAAAGACACAGATTCACCAGGGGATTTACTGCAGTGAGAAAGATAACAGGATTAACCAAACTGGGCTGTGCTGACCCCAGTGACCACACAACAGCTTATTTCTCACCTTCTTCCCCTTTGCCCTTCAAGATTGGTTTCTCTCTTGACTCCACACAAACACATTTTTTTGAACATACAGTGACAACTCAAACTGCAAAGCTGTCACCAGTTTACTTGGAGAGACAGACTGTAAATTGCAAACAGTGATGCTCTATTTTTTTTCTTTTTTTCTTTTTTCTTTTTTTTAAATTTATTTTTACTGTGTTCTGCATGGCTTACAGAAATATGGGAACATCTCTGATTTCTCAACAGTTACTTGGACAAGCAAAAAATGGAAATAGTGTGACTGTGTCTGAGCCAAGCACCATTCCTTTTCCTGCTACTAGCTTTAGAGCCCAGTCAAGTGCTTTCTCCCAGAACACTGACAGCATTTGATCTAGGAGCTATTTACCACAACAGTTCATTGGACCAATTCAGCAGTTTTCTTCACGTAATAGCTCAAATAATGCTTTGCCAAAATGGACCACTTGAAAAGAGACAGAAGGAAGAAGAAATCTTGCCTCACTTGGAAAGTCTGTCCCATGACAAGAAGCCATCGAGATTTCTGGCATGACTGACAGAACACTTTATTTTCCAAACAGAAAGGAAACTTTGTGGTGCTGGAAAGCTAGAGCATGGGCTTTTCCAGTCACCCTTTTCCCTCCCATGGAAAAAAAAAAAAAAAAAACAAACACCAAACCAAGCCTCCTCCCCACCCCAGTCCCTAAAGACAGTTAACCTTGACTGAACTGAGAAAGGAAATTGAGGATTTCTACCAACAGAGCAGAAATACAAACTAGCTGAAGGAAAAGCAGCTGAGAAAATGGGATAAGAGGAGAAATCAGGAATCTGCTTACAGGAACTGAGAAGAGAGAAAATGCCACCACCAGAAGCTGAGGCTCTCCAGTGAGAGGGGAAATTCCAGAAGTTGATCCACACAAGGGGGTATTTTCTACAGCAACACTTCTTGGCTTTTGTTTTTTTGCAGCCTAAGGATCATCCTTTTAAATGTGGCAGAATTTCCAGATGCTTTTCTGCACTTTCTGTAGAAGATATTGAAAATCCTCTTTCCAGTTACATAAAATTAAAATACGTACTGCAAGTGATACTTGAAACTGCCAGGCTTTAAGAGCAAGAATGGGAATATTTTGAAGCATTTCCTTAAACAGATTCTGAGCTCCCATGAGATAAGAACAAGTTGTAACTGAAAACTGTAACCCCAAGAGTTAAGTAAGGGAACATTTCTAGGAATAAAACTTACACAAAATATAAGGAAGATATGAGCTTTCATTTTATTTCTGGTCCTACCTCCATCTTCTTATGACATCAATAAATGAATTTAAACAGTCTATAAGCATTGCCTTCACCCTTGGGGCAAAGTTAGAGCTAGCTTTTCCAGAGTACACAGTATATAAAAGTATTTTTAATAAAGCATTCAACAACCATTTAAATAGTAAAAAAAAACACATGAAGGAAGGGTTGGGGTTTTTTCCAAGGCTTAAATCAACACTTAGCACTTTCAGAAATCAAGTTCTTAAAACACAGAAAATATGACTGGCTGCAACAGACTATAAAGGAACAACTTTTTACAATGCTGGCCCAGATTGTCCAGAGAGGTGGTAGATGCCCCATCTCTAGAAACATCCCAGGTTAGGTTGGATGGGGCTCTGAGCAACCTGATCTAGTTGAAGATTTAACTGCAGATGCAGCAATTTCTTCTGGAGAAAGAAGAACAAGAGAGTCTGGAGAACAAGAGAGTCAACACAAAACAAAGTTCATGTGCTGTGTTTGGGTGTGGTTTTTTTTTTTTTTTTTTTATAGACAGCTATAATTTAAGAATAACCTAGTGGGTTACAGTATCATAAAACACTTGCTACACCTGACACTATTTTAATTTATAATACTCTAGAACACGTTATCTTAAATAATTCATTTTCTCCCATCTTAAAGGCAGCATTAAGTCAAAACCTGAGAACAATGCCTTGGCTACAGGCTGATCACTCCAGAAGAGCCACAGAAATGCTCTCTCATTAGAGCAGCAGAATGCTATTTAGAAACCCAGAAGATACTTGCAGAGAACTATTCCAGAGAGAATACCAAGAATTTAGAAAGACTCCTTTGCATGGTACTTCTGGTTAGGTTCAGAACCAACTAAAGGCAGCAGTCCATGGGGAGGAGCATGTTCAGCCCTCCTGAGAGTCCCCGGGCCCTGCAGCTGTGCTGGTTCCTCCCTCCCGGGACTGGGCTGGCACTTTCTGCCCACTGATGGGATTCAGAACATCATCCACCAATTTTTCCCATCGTTTTCAAGTTGTTGGTGTCTGGCTCAGCCCCCTGAACTGGCTCAACCCTCGTTCACACGAGCACAGCACTAGTGCTGGGGAAGGGATGGGAACGGGAGGGGAGAAGGGGAGCCTGGAAACTGGATCTGAATGGTGGTGGAAACACATTGTACCTACTGAAGGATCTTACAAATGAGGAAAAAAGAAGCGATTTCTCGTAATTCTCCCTTCCAGCATATAATATGGATGCACTTTGTCTTTAAAAATAGATCTTCATGCTTAATAAATACAGCATATTGCTTTTAGATCAACAGAACATGCACTCCTGTCCTAAATCAACTCTAAAGATGCCAAAGGAAAACCAGAATGAAGTTAAGGCACTTTTATTTTTTATAATCTTTGCATAGTGAGAAAGCATCTAATTATAGCAGCTGATAGCCAGTCTCTTGCCAATGCACCCAAAAGCCTAAGTAAGCATTTTGTCCCCCAAAATTCTCTTACCCTGTTTTTGAGGGGAGAGGACAGGAAGGGGGGAAGGGCTACCTTGTTTCTGTCTCTCCCATTTCTCATTTTTCTATTAGTATTAGTCTGCATTAACAGCCAAATCATACACACACACACTCAGACAAAACACTGCCAGTGACCTACTAGAAAGTTGCTATGGCAACGAGTGCTTTCTGAAATACATGTTGTGCATTTTAAGTGCCACCATAGTGTAACACATCTGTCAATTAATAACCACAGCTCCGAGTAACACATCACATACACTGAAAAATATTTCCAAATCAACATTGGGCCCTTCTGTCTACAAAAGCAAATATCTGGAAACCCTCTGCAGGCTTAGACTCACCACCAATTAAAAAAATAAGTAAGTAAATGTACACAAATCGGGTATTTTGCACCAATGCATTTCTTAAAGTGCACAAAATCAATGAAGCATGAAAAAACATCACTGCAACCTAGAAAAAGCAAATGTCTCAGATGTATCATTTCTAATTTAAGCAAATCCTGGCTACTTGTAAAATCATCTAAGGGAGGATCCAGAAAACATAATTTAAGGTTTGTTATTTTTAAATATGCTGAGTAAACCAGTCTCAACCTGACTGGACTTCAGGAAATCACCTGGGCAGGAGTTCTTTTTCTTCAGACCGAGATATCTACCAATCTTTGGTTGGTGTTCCTGGTAATAACTATTGTACCACACATCTAAAATGCCAACTAATTGCCCTCAGGAAAAAAGCAAAAATGTCCAGAAAATTCAAGCAGGATAAGTAAAAAGCTGGAGAGCATTGCAGCACTACAGCAGCAGTTGAATCAGTGTCATTCCCTCCCAAAGCCCTGGTGGTGTTGGTGAAGGTGCAGGTACCACATGCCCATGTTCCATCTCAGCTGTGCCACACATCCTGTCCATGGACTCTCCCGTATGACCTTGGAAAAGTGGGTGTGTTTTAGGGTGGAAGATATTCTCTTTCTGATATGCCAGAACTAACCAGAAGGGATTGCAAAGACTCCAGGATTGTCAAGTGCTGCCTCTGCCATGCTCCTGGGTAGCAATGCTGCTGTGGTTTCTCAGCTCCAATGCAAACTTGAAAAGCTGGAGTGCCCAACATCAGAAGGACACGGAGCTCCTGGAATGTGTCCAGAGGAGCCACTCAAATGCTCAGAGGGCTGAGCACCTCCCTGGGAAGCCAGGATGAGGGATTGGGGTTGTTCAGCCTGGAGAAGAGGAGGCTCCCAGGTGACCTGACAGCAACCTTTCAGTATCTGAAGGGGCTACAGGAAAGCTGGGGGAGGGCTTTGGACACAGGTGGGTAGTGAGAGGACAAGGGGAAAGGGTTTCAGAGTTGAAGAGGGGAGATTTAGATTGGACATCAGGAAAAGATTCTTTCTTGTGAGGGTGGTGAGCCCCTGGCCCAGGCTGCCCAGTGAGGCTGTGGCTGCCCCATCCCTGGCAGGGTCTCAGGTCAGGTTGGATGGAGCTTGGAGGAACCTGGGCTGGTGGGAGGTGTCCCTGCCCATGCAGGGGGTTGGAACTACCATCAGTCTTTAATAGCAGGACTACTTGTTCCCTGGGCACATCTCTTAAGATAGAAGACAGAGATGGGGAACAGATTGGGCCCTGTGTAATCCATGAGGAAATGGTTATGGACCTGCTTTACAAGCTTGATACTCCTAAGTCCATGGGACAAGATGGTTTACACCCTAGGATGCTAAGAGAGTTGGCAGATGTGGTTGCCAAGCTTCTCTCCATCATCTTTCAGAAGTCCTGGCTTACTGGGGATGTCCCTTTGAACTGGAGGCTGGCAAATGTGACACCCATCTTCAAGAAAGGCCAGAAAGAGGATCCCAGTAACTACAGACCTGTCAGTCTCACCTCAGTGTCATGGAATGGATAATCTCAAGGGCCATCACAGAACAGTTAAAGGTCAACCAGACAATCAGCCCCAGTCAGCACGGGTTCATGGAAGGCAGATCCTGCTTGACAAACCTGATCTCATTCTGTGACAAAGTGACCTGCTGAGTGGATGAGGAAAAGGCTGTTGATGTAGTCTGCCTGCACTTCAGTAAAGCCTCTGACACTGTCCCCCATGACATCCTCATGGAAAAGCTGGATGCGCTGGGCTTGGATGGGCACATACTCTGCTGGGTTAAACCCTGGCTGGGTGGCCAGGCCCAAAGAGTTGTGGTCAAAGGAGTTAAATCCAGTTGGCAGCCGGTCACAAATGGTGCCCCCCAGGGGTTAGTGCTGGGGCCACTCCTGTTTAACATCTTTATTAATGATCTTGATGAGGGGACTGAATGAACCCTCAGTAAGTTCAGAGATGACACCAAGCTGGGAAGGAGTGTTGATCTGCTGGATGGTAGGAAGGCTTTACAGAGGGACCTGGACAGACTGGATCATTGGGGTGGGACCAACTGTATGAAATTCAGTAAGGCCAGGTGTCAGGTCCTGCATTTTGGTCACAACAACCCCAGGTAATGCTACAAGCTTGGAGAAGAGTGGCTGGAAAGCTGCCTGGCAGAAAAGGACCTTGATTGACAGTCAGCTGAATCTGAGCCAGCAATGTGCCCAGGTGGCCAAGAAGGCCAATGGCTTTCTGGCTTGTATCAGAAATTGTGTGGCCAGTAGGACTAGGGAAGTGATCCTGCCCCTGTGCTCAGCACTGGTGAGGCCCCACCTGGAGTACTGTGTTCAGTTTTGGGCACCTCCATACAAAAAGGACATTGAGGTGTTGGAGCAAGTCCAGAGAAGGGCAAAAAGCTGGTGAAGGGGTAGGAAAACATCCCCTGTGAGGAGCAACTGAAGGTGTTGGGGCTTTCCCAGTAAATGGATCACTGTCCCCAGTAAGTTGCCAAAATACTTCAACAAGTAATTCTTCACACAAATCAAGCACTTCTTAAAATAAAAGGGAGCTATTAATCCATAAAATTTTACACAATATGCACAAAGTAGAATAAAGCCTTATTCCCTGCCACATCAATGTGTATTCCCATCCTGCAACCAGTTGCTGCCCAAGGGTGACATGGTTGAGTGCACCAACCCCTTTTCCTTAGGGAACTGCAGGAACAACTAGTCCAAAAGAGTAAACAGTGAGACTGACTCCTCACCCAGACAAGAAAATCCCATCTAATGGTACTTGGCTCTTGTGTGCAGGGATTCCTCTCTGCCAGTGCAGAAAGTGGATTATGTGGCTTTGGAACAGTCAGGCACAAACCCGCTTTAAAAAAATGAATTTGCAAGAAGACATCAGGAGCCATCAAGTGAGACCCTGGATCTGATCAGCTGCTTCAGAGAGACTGCACAGAAGGTCCTGATGCATTTTTCTGTTCCTTCTGCTGTCTTTCCTGCAAATGTAATTGCTCTGTATGAAACCATACTCAGGATTTTCTTCTAAAATAAAGTCATTATTTCTGTTTTCAGTAATCCCAGATCAAGTGTCTTTGCTGCCATCCTGAATCCACTGCTAAAAGAGCTCTCTCTCCATTGTTTGTCCAGCTGAGACTGCTGGGTGCTTGTGCTTTCCTCATGTTTGTCTTCTCCAGCAATTTCATGAGGTAGAAACAATGCAGCTTGGTTCTGGAGGGATTACTGCACTATATATAACTCTGCGTGAATTATCCACCATTTTACACACATTTAAATCCTGCTGCTGCTTTCCCTTAGGAGAGTATGTGTAGGTAGGAGAGGGATGGGAAAGGGGATTGATATTAACCAAGTAACATGAGCCAGTTACCTCCCTTCACAAGAACTGCAGACATTTGTCTTTAGGACACCCTCCAAATTTGATTGAAATTGGTTTAAAAAAAACCATGCAGCACTTAAAACCCATGTCAGGTTGTACCATACACAACCTGAACTCTGCTAGGCTTAAAAACAAGACCAAATTAACAATACAAAAGCATTCCAAATTTGTTGTTTATCCCCCTGGCACATCCTCCTGTTCTGCCAGGACAGCAGCCACTGTAACACTTGCAGAACCACAACACCTTAGAAAACTGAACTAAAAACCATCGGTCTTCAAGAGGTGACATCAAACTGCCTGTGTGGATAAAAATTAAGTCGGCCAAGAAAAGCCAAGAAATTCCCCAGAAAACAGTTAAAATTCTTGTGTTTCTATCTAAGCAGCATGTATTTGCCAATAATCTTTATGTTCCCTTGCTACCTTGAAAGTATTTGGAATACACACAGATAAATGTACACTGAAGAAACCAGAGAACTGGTTTCTCTGCTCCCAAATACATGTCTCTTCCTTCAAAGGATAGTTTCAAAAATCTCCCAGAATTCAAGGTTCTTCTAAAAAGAAAATTAGTAATAATAATAAAAATATCCAAGAGCTTTAGTAGCACAGGATATAATGCTCAGCATTTTGTCCTTGCAAGTTGTTAGCCTTCATTTCTTATGTTATGAATGTTTATTTCTTAGCTTATGAAACAGAGTATGTAATTTCAAAAGGTTTAAAACTAAAAATCATTTCACTATCTCAATCAATTAGAATTCAAAATACATTTAATTTCATTAAAACACCTACTGCAAACATAGCTAAAGCCACAAACATGTCTGGAAATATTTTTCCACAACCTAAGTGCAATTTCCTTGGCCATGTCTAGCCCCATAGGGAGATGCTGAGGAAGCCACAGTCAAACTCTCAGAGAGAACCCACTGATGACACTGCCCTGTCTGACCCGTGCCTCATGGTAAAGGAAAAAGCCATGAAATTACCACCTGAAAATGCAGCTGTTCCTCTCAGAGAGGACCACAGTTCTTTTGACAGTCCTCAAAGGGGAGCTGCACACCCAGAGGACACCTGGAGCCATCACACTGCACCCAGACTGAATTCCAGTCACCTTCCAAGCTGATCATCTATAAATGGGACGTTCTGAGTCATTTTGCTGTTTAAATAAAACTTCGACTGATAAGTGGCTGTTCAGAAACCATCCTTTCAGAGAAGAGGAAGCTATTAATGGTTTCTCTGATAACATGAGGAGCAGACAGCTTAACAAATGACTCTAAGGGCACAGGATGGGATGCAGCTTCCTGGGGCTGAGGCAAGGCAGTTTTGTCTCCTGAATGAATAAATGGCACTGATGCTTCCAGGGAATAACTTCCCACACATTCAGACTCATTTTCTATCTAATACTGAACCTGTCCTGAGAAATCACAGGGTACTGTATTGATTAGAATGCTGCTAAGAGAAATGCTGAGGAGAGCATGAATGTAGTTCTGAAAGGGGATTTAGTTCCCTTTAGTTCAGTGGTCAAGGAAAGACCCTTCACTTGTACAGCTGTATGTAACCACAAAAAGCATTTTCCCTTCAATTTGAGGAAAAGCCAACTAAGCAACAGCCTCACTGTTCAGAAATTCTTCTAGAGGAGATGCAGTAAGGATAAAACTTCAGAGGAACCAAGAGATAATTAAGACATTTGCAGTATCTCTATGACAAATAAGGCATTAATTGTACTTTGGGCTTCAGAAAGTGAGAGGATGTCTCAGATTCCATTCAGGGAAGACCCTTTATGTCAACAGTGAGCCAGAACAGCTCAGAATTTTATATATATCCTCAAGTATCTGTTATTCTTGGAAAAAGGTGATGGTGGGCATTAGTAGCCCATGATGCTACTACAAAGGTAATTCATCAACAAGCCCAGTTCCCCCCTGAGCCTTCACACGTTTCCCAATCTCCAAGGGCCTTGGTTTTCACCATCAAACCTGCTGAGACTCCCCCACTCCACCCTACTGCCATGGTCCAAAGGACAAGTGGCAAAACCAGGTGTTAGAGAAAGAACACAAAACCAGGTGTTAGAGAAAGAACACTGACACTTGAACAGAAAGTGAAGTCCTGATTGCCACTAGTGGGTAAGTGGTTAAGGCAAGAAGCTGCCAGCAAACAGAAAGGCCTCACTCTTCCTTACCAAATCCAACTGAAAATCCAAATCCAAGTGACAAGATCTAACTCAATTCCAAATACCAAATCCAAGTGACAAGATGTAACTCAATACTCAGAATAACCTACTGCAGGTTCTGGTGATCCCTGGGAGGCATTTATGAAACTGGAGAACTTTTTTTCAGAGAGCTTTCTTCCACTCCCAGCAGCTCTTGGCCACCCTTTGAGCTCATCCAGAGGCCGATGGAGAGGGATCCTCTGCCACCCCTTGATTCAGCCATTCCACCACCAAAGGGACAGCCCGAGCCAGCTGCTATCAACAGAGCTTCTCTTTGTTCCCTTCAGGGAGCTGCCACTATCTGAGGAGCAGCCGCAGCCTGACAGCTACAGCAAGGAAAAGCTTGACAACAGGCTGCCAAAAATCTTTCACCACCTAAAAATGAGGAAGCTGCTTTATTAAGCAGAAAAGCTTTTATACCAGCCATGGTCTAAATCTCAAAAATACAGAGCAGACAAAAAAATTCACATCATTTCCAATTCCCTATCAATTGAAGTATAAATTTAGATGAACATGCAAAGGACTATCTTCTCTAGTTTTAGAAAGGATATGGGAATATCCCAAATTATACTCTGTACAGGAAGAAGACAGCCGAGTTGCATGTTTTTTATTTGACTAAATCCAACAGAGAGACAATAACAAGAATTTAAAAGCAGATTTTTCCTTTTACACTTTCCCTTGTGAGCTCCAGCAGGAATTTTCTTTGCCTAAGCATAATTAATTTTATATATTAAAATAGCATCCTTAATTACTGCCTAGAGCTTTTACAAATCTTCAATATTCTGATTTTATTGCGTCCATTTCAATACCCTTAACTAGCTCCTTCAGATTTTTTTTTATGCCAAATACTGCAGATTACTGAGTACCACTGGAGTTTTCTACTGCTAAAGACAGTTTTTTAATATTACAGACGTGACAGGTTCTCCTGTTTTAACAGGGTTGAGCTCACCCCCCTACTCCATTGCACAGTTCATGCTCAATACAGTCCAAGTTGTGTCTCTTTTCATCATTAATTACACATTTCAAGTCTAACACTGCTCTTATTGATTCTCAGCCCACGACAGGCAAGAAAGGTAAGAGCCATCTCACCTCTTCCTTTAACTCTGGCCTGTTCTGCTCTTACTACCATGTTCTCCTGTCTCGTCACACCTTGACTCCTAAATAAATGGTGTGTGCTTTAACATGCCTGAGTAAAATCTAGCAAAACACATTCTCAGCCTAACTCAAGCCTCCAGACACTTCCAAAGCAGAATACAGGAGCAAGAATTGCCAACTGGCCATCCCATACCTGGTTGGAGTAGGCAACAAACAAACGTGTGACTCAAGAGAATTTTAGAGCAATATCCATCATGATTTTTACATTGCTTTATCTGGAGCATACATAAATCTGGTCTTAATACTGCTAAGGACAGAAAATGGAATGGGTGACCTTTTTCAACTAAACCCTTTAGGCTCACTGTTCTTTTCCAGGAACACTGAAATCCCCTGTCTGTTTCCTATGGAAGGCACCGTCCTACATGAAGGCTGAACCATGGACTTCACTGTATGCAGGTGTTTAATGTTTTAAAATATACTTATTGAAAATAGCATATCCTTCCTAAGTACAAGAAGTCCTGAACACAGAGCTCCCAGAGAATTTACAAGTATTTCCCCATCTGATATATGTTGCAAAAATCCCACCCTTGCTTCCATTGACCTTTTTCAATGCCTGGTTTTTTTTTCCTATTCACACATTTTCAGTAAAAAATAAAGTGTGAAGTTGGTATTTGTCTCAAACTTTCCATTTTCAGAGGCATCATTCAAAAACCAAGTTGTAAGAAGGACTTAACCTTAAAAGGACAGGAGTATCCTGAGCAGACCTGACAGGAGAATACAAGTGTAATACATCATCTGCCTTCTTCAGTGGGGTAACTGCAAATTTGTATGACTGCATTCATCCCACTTGTACCCACTACTACAGTTTTCCTACAGACTTCATACTTTCAGGTAATGACATATCTAGCACACAGCTCTGCCATAAAATGGTTTCAGCCCCACACACACAGGGCTGCCATCAAAATCTTCCACCTGTGCTGGATTACAGAACCACCCAGACTCCTTCACAACAACACAACTCGTAGTATAAACCCAACAACTAGATACTCAGTCAAGAAAAAGTCTCCTAGAAGAGGTTATGGAGTATGTAGTTCACATTCAACTCATGCAATTAAGTTGCCATGCCCCTGCAGTAGGACTGAAACCCTTCCTCACCTGCAGAAGGTAGAGGCTGGCACCACAGAAGCATTAGCTGACCAAAAGTCACTATTTCCAAAGGTCTGTTTCTGCCTGACAGAACTTGGGGCTACTGCAGCATTTTTATAAGAGGCTGTTTTAACACCAGCTGAGTGAACAGATAGTGAAGCCCAACACCACTGACAACTCCCAAGACTTGGATCCTCCTTTGCAGTCAGAATTGAGGGAACTCTTCACCATTTCTGTGCCCACACTTTATTCAGAAACTAACAGCTGTCAATACAGCCATTTCCTGGTTTCAAATATATTGGACAAAATCAGAGAATGCAAAGCAAGCCAGTTTTCAGTCATTCAAAATTCCCTACACTGAAGCTAACAACATCTCACCAGCACCCCAAGAGCAGTGCTGAGCAAATCTGTGTTTTCAGCTAAAAAAAAGAAAAAATAAGAAAAGCTTCTAGAGGTCCTTACCAATGGGTACCAAAGCCTCTTCCATGGGTTTTCAATTATTCCTCAAAGGAGGGACATCTTGACATCAGTTACTGCAAAAATGGAGCAACTAACATTTCTGTAGCAGGAGTATCCACATTTTCTTTGAAGACAGAAGATATTTCTTGAGCATGAAAATGCAGTTTGGCAGCCACATTTGGAAAATGGTTTTCATTTTGAGGAGCTGTTGACCTTACTCAAACACCAGAAGAATGGTCTGGGAGAACAAGGTATCAGATCATTTGCCAAAGGAGGAAAAAAGAAAATAGAATGAGATTTTAATTCACAAAAAAAATGGGAACCTGAACACATTGTACAGTGTCATTTTTAATAGGAAGGGTTTGGACAATTCTTTTTATTTAAATGTGAACATTTAAAAGGGTGTTTATTATTGATTGTTCTCTAAAGCACAATTTCATTTCTCATCTGCTTCCAAATGCCCAGACTGATGAAGATTTGGATAAAATTAAACTGCACAGGGAAATGGAAGAGAAAACAATAAGCATAGTAGTAAAATTTGACTTGCAAATATAAAGTGGTTTCCTGAAATCAACAAACAATTGTCATTACAAGCCCAGGGTAGGTTTTAAATGCACACTGAAAATCTGAGATCTCACTCTGAGGAGAGCCCCCAGGTTACAGGGGAAAATGAATCCTTAAGGTCAAAAAGACAATTCCTAACCACAGCAGAGGAATTGAAAGGTAAATCACTTTGTCAGCTAGCTGGTGAGATTTTAACACTAAACCATCTAGTTCTTTGCTGTCAGAAGCAAGAAATTCTGCTTTGAGCTGTTATACTCCATGTTTAGCCTTTACAGTTCCCCTTCCAACTGGCTGCTGTTCTGATCTGTTATAGTGTTTCTTTTTCTTACATTTCTTCCTTTATTTCTGATAAGAAAGAGCTACACATTTCAAGCATCTTATGCACAGAGTGTCAAACTCTTGAGAAATCAGAGAGCAGTTGGCTTTTTTTTTTTTTTTTTTTTCCCCCTCCTGGATATTTGAGAGCTGTTAAAAGGGAAAGCAAGAGACATGATTAGGTTCTTCTCAGCCTATTAAAGAAGGCAATATATTAAGAAAAGTGATATAATCATGGAGGATATGAGTTTTCCTGGGTGGTAGATTTGAAGACTAAAATACTGATGGTCTCTCAATCCAAATGAAAGGGAAGAAATCCACGTTCTTAGAGAACTAGCTGGGCTCCCTGAGAAATGCTGTGCTCCTGTGCCCTGTTACACCCAGGAAAATGCCCAATTGCAGAACAAAGCCTGCTCCATTAGGTTGAGAGCCACAGCAAGAAATGTGGTTGCCACACAACTACAAAATCACAATGCCAACTCCTCCTCCAACCCCAAACCAACCTCAGTGTCACAGTTATTATATATTAAACCACAAACTCCTCTAACCTGCAGGGACACCCATCTTCCAGCACACCTCCACTAGCAACCACCACCAGACAAGCAGCACAGAAAACACTTCTGACAGTGCTGGGGGGCTGGTGGGGCCGGACAGGAGGAAAGGAAGAGTTCTTCATTGCCCTCTTATCATTTCACTAGTCAGACTTACTCATCTGATGACAAACCAACTGCTCACAAATTTCAAATTCTTTCAATGGGTTAATAAAAAAACAAAAAACCAGAAAACAAACAAACAAACAAAACCCAGGACAAACTTAGCAGCTACTGATGATGTGGCAAACACAGACAGCATTGTAACTGCTAAGTGAAACATACAACAGCCCTTACTATTCCCAGAGCTGTATAGAGCACTTGACCCAAGAAACGTAACTTTGTAAAACACGGTGAGACAGGCCCAAAATAAATAAACAAGGAAAGAAATTCAAATTTCAAATCATCATGCACTATAAATAGTATAATACCAATCCAGGCCTATGTCTGAGGTTATCCAGTGAAGATGTTGATAAGAAACAAATACTGTTAACTTGAAGAAGTCAGGATCTGAATAGTAAATAAATAAATGTTTCTAAGTCCTAACTAGAAGACTGGTTTCAAGGTTTAAACCATCCCTACTTGGTATAAAAGCATACCTTCAGTCTGAAAGCAGCAAAAGCTGAAAATACAGTCTGTGCTGGAGAGACAAGTTTTAGAGGAAGACTGAAAAGCCACAGAACATGTTCACATTAAATGCATCCCTTTTCCACTTCTTTAGCATACAATTTAAATTTTTTCTTCCTAGCTTTTTTATTTCTCTAAAAGTTGCTATTATACTTTTACCAAGAAAAAGGAAATCCTCTTTCTATACTGTCAGATGTAGGCATGCAGATTTGTTCCATTTTATAGTCACTTAAAGAAAACCAGCATTTGAAATCAAAGGACATAGAGGAACCCATGTTCCACATATGCTTTCAGCAGCTTGACACTGAACAAACAAGGCAGCCTCTTTCTTCACTACTCTTCATGAATATTGAAGACTGCAGCTAATCAAATGACAACACAGACAACTGCATCAGGCACCAGCATCAAAAAGGGAAGTCCTCGTTCTCCTAGACAAGAGCAGGAAAGCCACGGCTCCTTTTTATCAAATATCATCAGCCAAGAAACTAATAAAATGTTTATTCTGTACCTCTTGCTAACCACACAGGGCAAGCTGTTTGTACCAAGGGACAAACAGAAACGTTTCACCAATGACAACAGTTTCCATGCTGATTCCCATCCCGCTTTTTGGTTTGTGAGGATGAACACGCCTCTGAGTGACAGGAACCACCAGGGAATCCTGATCACACAACCAAGATCAGCCCAGGCAGAACCTCCAGGGCTGGGATGGCTTGCAAAGCCTGACAGGAATGACAAAGCAAAGGGGGAGAGTAGAGGAAAGGAGTCTGGGGAAGAGCTCCTCTAAGTAACCAGGGAGCAAGGCACGGGGCACCAGCACATCTCCAGCACCACAGCGGGGAGCCCAGTTTGGCATTCCAGGCTTCCAGACATGAGAAGAGCAAGTCTACAAAGCAGTGAGCTGGCTCAGGAGACAAGGAACGATCTGTGAGGAAACTCTGAAGAAGTGGAATCTGAAGATGCACAGTTTGTGTTGGAGGAGATACCAAGGGGAAAAAGCGGCAGATCAAATACATGCAGATACATCACAAACAGCTGGACACGACCAAACCAAAGCTTACTGCAAATTGTTGCACTTAAACACTAGAAAAAAACAAGCAGTAAGAATATAAAGCCCTTGAACAAGCTGCTTGAGAAACACAGTGGGATTTCCAGCAATTAAAAGATTAGAGAAGCACCTGTCAAGAATATTGTAAATGATCTTTCCTCAAGACAGAGATTAACTCCAGGTCTCTCTTAATCCTTTTTGTTTTGTTTTGTTCAGTAGTCTTCCAGGAACAAAGACAGCCCAGGCAGAACCACAAAAGCAAAAGTAAATAAATAACCATTCTACTACAAAAATTCATTGTTATATTAAAAGACAAGGCTAGAACTCAGTAGCTGAGTTTCCCACTGAAATAGTTAGAAAAAAATGCACATTTACCACAGAAAAAAACCAAACCAAACAAAACAAAAAGAGAGAGAAAAGAAGCCTTTATTTTGTATTCAAGAATTAATTGAATAATAAAAATTATTGGAACACTCCAAAAGTAACCAATCTGCAGCTAAAGCTCTGCTACAAGAATTTCCAGCCTGATGAATGATTTGTTTCTCAGAGGCATGTATTATTTGAAACAAGATTTAAACAACTGCCTAACAATACCCATCTCAACCACAGGCATGCTCATCTGAGCCATTCAGAACAATGTCATAACCAAAGTTCCCCTTCAGGATTAAAAAAATCCCAGCAAGTAAGACCCTAACTGCCTGAACTTACGAATAAAATACAAGCTTGCTCTGTCTTGAAGTTTTGGTTTTTGCTGATAAAGAGGAATGTAAGACAACATTCATAATATTTCTAATGTTCTACCAAAATATTCTACCCTTTCTTCACCACAGCTTTTTGTCCTCTCAGCTTAATCCTCCATTTCAGGGAACTCTGCCAGCAACATTAGCAAAACAGAATGGTTCTTAAACTAACCTGAGAGACAGAATTCTTTTGAGGCACCTCTCAAAGAGCCTGACACACACAGCATACTAGCAGCAGCTAATCTGTGCTTAGTGGCACAGAGTCTTCACCTTTTGACTCAAGTTTGAATGCAAGCATGACTTACAAAGCAGCAACACATTGCCTTCGGGACAGAGGCAGATCCAACAATTAAACTCTGAGATGTGGGTGTTATCAAAGCAAGACTCAGGTCAGGGAAGTTGTCTGAAGGAGAGACAACAAAGGAGCTGACTGCCAAAAATGTACAGGCCAGAAGATGCAAAAGGGTTATTCCCCAGGTTCTGGGAGAACCCTACGGATAACGCTGCGAATGACAAGGAAAATGCAGGGTGCTTCTCATGGATCAAGTCCTGGCTGGAGCCTCAAGGTAATCCCAGAGTTTCAAAAATACACTGGTAAGCTTCAGTGGCTCTGTAACATGCATTTGCTGTGAGAAAATGAAGTGGCTGGGAAATACCAACAGCTACAACTGACCATTCCTCCCCTGCCCCACGTGGGATCCACACTCCTCTTTTCCCTCTCAACTTTCTTCCTGGACACCAGCATCCTCTAAGTCAACAGAGTCATGGGAAATCAGAGAAGTACAGCATAGTGAGGGAGGAAATAGAGAAATGGAGAAAATTTGCTTTACCAGCATCACTGGCTATGACGTGAACACATATTGCAACCCTAAGACAAGAAATTCACAACAGTGGCCACCTCAGGCAGGAAGCATTTGAAGGGGACAATCAGACACCAACGCTCCATAGTTACACCAGCAGATCCAGTGCCCTGTAAAAACTTGCCTTTGCAAGGCAAAAGACAAGGAGCTTCTCGGGGCTGTTTTGGGGAGAAAACCAAGTCTAGAAGTACAATACTGAAATACATCTTCAGGAAAAATGCCAGATGTGGGGCATTCCTTCTTTGGCAGTGCCAGTAGCATCAGTTATAGCTGAACCTTGACTAACTTTTATTAACAAAATAATACAACATTGTGTGTGTCTCTTCCTCCTCAGGTTATGAACATATCCAATGTCTTGTACAACAGCATAATAATTAGTATTTAAAATTCCTCACATTTTGAAACATTAATTAAATTCAACTCCACCTTATCACTTTGGCAGAGAAAAAACTTCCAAATGGAGATTACTGAAAACAATACATTTAAAAAAAAAAATCACTCCTGTTACTACAGAAGGCAAGAGACATACAAACCCCCAGAAATTATGCCTTTTCTCCTGACCCACTATACCAACCCTTTTTAGAGGGATAAGAAAGGACACATTATAGGCAAATTTTATTTGATTTCTGTAAACATAAGTAGAACACCCAGCCAGTGCTAAAACAGAAAAAGCCTGAGAGGTGAAGCAAACCACCAGAACTCTGGAATAGAGAGGAGATGAAGTATAAACAAACAATGAATTGTACCTAGGAGGGCAGAGCACTGGAATTGCTGCAGTCTTTCAGAAGGCTTGGTAGCTGTTCTCCCTGTGGTAATTCTCTTCCCTCACACCCTCACTGGGAGGGTTAGATATGGCAGAACACAAATGTTAGACCCTTGAGCTTCAGCTCTGTAAGCAAGGGTGATCTCTGTAGTGCTGACTTGCAGTCCCCACACTGCAGTATTTGTTTCACAGCATCACTGCAACCCTGTTGTTTTGTTTGGGTTTTGTTTAAAGCTCAGTATCCAACAGAAGCAGGCCTTACATGGCTGCATTTTGTGTGCTTATCCTTCTCCATCCGTTTCCCACTACCAATGTCAGTCCCTGGACCATTTTTCACTGAACTCAGAAAAACAGAGATCCCTAAATATACAAGTTCCCACTTTAAAAAATCATTAATTAGAAGAGAGATTCTTAATTCCTCTCCCCTAAGCAGTGTCCTGCTGAAGTATGGCTATGTGAAAAACAAAGCACAGCAAAGAAACCACTTGGGAGTGAATCAAAAGAGAACAAACAGCCTTCAAAAAATTCTATTGCTTGAAGCAGTGTCCATTCTTGAGCACAATTTATAACTGTTTACTCTCATCACACCTAACACTGTGTGATGTTACAGTCTAATGAGCCTAACCTGGCAGAAACTGTTCTAGAAGACAGATCAGTAGACAGCTAAATAGAAGACAGCAGTTAGACAAGGAAATGAACTCCACTTCTGCAGAGGAAAGAAGTTCCACAAACCTACAGGAGTTCTGTAGAACATCTCCCTTAACCACACACCGATGGACTTTGCTTGATAAAACCTGCTTGAATTTCCAAGTGACATTTAACAAGAGTCTTCACAAAAGACTCTTGAAGAAAGTGAGCTGCCACGGTGATGAAAGGCTTGCATGGACAGGTTATCTGGCTGTAGGAGAGGAAACAAAGAGCAAAACAAATGCTCCGTTCTGACAGTGGAGTAAGGCTACCAGTGAAGTCCCACAGGAACATGAGCTGGAGCCCAAATTGTTTGAGACATTCTTACATCTGGAAAAAGAGGTGAATGCTGATACTTTGCTGATGACACCAAGCTGTTCATGGTAAGAGCAGCCACACGAAATGGAAGAACTAACACAGGCTCCAGAGACACAGTTGTCAAGAACACACACAGCCGAGTCATTCCGACTCCCCCACCTGAAGAAGGAAAGCTCTCCAGCACCACAATTTCTCCCCAAAACATTCTTGCCACTGACCTTGCATCACCTCCAGCAGCACTCCACTGGGATGGCCTGACAGAGCTCATTCACCTGGCACAGCAGCAGCCCTCCCCAGGTGGCCTTTGACAGGGAGGGAATTCAACTTGCTCAAGGGAAGGTCAAGCCAGCAGCAGCATGAGGCAAGGGAAAAACTGGAGAGAGATTCCCCTCTCAGCTGTGGCAGACTAGCTCAACCATCTTGTGCAATTCTGCTAGCAGAAGCAAGTTCTTATGGTCCCAATAAAGAGACCTAAGAAAACAACAATACAAAACTGGTATATTTATCACTCAGCTAAGATGGAATTCATTACCCATTTGCAAATTAATTTTCCATTTATAAACACTAACACATTGGTATCTTCCTGGTCCTCAGGGATTCTAACCATTAAAAGGAGAAACCCTCATGTAGGGGAGAGCAAACAGAATTCAGCTTGTCATCTGATTTGTTTCAAACCACACCACCACATGCTATCCTCTAGTACATATATGTATATAAAAATGCATCCAAAATTGTTTTGATTTTTATTATTTTATTGTACAAAAATATCTGACATTTAGAAACATTTCTGACACACAGGTCTATCTATTCCTGTGACAATTTACAAAGAAATACTTCTCTATGAGCTGAACAATCTGTTTTTGCTGGTTTCATTCAGCTCACTTGCCCATGTAACATGAGTCTACTGCACAGAGAGTTTCAGAACACAGACTCATTAGATTTATTTATAGAATAAAGAGCATGTGCAGGTGAGCCCCTGCACAGCAAGGAGCACAGTTGGCTGGACACTGCCTAATGCTGCTTTCTAGTCAAACATGGGTTTTGGGATCATTGATCTTTCTGTTGAGGGAAGACAGGCTTAAGAATTCAACATCTTGCTCTTAATTCTGCAAGGGATTATTCTGAGAGTGGAAACTCAGAAAACTCTCCCACATCAAGCTCTTGTGTGTAATAATGCTGGCAACGTGGCTGAGAGGCTGTCCAGCCCAACAATGCTGCACAGCACACCCTCTTTGCTCATCCTGAGACCGAATCTACAATCCCCTGGGGCAGGACCCACAGTGAGCACTTGGCAGTTTGGGTAACTATTCAGGGAGGGGAGGCAAAAAGCTTGTATTTGCACCAGTCAAATATGGCACCCCTCATACATGAGCATCTTCCTGCAAAATAAGGTGGCTTTGAGACTGTGTAAGATGAAAACAGTCACCAAATTCACCAAGTTCATGTTGAATCTACAGTTCAGCACAGGACACACACTGTGCAGCCTGGGCTTGGTGACAATACCAAGGCACCCTCCTATCTCAAGGACACTTCTTATTAAAGAGCATTTTCCAACACACTAAAATGCCTGCAGAGATCAAATGAAGAAACGTTGCAAAACTATCAGACCCAGTAGTGTGGTTCCTTCTCACATCAGCAAGAGGACCTGGGTTACAGGGTGCTCTCTCAGGATTGACACACACATATTGTCAGGTGGTGAAGCTGTTGCCTTCACTCACACCTTCAACAGGACACCTCAGAAACGAGCAGGTAGCTACAAAATCAGAACTAGGAGGAAGATTCCATCTGCTGCGCCTTCTCTTCAGCTTCTTTCAGGCAGCTGAAGGTGGTGTCTACCTTAAAAACTTTTCTGTGGACCTTCCCAAAACAACACTTGTTTCTGGAAGTGTATTTTCAGATGAAAAGCTGCACCAGAGGTCACAATAATGTTCTTTCTGTTTTCTAGAGGAACTAAGAAAAGTCTTCATATTCTGATCACACACGCAACACACTAATCAGCAAAATGAAATTAGTTTGGAAAAGCAAAAAGTTGCTCAAAACACAGAGTATCTCTAGGCATTCTGGACAGAAACCACAAAATTATCTGCAGGGGAACTCAGATTTTGTGGGATTTCTTTCTCTTCTATGGAAGGAAACCAATTCTGCACCCTTCTATTTTTAGCCAAAGGAGCAAGCACTGCAAGCAGATGGTAATGTGCAATGGGAGAGTTCCACATGGTAAACTGGAGTGACCACAAGTAAAATGCCAAAATTTAAAAAAAGCCTGAAGTTTCCCACAGACTTGGGTTGATATTTCAAATCCCAGCCAGCATGTTGTCAGATTCAGATAAGGCCCATCCTTGTCTTGGCGCCAGACTCCAGTGTCACCTCTGGGTGTGACTCCAGAGTCACACTGGGGCACTCCAAGGGGCAGCACAGAAAGAGCCAGATCTCTCCAAAGCCAACCACCCATTCCATAGTGTGCCATCCAAATTTAATCCTTACAGCTCCTACACAACTTGAGTGGATGAAAAGACAAGCTGGCTGCTTTCACTATGGCTTGTGTTAACTGCAGAACTAGCACTTCCATATTTTCAGCAGGGTGTTTGAATCTTTTGTGTGTTCTACCAGAAAATAATATGCAGGTGTTAGGATGTTTTTATCACAAGAAATTACTTGCCTTAGAAAGTCATCACAATTAAGCATTTCTATCCCACTGCATCCTTGAGCTGCTACAGGTTCACTTATCTACCACAGTGATATTTAAAATGCCAGTGTTTAGCCACGTAGTATCAGGGTAAATCTTCCCAACATAGGGAAAGAAAGGAGAGAATTCAAAGTCACAAAGTGTCACAAGAGCACTGGCAGGATACAAAGGGCAGGCTGTGGACACAGCCAGCAGCTGAACAGCTTGGAGACCCCAGTCATAAAGCTCTAATGTCAGGACTTCAGCTGCCCTCACACCACATCATGTGTGGCAGTTTGTCCACAAATGCCATCTCCCACAGCGACTCTGACACTCCAGCCTATTTGTAAAATGTTAGAAACCAGCAGAAACCCCTGAGCTGTCAACAGCCAGCCACGTGCTCTGGTCCTTAGACACCAGGCTGGTAGAGGAGATGCTGTGAACCTCCACAGTTGGCACCACTGCTCACTCAGCTTCAGAAAAGCACCATTTTCCACTACGCCTTCTATGAATCCACACGTGAGCCCGAGAGCAGTAGCAATCAAGACTTTCAACTCCAGGCTCTGTGTTTTGCAGCCAGTAAAAACAACATCCTCTCTGATTCATCACACCACAGAGTTAGCCCCTCCACCTCTGCTCACCAGGAAATCCTGCTGCACCACGGGTTGGCTTGCCATTTCAGAAACCCACCCCGGGTGCTTTCCCAGGCTGGCCATCAAAAACTCCTTTCAATTGAGTTAGGAAGAATAAACCAGCCTCTAGTTCCACAAAACAAGAACTTCCTGCAGTCAGGACACCTCTCAACAAAGCACACACTGCCTTGGAGTTCAGAAATTTCTTTGTGGATTGATGGACTGCACTACAGGAATGCTCATGGATTGACCTTGTTATCTGCAGATGAACTAAACAACCTCACTAGACAAAACTGCTTTGGATCCAATCTGGACTAACCTTTCTCCCATACCACCCCTTTCACTAGGGTAATGACATGGCCAAGTTCAGCAAGCTCTAAGATGCCTGAAACCAGACATGACTGTCACCCATCACACCAACCCATGGCACAATTCAAGAAGAGTTGCACCAGTGCCGTGAGCTAGAGAAGAATTTCCATTCCTCAACAACTTAATTAACACCATTACTAGACTAACTCTACTGATCTGCAAGTACCACAAAATTGTGTGAGATGCAAATGAAACCATCAACACTTATAAAGCAACTCCGTTCAATTAGCCTCACACTGTTTTACCAGAAACTCTGTTTTTTGACACCGATATTGGAGGTCACATCCCTTTCAGTCGCTCTATGGGCACTACCTCCTCTCTCCCGGGCCACGCTGCGGCCCCACCACGGCTCCCACTCCAGACCCGGGCACACCGGGAGAGCCCAGCGCGGTTGCCCAGCACTTCCCAGTGCCGGCCAGTCACCAGCGCAGAATTCCTCCTCCCAGGCACATCCCTTCCTGTTGTGGCTGCCAGAAACCTCAGGACCCAGCGGGGACCTCCTGCGCTTTCCACCCCGGCACTGCTCGAAGGGCATCGCCTGCGCCCCGCAGCCCGCCTTCCCGGCACCTCAGAGGGTCCCGCCAGCCCCCCCAACCCCTGAGGTGCCGGGAGCNCGCGCACCGGAGCGGCTTGGGGCGCGGCGATGCGGCTCATGGGCTGAGGGAGGTCGGGACGCTCCCGCTATGGGTGGCTGAGGCGGCGGCACCGGGCGGGTGCTTCGGCAGCGGTAAGTGCGGGGAGCAGCGGCGGGGACCGCCCGGGGACGAGGCCCAGCGGCGGCAGCACCACCGCAACCCGCCTGCCCCCGGGCCGGGGCTGCTCGGTGCCTGGAGGTCTGACCCACCTCGGGGCTTCCTCACGTTTGCTGTCGGTGCCGTGGGGTCTGTGCTGAGGTGTTGTGTTCTCCTTCCCCCCCTGCCCTTGCCCGGAATTCCCGTCTGAAGGGGTTTGTTCTGTTTAGGGGGTTTGGAAAGGGAAGTTTGCGGGCAGAGTGCTTCCAAAAAACCATTGCGTGCAGGTGGTGCTGAGGTGGGGGCTGCAGCAGAGCTGCTTGAGGAACTGGGAGCTGAGTGTGTTTTCAGGGGACGGGAGGCGTTCGGAGCCGTGGGCGAGGGCAAGGGCTGTAAGAGGTGTCACCAGTCATCCCTGTGAAATCACTCGCCTTAGCGAGCTAGCACAGGTCGCTTTTTGTGTAGCAAAATATCCGGAATGCGCCCAACAAACTGTGTGGGGCATACGCTTAGGTTTATATCTGAGTTCTGGGGAGGGTGTGCTGGCTCTTCCCTCGGGAAGTGCTGCTGGACGTGACTTGGTTAATTTGAAAATCATGGGAGACCGGTTTGTTGGTTTGTGTGTAATGTTTGCTTTTGTGTTTAAGTGCTGGAAACTCCTTTCATATAATTGGATTTCATTTCCTTAAGTGCCATTCATCAAATTTTAATAAAGGCCTGAGGTTACTTGCATGTGTTTTTTAATAAAATTGATTGATAGATTCAGACCATCTGGCTACAAAGATAAAGGTACTCAGATTTTCCAGCGTGCATCTTGTTCATATAGTTTCAGTGATCCGGCGTTTATTTGCCTGCTCTGCTCCTCATCTTCCCCTACGGCCCACCTCACATTGCACTGGGGTCAGACATCACATGCCTCTCAATCCCTTGGCCCGTTCGGTTTCCCTGAACTACCCAGCACTGAAGAATCTCCAGCAAGATGATGGTGGTTTAATGGAGCGAGTGGTAAACCAGGAGTTTAGGAGGTTTTCCTGCACATGGTGAGGAATCAAAAGAGGAATCCCCACCTTGTGGGAGGCCGGTGCGCTGCGCTGGGTGACAGGGGCAGACGGGCAGGCAGCTGCAAGGCTTTCTAGGGATGGAGCGGGGTTTTTGTACCTACAGTATGCAGGGGAAATGGTTAGTCTGTGCTCAACGCATGGAACTCCTTCCAGCCACTGGATATTATGCACAGGAGAGGCCAAGGAAGGTCCTAGCCAGACCTGCCTCAGAGCACAGGACAGACACCAACTGCTCCTGAGCTGCTTCCAAAGGGCTGCAGCTGCCAGGGCTGCACATTGTTTGTAAATAACATACCGGCTGGCTGGGTGGTTGTCACCAATCTGGCAAAAGGGAGTGTTTTCCTGCGAGTTTTTTGAAAACGTGGTCAGAATCACCGGTCAGACCTCAAAACCTGAATTCCTCAGTCTCAGCCCCTGTCCCCTGTAAAGTGCCTCTAGTTACCTATTTCTACCTTGCTAATGAGCAATGACTGTTGCTAACGACTGTGTAGTGATTTGGGGGGAGAGCAGGGGGATGTTTGTTTATTTATTTATTTATTTCAAAAGAGATCATGGTGTTTATTCTGTTACTGATTTGTGAGATTCAATGAGTTGTGATTATTTGCTCCCCTGTGGGAGAACAGGGCGTCACGCTTTGGCAGTGAGTGGTTTCCAGGAGCTGGAATTTCACCTGGCACTTAATTTTCAGCCTTGCAGTTAGGTTAATTCAAAAGAATGTTCTTTGTAGAAAATGCAAATAAAACATCATTCCAGGTAAGAAGGAGAATAAAAACTTTGTGTGATCTCTACAAAGGTGCTAGCAGAAAGAGAAGCAGCAAGTTTCCTGCACAGGCTCTGCATCATGTTAAGTTGTGCCCGGGTCTAACAGAATGTGTTTGGGATGTGTGCTGATCTCCCTTTCCCTTGAAATTCCCACTGGTTAAGGAAAACAAGGTCACCAAAGAGTACAAATGGATGTACTGTGTGGGAGCCGGCATAACATTTGTCATGCACTCAGTATTTCATAGAGAAAATTACATTTTGGTTGCCGTGTTGTCACCTCTCACCTCCTGCCATTCCCATTGCTCAGGTGTTTGCCCTTCCACTTTCCAGCCTCCCAGCTTTTTGTGTTCCTAGTGCTGAGGAACCCTGGAGGGAAGGCCGGGTAGGACAGCCATTTTGAGCTCCCGAGCTATTGTTTTTCTCCAGGGAGACCTCCCGAGCCCATTACACAGTCCTAGTGCTGAATTTGCAACTGCCTTTTCTCTCTTTTCTGTACCTTCTGCGTTTGCTGGAAAGAAATGTAATCTGAACTCGGGAAGCAGAAAGTTACCATTGTATGCTGATGGTTTGGGGTTTGCTTTCATGGAGTTGCCTCACGTACTCAGCTGTTCCTTAATTAAATCCAGTGGGTATACACAGGCTGGAGCCACTCTAATGACACTGCCTGCTGGGCACCTTTTGTCCCTTTTTTCCTGCCACTTATTTCACTCACCGTCCATATATTGTGCCTAAAGTTAAGATCATCTCATTAATTCTAAGATGAGGGGGCAGCGAGGCAGAATTGTGAATTGCTCACTCAAGGAAAACTGGGTAAGAAAAGCTGTGATTGTGAAAATCACTGCCTTCCCAGGCTCATTCAGTGCACTTTGCATTTGCATATTAAAAGAATGTGAAATCAACAACTTCTCCAAAAAAAAAGTGTAAGCAGCAGGTGGTGAGATGGGGGGGTTCTGGGGAGGTTTTTCTAAGCATTTGTGGGGTTGTTTGGTGCTGCAGTTCATCCCCAGCTCTTGCCCTTCAAATTTACTCTGGGGTGTTTCAGCTGTTCATCCTCCAGGCTCTGGAGCTGTTCAGGGGGTGATAGCTCTGGAGCACTCCTCCAGTAGCAGTGGCATGTGAGGAATGCTGCATGTTTTCTGCTGAGAAGAGGGTGAGCAGGAGGAGAGCGAGGCTGCTGTGCAGACAGAGGTGTTTCACATCCTCAGCTCCCTGCTTTACCATCTGATCCCTGCTTCACCGAGGTATCCCAGGGCTGCTTTGCCACCCCAGGAATGAGGTGCTGCCCCAGGACACCTTGCTCACCTGGGGTCCAAGCTGGTGCCTCCCGGGCTGGGCTTCCCACTCCCATCCATCCATCCATCCCCATCCATCCCTCTCTCCAGGGAGTCACTCAGCCCACAGGAGCTCGGGTTCAGCCTTTCTTGGATGCAGCAGGGGGTTCCATCAACACTTGCCCTGTGAGGAAAAGGGAAGAATGTCCCACTCTTTTTGCCCAACTTGCCTTTGCCAGGAGAGCAGGCAGTGCGTGGCTGGGTTACAGATGGAGGAAATGCCAAGGCTGAACGTGACCACACTGTTTTTCAACTATTTCTCTGAACACAAAGATAACTCAAGATTGCCTTTGGTCTCCCTGACAAACTGCCATCGTGCTGCCCAGCACAACTGTCCACTCAGCTGTGTTGTGGCACCTTTAGGACCTGCTGTGGAGCTTCAGTGGTTCCTGTGGACAAGGGCCATGAATTTGTCCCTGTCCTTCCTGGGCAAACTGCTGGCAGGGCTGGGCTCCTGGGGATGGGTGATGGGATTGGGAAGATGGGCCCTCCTGGGCACCTTCTCCTCTGCAGCACTGGGGAGGCAGAGCAGGCATGGGATGGTGGGTATTCTTGATGGTAAGCTGTAGGAACTTCATGCTCACCAAACCAGCACCTCTTTGTAGAATCACAGGATGTCAGGAGTTGGGAGGGACCCCTGGAGATCATCGGGTCCAACCCTCCTGCCAGAGCAGGATCACCCAGGGCAGGCCACACAGGAACACATCCAGGTGGGTTTGGAAAGTCTCCAGAGGAGACTCCACAACCTCTCTGGGCAGCCTGGGCCAGGGCTCCCTCACCCTCACACTCAAGAAGTTTCTCCTCATGTTGAGGTGGAATTTCCTGGGTTCAAGCTTCAACCCATTTTTCCTTGTCCTGTTATTGGGCACCACTGAAAAGGGATTGGCCTCATCATCTTAGATTAGTTCCATCAATACTGAGAAATGGCTGAGGAGTGGTTGTGGCAAGATGACACTGATTGCTCTCTCTCCGTATCAAGTTTTTTGGTGTTTGTGGTGCTGTTTTTCTTCATGATGGGCAAGGGCTGCTGGTTCCTGAGGAGCATGGCCTCACAGGCATGCCAGTGCTGCTGGAATTCGCAGCTGTGAAGAACAAACCCCGTGTTCCATGCCACCCTTGGGTACTGCTTTCTGTGCTGAGATGATTGCAACCTTTCCTACCCACTCTCTGAGAGCACCTCCTGTTCCTGTTTAGATACCCAGACAAGGATGTAGATGACCAGGAGGTGTTTTCCCCTTCAGGCTCAGGATTAAATCTCTCCATCACAGGTAAGGCCTGCGGGGGTTCATTTGCTGGGGTGAAGAGAAGGCGGGGGAGGTTGTTCCTCCTGCTGCCCTTTTGTTTGGATGGGCTCTTTGTGTGGGTGGAGGAGGGCTGTGCAGAAACAAAGTCATTTCAAGGACATCACCATGTGTGAGTCACACTGGCCTGGTGTCCTGTCCCCATGGGACAGTCACTGGAAATGATGTGAAGAGAAGGAGGGGTTTGTAACGCTGCCCGAGCATTGAGCAAGAACACGAACACGTTGTTTGTTCTCAGGCTCGCTCTGCAGACTGGCACAGGGACCCTCCTCTTTCCCTGGGTGGCTCTGACAGTTCAGCAACACCCTGATCGTCTCCTCCAGCCACATTTCTTCTGTAATCTTGTTAGCAAGCAATTAACAAGAAGTATAGTTCATAATCACAGGGTGTTTTAGTGTCCAAAAAGCTCAGCACAAGCACTTTCTCATAACAGGGAGAATAGATGTCAGGATTGAAGTGAAGTTCCAAGGCTGGAACCTTTTAACCAGATCCAAAGGGCCTGGCTACCAGAGGTGTTTGGCAGTAACTCAGCAGAAAATTAAAGCAGAACCAAGAACAATCTCCTTGTGCTTATACTTGATTGATTAAAATGGCTTGTAAACATCAGCAGCATTTACATCCTAGTGAGTCCCATGCTATGTATTAAAAAATCTGTAACAGGGCATCTCCATTTTTCTCTTAAGACACAGACATTTCTCTGAGGAAATGGATGCATCTTCCCCAAAACATCCAGTCAAAAAGCGAGTGAAAATTCATCCCAACATGGTAACAGTGAAATATACTTCTCATTATCCCCAGCCAGGAGAAGAGGGATATGATGATGGGAGTAAAGATACGGGAGTATTTCTGGAGGATAATCCTAAGAAAAGACTACTGAATGATGGGACAAAGAGAGAAAGGAGCTTTTTTGGCACAATAGACAGCAAGTTTCAGTCAGTGCAACTGCCAAAACCTGACAAGATGGGGCAATCCCAGCATTTTTCTGAAGGAAGTCTCCTGCAGTCAAGGAAAACGTGGATCGTCCTTTTTGGATCTGCTGTGGCTCATGGCTGCGTGGCTCTGATAACAAGATTAATTTCTGATCGATCCAAAGTGCCATCCCTGGAGTTAATTTTCATCCGTTCAGTGTTACAGGTGCTGTCCATAGCTGTGGTGTGTCACTACCATGAGCCTCCTTTTGGCCCCAAGGGCTACAGGCTCCGGCTCTTCTTCTATGGGGTCTGCAATGTTGTCTCTATCACCTGTGCTTATACCTCCTTCTCCATCGTGCCCCCCAGCAATGGTACCATTATGTGGAGGGCTACCACCACAGTGTTCAGTGCCATTTTGGCTTTTTTATTGCTAGATGAAGGCATGGCTTACGTAGACATAATCACTGTCATTGGCAGCATGTTTGGTGTTTGTCTGGTCATGATCCCCAACATCATTAAGGAGGAAAACTCTTTGCTGAGCACCTGGAAGGAAGCTTTTGGCTATACCATGACTGTTATGGCAGGTTTGACCACTGCTCTCTCCATGATAGTCTACAGATCGATCAAAGATAACATCAGCATGTGGACAGCACTGTTCACCTTCAGCTGGACAGGAACAGTGTGGGGAGCATCCACCATGTTCTTCCTTCAAGAGCCCATCATCCCACTGGATGGAGAAACCTGGAGCTATCTCCTTGCCATCTGCCTCTGCTCCACAGCAGCCTTCCTGGGGGTCTACTACGCCCTGAGCAAGTTCCACCCTGCTTTGGTCAGCACTGTGCAGCACCTGGAGGTTGTTATTGCCATGGTCCTACAGCTCCTCGTGTTGCGCATCTTCCCAGGTGCTTACGATCTCATTGGGGGAGCAGTTATTTTGGTTAGTGTTTTTTTCCTGGCTTGTTATAAGCTATCCTGGAAGAGTTTAGGAAGACAAGATTACCAGGAGATTGTGGATTCTGCCATTAAATGAATCGTGGGTTTGCCCTCCGATTCTGTCGGTGGGAAGGCGAAAGGAATGTGTTTCAGCTCAGTGGTAGTATAGCATAGTGGCCAGGTCCTCTCTACTGTTTAAATTCACAGCTGATGTAGCAGTGTTGGCATTTCCAGACATCCATGACCAGTCAACTTGTTCTGTGTACAATCGCTGATGTTTTGTCCCTGAGAAAACATGGAAGTAGGAAAAGGAACAGCAAAACCATTTAAAGTGGTCACCAGCCTTCATGTCCTCTGTACCACCTCTTACGCTTTGGCTGTAATCTTCTAAATGAAGCAATGCTAATATTCCTGTGATTGAAACTTGCCTTTCCTGTGTGTATAAAGGATAAGTCAGTAAAGCTTTTTGTGCTTTGTGGTTCAGTTTTGGTCTGAATTAGTGCAGGAAGCCCAGAGCTCCTGTGGGGGTAAAGAGAGCCCTGAAAACTGGATCTCCAGTTGTACCAGAGCTGTGAAAGAAAGGTCTCTGGGAGCTGTAAGGTCCCTGGCAGATAAAAGATCTGCCTCTGAAGAACAGCAATATTATTTCTTTGGGATTTTCTATGGAATCACTTTTTCTAAAAGAGGTTTGGACTCTTATGCAAGGGATGAAAAATAAAGGAAAAAGATTGCATATAGAATTGAGGTGTGAGCGGTGGCAGTGACACTCAGCAGCCCAACAGGCACCCAGTGACTGTGCTAGGGTCCTGAAGCTGCTCTTAAGAAGTGGGATTTACAAAAATACACAGGGTTTTAGGTTCTAAATAGGATTCCTGGCTGTATGGCTAGTAAAGAAAAAGACCAGCACCCAAGAGCCTGTGTCCGTGGGCTCTGTGCCAGCATGCTGTGTCTCTTTCCTGTGATTTTTTTCTGAGGGAAAACACATCCGATGACTCCCCTCATCCTACTTCCCCCATGGGAAAACACATTTTACTTGGTGAAAACACCACAGCAGCAATCACTTTTTATTTTTTTGATCACCCAGGGAGATGCAGATCCCCAACACCAGTCAGTCCCACCAGCAGTGCTCCTGATCCAGGTAACACCACTGTCCTCTGGTGTCAGTCACGAGCACGTGGAGCTGGGAAGGACAGGAGGAAGGGGAGCAGGTCAGGGGAAGCCATGCCCAACACCTTCCCAACCAAAAACCCCATTGGCAACTGGCAAGGACAGGGCAGTTCTATGGACTCCTCATTCCTCTCTGGGGACGGATGGCCTTTCCTCCTCCGACGGCTGAGACAGCAGGAAAGCTTCTTTTGAGGAAAGCAACAAAAAAGGCTCCATCTCCTACAGCTTCCACGCCTGGCACGCTCTAGAGGGAATCCAGCTTTGAGGTGCCATCATGCCAATGTGCAGGCAGCTGGCTGGGCACGACCTGGCAAGTGAGTCACCTTGCCATGACTCCATCAACACCTGTGCCACGCAGTGGGGACAAGAGAGGCCCGAGCAAGCTCTTGGTGAGCTGCCCCAGCCCCAACACAGCAAAGCCCCCTCCTCAGCACAGCCCCTTGCTGCTTCCTGCACCAGCCATCCCATCCCGAGAACTTGGGTGCTGGCCAGAGAGTGATTCCCAGGGTCAAAGGGCCTGGTCCTGGTCCAGCTGTGCCACAGCCTGCACGAGGTCCTGCACAGCCAGGTCCACGTCTGTACGGGTGGTGTCTCGCCCCACGCTCAGCCGCAGGGCGTTCCGTGCCACCTCATAGGGGATCCCACAGCTCAGCAGAATTGAGGAGGGCCTGGAAAGCAACACGGGGACAACAAAGCACATGCACCACCAGAAAACTTCACCAAGGAGAACCTCCTGGAAACCTGAACTGGGCTTGGAACGGGTGAGCCAGCCACTAAGACATAAGGCAGGCTCCTCTGGCACTGCCAGGTGCTGAAGAGTACTTCTAGGCTCAGCTGGATCACCAAAGCCAGGAGGGACAAAGTCCTCCCAGGCAGCAGGCAAGCATTCCAGCGCACTAACCAGCTCCACAGCCCTTTGGCCCCTCTGTGCTCTTTTCTCCAGCTGACACTGCCCACAGACAGCCACAGTCCCCTTTCCTGTCCCATGTCCCTCCCTCCCACCCACTCCCATCTGGGAAAACACCCCAGGGCAGGTGAAGCTGGCTGCTTACCTATCCCCTTTCTCAGAGTGGCAAGCAGCCCCCACGCTGGCCAGGAGCCTCTTGCAGTGAGCCAGCACCCTCCGCCCTGCAGCACACATGGGCACAGCTCTCCTGGTGCCCAGGGCATGCTGCTGGCCACCTTGCCCTGCCCCAGCACCCCCTAGGCTCCGGGGGCACTGTCACCAGGCAGTGGTGGGGTCAGAGCTACCTTGAAGGCCTGGCCCTAGGATGGAGAAGTTTGAGGTGTTGCAGAGCCGCTTGGAGCCTGTGAAGTGGCTGTTGAGGTGGATCCTCTGCTTCCCAAAAGAGGCCTGCAGGAACACGGAGGGGCTGGGAACCACTCCTGCTTCACTAGCAGCTCTCTCCCAAGGAGGAGGTGGCAGGAGCAGGGGGACATACCCACCCCAGCTCTGCAGGCTGAGACCCCCCAGGAGGGGAGACACGGCCGGGAACCAGGTCTGCTCACCTCCAGCCTGGCCTCCAGGTAATCCCGGACATCCCGCATGTGAGCCTCGTAGGCCTCCCAGTTCTTGCTCACTAACTCTGCAGCCTGAGGAGAGGAAACCCAGACCCGCTCCCTCAGCAGCCCCCAGGCACCAGGAACACCCTCTGCCACTGCCAGGTCACCTCTGTCCCCTCATGGCTTCTCCACGGTGCCTGGGGCCACGCCAGCTGCAGGACCACAGCAGTGCCCTGAAGCAGCTCCTTTGATTTGAAAGCACCCAAAAGCTCCATCCCCTTTCCCAGCAGCTTGCCCACTCTCCTGCACCCTGTGGCACTTCTGGTGACTGTGGAGCACCTGTGGCCACCTCCATGCAGGCTCTACACAGCAGCAACCCTGGAGAGCTGCTCACCCGGGCCCAGTATTGGCTCACCTGGCCGAGGCCGGCAATCATTGGGGTGTTCTCAGTGCTGCAGGGGAAAGAGGGAATCACCATTTCTCTGGACCAGAAACCCAACTTCCAGGGGGGCACAGACATTCCCCTCGCTGGTGGCAGGGTGTCCTGGACACCTTGGAATAGTTGGGAAGGGGTGGTCAGTCCCACCCTGCGGCTCCTCCAGCGGCACAGCCAGGCCACCACCTTACCCCGGACGGAAATTCCTCTCCTGTCCCCCTCCAAAGAGCAGGGGGCGCAGGGGGGTGGCGGTGCCGGGGCCCCGCGTGTACAGCGCACCGATCCGGGGGCCATAGAACTGCAGGAAGGAACAGCCACGGTGACCTGGGGGACACTGCCAGGCACCCCCTCCCCCTGCCCACAACCCAGTGCCCTCCAGTCCTGCCTCACAGGCACTGGCTGCTGCAGAGCTGTCCCCAGCCCCTGTACAGGGGCTCTTGCTCCCCTTGCAGACAGGTCCCCCCAGCTTGCCACCCCTGTCCCCCAGCTGAAGACCATCTTCTGAACACCATCCAGCAGGGACCTCCGGCCACTGATGAGGTGTTAGCTGTGGGAGCACTGCAGGTGTCCCTGGAACCCCAGAAGAGATGCCTTCAAGTGGCTGGGCACCCTGAGCAGGACAGTACCTTGTGTCCCACGATGGTGAGGTAGTCCACCCCCAGCTCCTGCACATCCACATGCCCCTTGCCGATCATCTGCGCCGCATCCGTGTGCAGCAGCACCCGGGGCAGCCCCTCTGCTGCCCGCTGCTGGTTGAGGGCACGGAGTCGCAGGCTCAGCTCAGCCACGGGCTGCGGGAAGGAAGAGGGTCTGTGTCCCAGGGGCTGCCCACTGCCCCTCAGCAACCCCACTTTTGTGAGGACATCCCCCACCCAGTCCCACTCGCTGCCCTCGGGCTCACCATGATGACCCCTGTCTCATTGTTGGCCAGCATGATGGTAACCAGGCAGGTGGTCGGTTGGATGGCAGCGAGGACATCATCCACCTCAGCCTGCCCACTTCGTGGGGACACAGGCACGAACGTGGCTTCTGAAAGCCCAGAGACAAGCCCTGCTGTCTGGCAGGAAGCCTGGCAGTGCCCAGGGCTGCCTAGGGCAGGCAGGGGAGCTGTGCAGGCAGCTGGCAGGTAGGCAGAGAGCACCACAGAGCGTGGGGTGCAAGTGGGAGGTGTCAACAGGAGGAACAACTTGGCTTGAGGGAATGGGACACATGGGGAGTCATGCCCCATCGCTGGAGTGTTCAAGGTCGGGTTGGATGAGGCTTGGAGCAATCTGGGATAGCACAAGGTGTCCCTGCCTGTAGCAAGGGATGGGAACTGGATGATCTTTAAGGTCTCATCCAACCCAAACCCACCTGTGACTATGGGTCACAGAATCAGCCGGGTTGGAAAGGACCTCTGAGATCATCAAGTCCAACCCTTGATCCACTGGCACCGAGTGCCATGTTCAGTCTCTTCTTAAAAACCTCCAGGGACAGAGAATCCACCACCTCCCTGGGCAGCCCATTCCAATGCCTGATCACCCTCTCTGTGAAGAATTTTTTCCTAATATCCAACCTAAACCTCCCCTGGCAGAGCTTAAGCCCATGCCCTCTTGTCTTACTAGTAGCTGCTGAGTGGAAGAGACCAACCCCCCCCAGCCCCAACCTCCTTTCAGGGAGTTGTGGAGAGTGATGAGGTCTCCCCTGAGCCTCCTCTTCTCCAGACTGAACCAGGGTCAGTGTCCCTTGGAGGTGAAGGAGCATTGTCAAAGAACCAGCAGGTCTTTGTCTTCTTCTGCAGACGACAGCCCCCCCTTGCCAACCCATCTGCAGCCAGAGCCCTGTCCCCAGTGGCTTCTCCACCGCTCACCCGCCCGTCGCTCCTTCACCAGCTGCTCCAGGGGCAGGCGGATGGAGTCGTGCTCCACGTTTGAGGTCACGATGTGCGGCACTCCCCGGCTGTCTCCCGGCCCGGCCCGGCTCTCCTGGAAGTGCCGGCAGGCGGTGTGGATCACCATGTTGTTGGCCTGGGAGGAGATGAAGGCACAGCAGGAGCACGGCGCCCGACATCCCCACCCTCCCCACAGCCCCTGCAGAGCGGGCAGGTGGTGGGCAGGGGGTGGCGGCCCCACCTCCGTGCCCCCTGAGGTGAAGACGATGTCCTCCGGCCGGCCTCCCACCATCCTGGCCAGGCTCTCCCGGGCGCTGCCAACCAGCTCCTTCGCCTTCCTGCCTGCGGGAGGAGAGCGGGGACTCCACCTCAGCCCGCCCGGCCGCGGGGCTGGGCCCGCTTGCAGCCAGGAGCCGCCACGGGAGTCCCACCGGGGTCCCACCTGCAGGGTGGGAGCTGCTGGGGTTGCCCCAGGCCTGGCACAGGGCATCCTGCACAGCCCGGGCCACCTCGGGGGCCAGCGGGGTGGTGGCGTTGTGGTCCAGGTAGACGGTCCTGTGGGGCAGGGAGGTGAGGGGACGCCGGGGGGGCAGCGAGGGGGGCGGCACAGTGGGGCAGGGCTCACCCCTCCGAGGCCTCCCCAGGCGCCTCCGATGACTCCGTCCCAGCGCCCATCACTGCCAGCGCCGCCCTGGGCTCCAACCTGCGGGCACCCGGCGGGACGTGAGGCACCTTCGGGGCAGGCCAATCAGCTCCCTCCCACCTGCCCCACCACCACGGCTCCACCAATCAGCTCCCTCCCTTATAACCTTTCTCCTCTCTATCAATCTACTGGGACTCCTCCCATATACATTCACCCCAACTACACANCCTCTGGCGGGACAGCGGAGGGCCCGGGCGATGGCTGCAGGGCTAGGGTGCCGCTCGATCCGGCTCGACGCGCCGGGGAAGGCTGCGGTCGCACCGCGAGGCTGGCTGGGCCTGACTGGGCCGCGGCGTGCGGCTGAGGGCAGCCCTGGCTCAAGGCTTGTGCCGCCCGTGATGGCTCAGCCGGGAGGGGGATGAGCACCGGGGGCAGCCGGGCTTCAGTTCCACTCCCGGGGCGAGAGGAGCAGCGGGGAATGCAAGCCCAGCCGGCTGGGTCGGCCCGGCAGCGGCAGGGCATTAGCCGTGTGGTGCAGCCGGTACCGAGCCCTGCCCGCCCTCGTAGTCTGGTGTCCTGGGCGGTCTTGATTTACTGTAATTTGCACTCGTGACATCCAAAACCCAATTAAAAACTAATTAACATAAGTAAACAGACCGTATTAGGCTTGAGTAACCGCACAGAGTAGCGAGAGAACGACATGCAGATGTTTGAATGGGCTGGGCTAACCCAGCAGCCATCCAGCTGCAAGGGAGTGCACTGTACAGCCCTGCATCTCACTGCTCTGAGTGTGCTTTGCAGCTGTTTAATATGTCTGCAGGGAAAAAAAGAAAACCCACAACTTTCTTTGACACAGTTTTTTTCCTTCCCCCCATCTCATCTTTCAGATGATGTCATAACCAGGAGGTTAAACGAGCAGTGATGGAATCACTGGACACTGAGGTGAGAGCACGGAAGACTCTGGGGACTGTTGAATATGTTGAGTCTTCCAGTTTCCCCCAGGGCATCCTGCCCACCAAGAAGGATGTGGTTCAGAACATGCTGTACTTGCTGCAGCCCAAGCGAGCTGGCCAGGCCCAACGCTCCAAAGAGGATGCAGCCCAGCTGCTCGCTGAGCACCTGCAGGAGCACTGGTTGGTGTGCAACTTGCACACCATTGCCACCCAAAATATAAAGAAACTCATCCTCAAAATGTACGAGGAGTTTACCAGATTGTACCAGACCAGGAAGCAGAGACAGAACCAGGCTTTTACCGAGCGGGCAGACAAATTCAATGAGAGTTCAGAGAAGCTCTTTGACATCTTCTGCACCGACACGGAGCTGAGGGATAAACTGGAGGAGTACAGTGGGATCAAAATGACCAGCATTGAGTGGAAATTCCTGGAAGATCAAAGGAGTGAGAGGAAAATGTACTACGAAGACTTCACGGATAAGCAAGAGCTGAAGATGATGGAGAGAAGACAAAAGATCCAGTGTCTGGAGCACTTCAGGAAGCTTGCCAAGGAGGAGAAGGAAGGCACCAAAGCCAAGGAAAGGAAATACAAAAGCGACGAGCAATCAGATGAAGGCACCAGCGTGGATGAGGCCTACCCTGCCGAGGAGGAGGAGAACGGGGGGGCCCCCGCCTTCTCGCTGCGGGGCCGCCGGAAGCGCCGCTGCACCATTCCCGCCGGCGCCGCCGTGCCCTTGGAGTCCGAGCACATCCGGATGAGCATCAGGCGGGTCAGGCCGGGCTTCTACGAGACTGTGGAGAAGGTCCAAAACTGCTAGCGCACGCCGCCGCCCTCTGCAGGCAGGCAGACAGGCAGGCAGGGCTGCTGGAGCACCAGGCGGCAAGGCACACGTCTCAGCAACTTTGAAACCCCACCCTCTGGAAGCGATTGTTGGGAGATCCCCCCTCTCCCCCGCGGCAGCGCTCGGGAACCCCCCGGGAGAGAGCACTGGGACAGCGAGCACAGCGGCAAGGACTGAAAGCCCCGAGTCTGGGAGGAGGAGGCAGCAGCAGCAAACAGTGCTGAGGCTCTGGCAACCCGAGGTCAGGAGGGATGGAAGCTGCTTCTTCCCAGGTCCCAACTACACCCGCGGGTTTTCGGGAGTCCCTCTGTGCCAGGGGTAGCCTGGCAGTGTGGAACAGGACTCGGGCTTACTGCAGGGAAACCACTTGGACTTGCTGCTGCTGGAAAATCCACATGCTGAAAAGCCTCAGCTCCTGCTGGTTACTGCAGGAGTGAGGGGTGGTTGACCCCTTCCAGTGGGGCTCAGCGCTCCTGCTGGGAAGGAAACTGGTTTTCAGCTGGTGTCCCAGTCCTGGAGAGGCACCTGTGTGGGGGGGAGGAGTTGCTCTCTTGCTTGAGGAGGGGGAGAGAGCTTGAGAGCCATTGGAGTGCGTTGGCTGTAAAAGAGTTGTTGATTCTGAATGTTTATTCTAGATTTCTATTTTAATGATGTTTCCTTGATCAGGAGAAACCTTCCCTGGAACTGGATGAGCTTTAATGTCAGGTCCCTGCTCCGGGGTCTGAGGTGGGAACTCCTGAACCCAGGGGTGATGTTTGGTCTGCTGGGGGCACATTACCTAATTTTTAAGATGGGAAGGATTTTATAAACTGTTATCCTGCTTCTTAGCCTGCGGGGAAGACAAAAGCCTCCCTGGGTGCAGGGAGCTGCTGGCATCCAAGTCTGGATCCTGGTGTCCATGCAGACCATCTGGGTGGAAATGGTGGTTTTCCACCAAGAGCTGTTTGGACACCATGTGCCCCTCTTGCTGCATGCATCCCAAGCAGTGAGGAGTCTGACTGGGGATACCTGCAGCAGGAGGTGTCTCCCGTTGGTAGGTAGAGTTCCTTTACTGTTTTGTTTTGTTTTTGTTTTTTTTTTTAAAGATGAGACGTGAACTTTTAGTGAAAACCCAGTGCTGGAGATCTCTCTACTGAGATTACCAAACTTTGCCCAGACTACACTGACAATTAAAGCCCCCCAGCTCTCCTTGGCCACAGGAGTTGCTGGCAGGAAGAGTGCAAACCTGCCTGGTTTTCAGATTCATCTCCCAGTGTGAGCGTTGGTTTCCTCACTCCAGTATCTCAGCTTCCCCCCCCCCCCCCCCAGTTTCCTCCCTCTCCGCCCCGCACACCATTTTACTGACATTAACTCTTGCTGTTTCATTCTTTGGCTTTTGCTCCCTTTAACAAATAAATGCATGTACCAATAATTTTGGACAGTTCCTGTTACTTTTGATCAAGCAGCTCCCGGGACTGCTTTCCAGTCCCGTGCCAAAGGGGGAATGAACCAAAGGCACCCCCGCTGCTGCTCCCCCGGCAGCCAGCGCTGCCCCCGCCCCCTCGGGCAGGCTCCGGCCAACCTCTCCGCTCCGTCCCTCCACCCCCCC
>JAAWXA010000015.1:4017249-4036358 GCA_038090715.1 Florisuga fusca | reverse complement strand
CCTCCACCCCCCGGGCGGCTCCCAGCTCCCAGCAGCAATCGCGGGGGGTCTCGGGGCTGTTGAGAAGTTCTTCGTGGTAAGTTGCTGCCAAGTATTTAGCGACCTCAGCGTTATTCTGCGTCGCTCCTAGTGTCGCTACAGGGTTGAGAGCATGTGCCCTGCAGCACCCTGCAGCCCCCTCCCAGCCCTTTCTGCTCCTCTCTGATGGGCTTTACTGATTCCCCCCTTCCCCTGCAAATGATGTCACGTTTCAACTATTTGCCTTTCAGCCCTGAGGTGCTGGACTTGAGCCTCTCCCGAGGCTCCTACACCAGCAGCTCTGTTTCCGCAGGGATTATAGCCAAGCTCAGACCTCGCCGAAGTAGAGTTTGTTTTTGTTTTGTTTTTAATAACTGCTGTAACCTCCCCTTGTATTACAGACCTAGCTGACAGCATAAACACCCATGTGTCACACAGATCCACCAGGGTTGACTCGACCACGGAACACAGCTCTGCAGTGTTTTCTGATTTTCAGGGATTCAGGGAATTTCAAGGTTGTCGAGTCACAACTTCCTGTGCACCCCAGGGAATGACATTTCATCCAGAACCCCCATGCTCAGCCTGCTAGCTCTGCTTGCAGAACATCAAGCAGAGGACATCAGGAGTCAGTTGTCCTCTTCAGCTACAGACCTGGTGGGTTTGTCAGCTTTGCTGCTTTAAAAAGCAAAAGAAATTATTAATTCCAACCAATTTCAAGGCTGTGGTTCCTTTCGTGGTGACATCTTGTACAGGCTGAGCTGTGTTTAGAGCTTTGAAACCACACTTGTGTTCTTTTTTTTTTGACCTGGGTCTGACTGTGGGTAGAGCCACAGCCTGGCTCTGTTTCTGCTGCAGCAGGGGAGGGGAGTTTCTTGATGATGTATTCTGATCACTCTTCTTTGGGACCATGGTGCCTTTTTAATCAGGACAGTAAATCTTGTCCCAGGATTCTGTACTTTTGTACGTTAACAGTTGTTGACTCTCCTTTTTTGGTGTGTCCCAAAATAAATTAATATAACATACCTCTGGGCTTTTGTTTCTTCTGTCTAAAAGGGGGAGGAAAGAGGAAACCGAAGCTCAAATTAACCTTCTCTGCTCCTGCTCTTCCTCTTGGGCCCTCGCAGGCACAGCTGTGGCACATGCAGGTGGACCCCATATCATTGGGGAGGCTCCTGGAGCAGTAGTGTCTCACCAGGGCTCTGGGTGTGCGTCAGGCTTGGGGGATCTGCACAGGAGAAACAATCCTAGGGGGTTCCCCACCTCTCCTGACTGGTTCAAGGAGGTTCTATATGAGCCCAAGGGGAGGGTGTCCAAGGCAGTGGTTTGCACCACAGGACCTCAGTGCAGAAAGGAAATAATGACATCGTTTTGGTTGTAAAAAAAAAACCTTTTAAGATCATCTAGTCCAGACGTTAACCCCCATAACAATTCACCCCTCGCCCCTAAAAAATGGGAAAGGAAGAAATGCTGGAAAGGGCAGGTCAGCTTCAACACCTGCTTGCAGGAGGAAGGAATCAAGGTGCACCCCAGGGGCTGCAAAGGCTCCTGAGGGAGGTGCCAGTTTAACTGAGCAGTAGAAAAGAGAAGGTGCCCTGACAGCCCAGCATGGCCCAGCACCCTGCACCCCAGCCTTCCCCTCACAGCCTCCCCTGGGGAGGGTTTGAGGCCCCTCTGGAGGTGGAAGCCAACCACTTATGAGTGCCCCACTGCTGCCAGGGTCTGCTCCACCTGTGCAGGGCTGTGCAGAAACACCCATCACATCCCACAGAATTGTTAGAGTTGGAAGGGGCCTCTAGAGGTCATCTCCCAGGATGTAGGTGCCTCTCTTCACATGGCACCTGGCAGCTGTGGCTCTGCCTTCTCTGTGGTGCCTCAGAAAGGGGAAGGAACATGAAAAAACAACCCAAAATGCAAGTTGTAGCATTTTGGTGAGTGAGGTGGATGTGGGAAACGGTCTGTCAGTGTTTCAGAGCACAGGAATGGTCACAAAGTCAGAATTTAAGAGAAGCCTGAGCCCTGTGCTGTGGGCACACGCTCATGGTGGCCTTGGGCAGCACCTGCTGGGGGTGGGCATGGGGGGGGCTGCAGCTCCAGAGCTGTGTCCCAGATGGAAGCTTCATGCAGGGTAATTGTGACAAGCTGTGGCACTACAGGTGGGATGCTGGGGAAAATGGTCTTCCTGGGAAGGTTCCATGCTGTGAGGCTGTGTCACGAGCGTGCTGGTGCTCAGTGGTGGCACCTGGGCTTCTGGAGAGCTCTGGGAGGGGAGAGGAACCTCCTGATTCACCTGAACCCTATTTTCGTTTGTCCCCTGGTGGGGAGGCACATTGCAGGCAGTGGTGGTGCTGCCTCCAGCATGGCAGAGCTGGGCACTGACATCCTGGTGTGGGGCACAGGAACCCAGCACAGCACCTGTCTGACCCACACACCCCAACTCCCAGTGTCGCCTTGGGAGAAGTCACCCCAGATCCTGAAAGGAGTTTCAGGGTGTTTTCAGGGGTAAACACATTAATTTATTAACCAGAAGTATATGAGGGTGTGTCCTGCTCTGGCGGAGGATGTTGCCTTATTATCCTTCCCAAGTTTCTGGACAGCAGCTGCATCCTGCTGGCGTGGCTCTGGATCCAATGGATACCACTCCAGTCTTGAAGGATTTGCTGGTGGCTGTCTTTCCCTGCATGGCTCTATGTGTCCCCTCATGTGCCCTTTCCCATCCCGCTCAGGCAGGGATGGTGTTGTACGGTGGTTATCAGGTGCTGCCCTGTGCTGTGGGGACGGCTTTGCCCACCCATGGCACCCCTGGCTGAGCTATCTGGGCAGCAGGGACACATCTCTGCAGAGAGAGAGGATGAAAATTAGTTCTGGGGAAATCCTAAACATTCAGGAAGGGGGCTGGGAGCTTTGCAGCTTGCTTTCTCCTGGATGCCTGGCAGGGAGCAGCAAAATCCCCATGCTTTTCTATGCCAGATGCTGCCAAGGAGACAGTTTCCTCTGGCTCTGAGTGTTTTTACAGCTATGTATTTCCAGTGAAAAACCTTTCTTGCCCGGTTTCCCACCATGGAAGCTCATTGCTCTGGCGGGCTGCAGGGCAGCAGTGTGATGCTTCAGGCAGGTTGGTTGTACCTGAACACAGGTTTGCAGCATTTCTGCCATGCCAGAGCAGAAGGAGCTGCGCAGGTCAGGGCAAACATTACCCTTTTCCCATTGCTGCCCACGTGCTCATGCAGCTGAGTTTCTGGATGAGAGAAACAGGTGCTGTGGAAAGTCCGGAAATTTTGGGGGGATGCGTGGCTGATCACGGGGGCCCTGTGCTGGAACCCTCCAGGGTGGGTGCTGCAGGCTTGGTATCCTCCACCATCACTGGGTGTGGGTGCACCGTGCCGGGGAGCTGCCTGCCCTCAGCCCCAGGGGTTGGGGATGTGGTGGGACCATGGGACAGCTGATGGGGGGGGGAGCCTCAGGTTACACAGCCTGGTACAGAAATGAGTGGGGCAGCAGGGTGTTGGCGAGGTTCCGGCTGCCAGCATATTAAAGGGGAGTGCTGGGACAGGCTGGGTGGCACAGCTGTGTCCCCGCAGGATGGCGGGGCCGGGGAGCCAGGGGGACCTGCGGCACCTGCTCAAGCTGCACCGCACCGAGATCGCCATGGCGGTGGATGATGTCTTCCCACTGCTGCATGGCCTGGCCGACCATGACATCATCCCTGAGCATGTCTTCAAGGTGAGGTGGCGGAGGGCCGGGAGGGGACGGCCACCCTATGGGGGTCTTCTGGTGGCGCTGGCCACGTGCCAACGGGGGCCGTGGTGGCACCGGCAGGAGACACTGAGCCAGGCAGAGCGGGAGGGCTCCCAGCGCGCCTTCCACACGCTGCTCACCTGGCTGCTGGGCCGCGACATGGCCGCCATCCGCGGCTTCTGGGCCGTCCTCTTCAAGGAATACAACCTGGAGCGGTACAGCCGGCTGCGGCCCCTCCGTGGAGCCTTCCCCCCAGGTATGAGGGGGCAGACAGGGGTCTGGCACCCCCAGGGGTGACAGCCAGGGCTGCCTGTGACTGTCCCTTCTTGCTGTCCCTGTCCCCCCTGCAGAGCTGGAGCTGGGGCGGCAGCGCTGCAGCCAGGGTCTTTCCTCCAGCCCCATGATGCCGGCCCCGCACAGACCCCAGGGCAAGAGGAGAGCCCCCGAGGAGCGGGACGGGGTGCGGGCAGCACAGCACACCCCACGGCATGCTGCCAGCCCTGGTACAGAGACTGGGAAATGAGCAGGGATGGGACAGGGTCCTGGGGTGCAGTGGGGGGCTGTGCTCCCCAACACCCCCTCTCACATCCCCACAGGAGCCCTGCCAAAGGTGAAGACCCTGAGGAAGCCGGAGGGTGCAGATGGCCCTCGTGGCCCCTGTGCCAGCAGTGAGTGCTGATCCCCCGTGCTCCCTTTTTGCTGTGGCAGAGGGGGCTGCCCACCCCATGAGCCCCCTCTGCCCACAGCCCTGCAGGCCGTGGCCACCTCAGTGCAGAGAGCAGTGGCCGTGGCAGGCAGTGAGGTGCCCATCACCCGCGGGACCGTTGAGGGCATCCTTATCAAACACACCCGGGAGCCGGGTAGGTACAGCCCAGTTTAGCCACTAAATTCTGAAGCTGACCCAGTCAAGAGGTGGCAGTCAAGGGGGACCCCTCCGGAGCAACTCTCAGCTTCTCTTGCAGACAGCTCCAAGACTGGCAGCAAAGCTGGGGATGAGCCATATGCCTTGGCCACCAGTGCTGAGCCAGCAGCCAGGAGCAGGAGCCGCAGCCTGAAGCCCCCTGCCCAGCCCAGGGCATCCCAAAGTGTATGGACCCCCCCCCACCTGCTTCCACCCCCCTTTTGCTTCCTGAGGCTGCAGCAGGAGCTTGTGCCTGCCTGACAGCACTGAGATGTTCTGGCAGCTCCCCTAGCCCCTCTTGTCTTGCCTGCAGAGTGGGGACCCCCGACTGCAACGCCAGGGCCAGCCCACCCCACACAGCCAGAATCCTGCACCTGACCAGGTGAGCCCCAGCCATGGTGCCCTGGGGCTGGCCATGGCCTGGTCCTTTGGCCTGGATGACCACAGGTGACCCAGGGTTTGGCTGATGGGGATCACTGGACACTCAAGGAACTGGCAATGTTGCCTTGAGAGGGACTGGCATATGGGTACAGGGCTGGTCATGCAGGGGTGAGGGGGTGGCAGGTGATGGTTCCCATGAGCCCTGCTATGGCCAGGGGTGCAGGCTGCCTGCGGGTTTGCCTGGGAGGGGGAGAGATGTTGTGACAGTGACCCCCTGCCTGCTCCCATGTGGCAGCAGAATGAAGATGAGTGTGCGGTGTGTGGTGATGGTGGTGAGCTCATCTGCTGCGATGGCTGCCCCAGGGCCTTCCACCTGGCCTGCCTGGTGCCCCCACTGCCCCGCGTTCCCAGGTGAGCCCTGGGGCACTCCAGGGACCCCTGCATCCTCCCACAGTCCCTCACCCCCTGCTCTGTCTGTTCAGTGGGATGTGGCAGTGTGGCTGCTGTGTGGCCAGCACAGCCAAGCTGGGGCAGCTACAGGAGGGGAACGTGGCTGTGGAGCAGATCCCTGAGATCCATGGAGATGAGGTGTGTGGTGCCCAGCAGAATGGAGGTGATGGGACCACCTGTGGCCGCTGCTTCGCCCGGATTCCTGCAGCCCGACACGGCCCCACGCCTGATGGGGACCCTGGGTGAGCACCCTGCCCACTCCCACCCCAAATCCTGCCCTGGAGGGGAACTGTGATAATGGTTGATGTGCCCCTGCTGGGTGTAGGGAGCTGCTGCTGTGCATGTCCTGTGTAGGCACCCCAGACACTGGCAGTCTGGAGGGCACCATGCTGACCAGTGACCACTCGCTACAGGCAGCAAAGGTGGGTACAACCAACCACCTGCCCCGGTGGAGGAAAAGGGCTGGTGAGGTGGGTGTGGGGAGACCCAGGAGCAGTGGATACAGCTGGGTGAAGGGCTGTAGCGGGAGGTGAGGGTGTGCCAGATGGGCCATGAGTTGTTTCTGGTCACCAGCCCTGACCCCCGGAGGTAAGGGCAAGAGGGCAGGTTGGAGTGCTGGCAGGACACGTCCCCTCCCACAGGCAGAGGAGGTCACTGCTGGCAGCGAACCTGTGCTGGGCAGGGATGAGCTCGACGCACTCCTGGGTGAGGTACAGCACAGGGGAGCACGACAGGCAAAACCCATCCAAAGGGACCCATGGCCCTGGTGGGACCCCCAGGGTGATGTCTGTGGGGGAGGTGTGGAGAGCCAGGGGACAGGGAGCAGGGTGGGGAGACTGATGGTGGGACTGTCCCACAGGGCACCTGGGACGGGATCCTCCAGTGGGCCTTCCAGAGCATGGCACGTCCCCTGGCAGACACCCACGGACTCTTGGCGTAGTGTGGCTGTCCCCTGGTGCCCCCTGGCAGGGGTGGTGGGGGACAGGCTGCAGTTGGAACCATACTGGGGTGTGGAGGTGGCAACGGAAAGAGACATCATCGACATCATCATCATCATCATCATCATCATCATCACCACACAGGAAGCCCTCGAAACACCGACCCAGAGACAGCCCCGCAGAGACAGCCCCGCGGAGTGCCAAGAGCTCTCTGGCAAGCTTCTGAGCAGAATAAACAAGCACAAATATCAGTAAAGAAAACCCAATCAAAACCAAATCAATCAAACAAACAAACAAAAAACCCACCAAAACGTTTATTAAACAGGAACATTAAAAAAAAAAAAAAATCCGAGCGTGGAAGGGAAAGAAAAAGCATCCAGCAGCAGCCACAATGACCGCAGCAAAACCCCCGTTAAACTGTCCCTAACCGCTCAGTAGCACCCCCAGCACCACCCCCAGCGCAAAACCCGCGCCTGCCAGGGCAAGCCGGCAGCACCCGGTACGCCCAGCCGGACCCAGTCCGATTCCGGAGCTGGGAGGACCCGGACCGGACCGAGGCAGCAGCTCCCGGCCCGGCCCTGCTGCCCTCCGCACTGGTCAGGGACCGCAGGGACCCTGGAACTCTCGCGAGAGCAGCTGACGAGATCTGAGTGTTGCCGTGGCAACGGGGCCCGTCCTGCCCTCCACAGCGTCAGTGCCCGCGGCCTGCGTGGCGTGGCGGGGTGGGCAGGTGTGGGCGGACCCACGGGAAACGCGGGCTCAGCCAAGCAGCTCCTTGTCACCCCGCAGCTCTGCAAACTCTACGGCAGAGGCAGCTCCCCACACCCAGGTCTCTTGGGCCCCCCGGCCTGTGGGAGCTGTGCCCGGGTGAAGTAACTCCTCCAGCCGGTGATGCAGCTCCGCCAGGAGGTGAGTAGGTTGAGGACCATGAGGGAATGTGAGAAAGAGATGCTGGAGACACAACCTACCTGACCTGAAACATGCCCAACAGGGTGACAGAGTCACCCCAAAAAGTCCCTACCCTCTCCCTGCCTCGAAGAATATGGTGACATCATAGAATCACAGAATGGTTTGGGTTGGAAGGTACCTTAGAGAACATCCAGTTCCTGCCCTGGGACACATCCCACTAGACAAGGTTGATCCACGCCCCATCCCACCTGGCCTTGAACACTTCCAGGCATGGGGCAGCCAGAGCTTGGCTAGCAGCCCAGACCAGAGTCAAACCACCCTCACAGCAAAGGATTCTGTCCTATTGCTGAGAACTTCTGCCCTGATGTGGGTAGACACAGCAGCAGCCTAGCCGCTATCTGTTCCTTGACAGATTAAACACAAAAATGACACCCCCAAAATTCAGCTAATGTACACAAAAGTGTATGAAGCCAAATAGAAGGGAGACAAATATATTTTTAAAAATAGACGTGGCTCTAATATTTTCCAGTTGAAATCTCCTTCCATAGTCCAGAGGAGAGGCAAGAGATTAAAAAAAAATTTTCATCCCTACCTTAGAAATGCAGAAATGCACACTATATGTAGCTGAGAGTGGAGATGCAGAAAATTGTTGTGGGTGGTGGTGGGACTCAATATGAGAGGGGTGTAACACGTCCCCCACATTGGTTTCTGGGGTTCTTTTGTGTGTTGTGGTGTGTGTGTGTTTGTGTTGTTTGTTGTTGTGGGTGTTTTGGAGTGTGTGTTTAGTGTTTGCGGGGGGCATGTGTGTGTGTTTTGGGGCTGTGGAGGCGGTGGGTGTTGTGGGTGTTGTGGGAGGGGTGTGTGTGTGTGTGTGTGTGTGTGTGTGTGTGTGTGTGTGTGTGGAAAGAGCCTGAGGCTGGGGAAGAGCCGAGGCGGGCAGGGGAGGTGAGGACAAACCACCACCCTTCTCCTTCCAGATGTGGTGACAGATTTTGACTTCTCACCCTTCGATCAGCTCCTGCTGGCTACGGGCTCTGCTGATGAGATGGTGAGTGCTCGGGCCCAGGGATCCCAAGGGGGCACCCCCTGCCCCCCAGCATGTCTATAGGATTCAGTGGGGAGATGGAGCCAGTGATGGGAATAAGAGGGGCCTGGGGAGGAGGGTGCCAGCCCTGGGGATGTCCCCAGCTTGGGGGGACAGGGCAAATGGTGTCAGCCAGGGACCAGCCCTCTCCTACCTGGGATGCCAGCAGCTCTGATCCCATCAGGCTGCCGTGAGGGGCCACCTGGTCTCCTCCAGGGTCAAAGCCTGGAAAAGCAGCAAGCCCAGCTCCCGGACTGACCCACCTCTCCCTGGGGTGCAGGTGAAGGTGTGGCGCCTGCCCGAGAGCAGCCAGGACCTGCCGAGCGTGGCGGGGCTGACACTGGGGCCCCTGGGCTGCCCCGTGGATGTGCTGCAGTTCCACCCCACGGGGGACGGTGTCCTGGCCAGCGGCGCGGGGAAAGGAGTCACCCTGTGGGACCTGGGGCAGCAGCAGCCGCTGACAGGTANTCCGGGGGGTCGTTTTTGTGACAGGGTAGGGTGGGGGTGCCCGGGGGCGTGGGCGGATGGGGTGTCGGGGTGTTGTGGGCCTGGTGTTGGAGACGGGGTTGCACCCGCGCCTCTGGTTTTTTTGCCGGGGCTCTGTAGGTGTGTGTTTAGGTGTAGGAGGGCAGGAGGGGCGCGGGGCATCCCCCGTTTTGCTCTCGGAGGGTTGCGGGAGGATTCTTGTGAGTGGGGAAGGTGAGGGGTGAGGGGTGCTCCTGCCCTGTCCTGTTTTGTTGCCGGGGGCAGTGGGGGTGGGGTTGGTCGTTGTTGTTGCATCAGAATGTTGCGAGGGGTTCCGGGTCCTCCCGCGGTTTTCCCTCAGGGGGTTGCGGAAGGGTCTTTGGATGGGGAATGCGAGGGGCGAGTCATGTCCCCCGTTTGGGTTTCTGGGGGTTGTGGTAGGGGACGTTTCAGATTGGAGTGTAGGGGCGCGGGGTCCGTGTCCCGTTTTGGTGGGGGACGGTTCTCCGCTTTGGTGTCGGGGTGTGTTGGGTGCTGCTTTTACCCCGGGAGGGTCAGTGTTGGAGGTGGGGCCGGGGTGTCCCCGGCATGGGTGGTGGGGGTTGTCAGGAGAGTGTCGGTGTCGGGCAGCAAGGTGAGGGGTTGTGGTCGTAGAGCGGTGTGTAGGGGTGTTCTGTGTGGGCGTGCGCAGGGCATCCCCCGCGTTGGTGTTGGTGTTGGTTTTGTTGTTGGTGGTGTTGTGTGTTTGTAGGTGTAGGGTGTTTGTGTGTGGGTATGGGAGCGTGGCGTGTTGGCGTGCCGTTTGTGCGGTGTGTGTTTGTGCATGGTTTTGTTTTTGGTGTTGTTTGTTGAGGGCGGGAGGTTTTTGTATGTTGTTGGGCTGTGGTAGTGTGTTGTTTGAGGAGGGTTGTTTTGGGTGTTGAGGTGTGTTTGTTGTGTTGTGTGTGTGTTTGTGTTGTTTGTTGTTTTGGAGTAGGGTGTTTAGTGTTTGCGGGGGGCGTGTGTGTGTGTTTTGGGTTCGTGGAGGCGGTGGGTGTTGTGGGTGTTGCGGGGGTGTGGGTGTGTGTGTGTGTGTGTGTGTGTTGTGGGGAAGAGGGTTGTTGGAGGGAGCAGGGGTGCCTACGGCCATACCACCCTGAGAACGCCCGATCTCGTCTGATCTCGGCAGCTAAGCAGGGTCGGGCCCGGTTAGTACTTGGATGGGAGACCGCCTGGGAATACCGGGTGCTGTAGGCTTTTGCCGTCGGGTCGGGGAAGGGGATGCGGGGGGGCAGGAGGGTTCCTCTCTTTTTTTGCGGGGTCGGGAGCTGTGAGGGGGCTTTGGCTGCTTGGGGTCTGAGAGGCGTTCCCCTTTCAGTTGTGGGGAGCCGTCCGGGGGGTCGTTTCTGTGATGGGGGAGGGTGGGGGTGTCTGGGGGCGTGGGCGGATGGGGTGTCGGGGTGTTGTGGGCCTGGTGTTGGAGACGGGGTTGCACCCGCGCCTCTGGTTTTTTTGCCGGGGCTCTGTAGGTGTGTGTTTAGGTGTAGGAGGGCAGGAGGGGCGCGGGGCATCCCCCGTTTTGCTCTCGGAGGGTTGCGGGAGGATTCTTGTGAGTGGGGAAGGTGAGGGGTGAGGGGTGCTCCTGCCCTGTCCCGTTTTGTTGCCGGGGGCGGTGGGGGTGGGGTTGGTCGTTGTTGTTGCATCAGAATGTTGCGAGGGGTTCCGGGTCCTCCCACGGTTTTCCCTCAGGGGGTTGTGGAAGGGTCGTTGGATGGGGAATGCGAGGGGCGAGTCATGTCCCCCGTTTGGGTTTCTGGGGGTTGTGGGAGGGGATGTTTCAGATCGGATTTGCGGGGGGACGGTTCCCCGCTTTGGTGTCGGGGTGTGTTGGGTGCTGCTTTTACCCCGGGGGGGTCGGTGTTGGAGGTGGGGCCGGGGTGTCCCCGGCATGGGTGGTGGGGGGGTGTCAGGAGGGTGTCGGTGTCGGGCGGGAAGGCGAGGGGCTGTGGTTGTAGAGCGGTGTGTAGGGGTGTTCTGTGTGGGCGTGTGCAGGGCATCCCCCGCGTTGGTGTTGGTGTAGTTGTTGTTGTTGGTGGTGCTGGTGGTGTTGTGTGTTTGTAGGTGTAGGGTGTTTGTGTGTGGGTATGGGAGCGTGGCGTGTTGGCGTGCCGTTTGTGCGGTGTGTGTTTGTGTGTGCTCTTGTTGTTGGTGTTGTTTGTTGAGGGCGGAAGGTGTTTTGGGTTCGTGGAGGCGGTGGGTGTTGTGGGTGTTGCGGGGGTGTGTGTGTTTGTGTTGTGTGTGTGTGTGTGTTGTGGGGAAGAGGGTTGTTGGAGGGAGCAGGGGTGCCTACGGCCATACCACCCTGAGAACGCCCGATCTCGTCTGATCTCGGCAGCTAAGCAGGGTCGGGCCCGGTTAGTACTTGGATGGGAGACCGCCTGGGAATACCGGGTGCTGTAGGCTTTTGCCGTCGGGTCGGGGAAGGGGATGCGGGGGGGCAGGAGGGTTCCTCTCTTTTTTTGCGGGGTCGGGAGCTGTGAGGGGGCTTTGGCTGCTTGGGGTCTGAGAGGCGTTCCCCTTTCAGTTGTGGGGAGCCGTCCGGGGGGTCGTTTTTGTGACAGGGTAGGGTGGGGGTGTCTGGGGGCGTGGGCGGATGGGGTGTCGGGGTGTTGTGGGCCTGGTGTTGGAGACGGGGTTGCACCCGCGCCTCTGGTTTTTTTGCCGGGGCTCTGTAGGTGTGTGTTTAGGTGTAGGAGGGCAGGAGGGGCGCGGGGCATCCCCCGTTTTGCTCTCGGAGGGTTGCGGGAGGATTCTTGTGAGGGGTGAGGGGTGCTCCTGCCCTGTCCCGTTTTGTTGCCGGGGGCGGTGGGGGTGGGGTTGGTCGTTGTTGTTGCATCAGAATGTTGCGAGGGGTTCCGGGTCCTCCCGCGGTTTTCCCTCAGGGGGTTGCGGAAGGGTCTTTGGATGGGGAATGCGAGGGGCGAGTCATGTCCCCCGTTTGGGTTTCTGGGGGTTGTGGTAGGGGACGTTTCAGATTGGAGTGTAGGGGCGCGGGGTCCGTGTCCCGTTTTGGTGGGGGACGGTTCTCCGCTTTGGTGTCGGGGTGTGTTGGGTGCTGCTTTTACCCCGGGAGGGTCAGTGTTGGAGGTGGGGCCGGGGTGTCCCCGGCATGGGTGGTGGGGGTTGTCAGGAGAGTGTCGGTGTCGGGCGGCAAGGTGAGGGGTTGTGGTCGTAGAGCGGTGTGTAGGGGTGTTCTGTGTGGGCGTGCGCAGGGCATCCCCCGCGTTGGTGTTGGTGTTGGTTTTGTTGTTGGTGGTGTTGTGTGTTTGTAGGTGTAGGGTGTTTGTGTGTGGGTATGGGAGCGTGGCGTGTTGGCGTGCCGTTTGTGCGGTGTGTGTTTGTGCATGGTTTTGTTTTTGGTGTTGTTTGTTGAGGGCGGGAGGTTTTTGTATGTTGTTGGGCTGTGGTAGTGTGTTGTTTGAGGAGGGTTGTTTTGGGTGTTGAGGTGTGTTTGTTGTGTTGTGTGTGTGTTTGTGTTGTTTGTTGTTTTGGAGTGTGTGTTTAGTGTTTGCGGGGGGCGTGTGTGTGTGTTTTGGGTTCGTGGAGGCGGTGGGTGTTGTGGGTGTTGCGGGGGTGTGTGTGTTTGTGTTTGTGTGTGTGTGTGTGTTGTGGGGAAGAGGGTTGTTGGAGGGAGCAGGGGTGCCTACGGCCATACCACCCTGAGAACGCCCGATCTCGTCTGATCTCGGCAGCTAAGCAGGGTCGGGCCCGGTTAGTACTTGGATGGGAGACCGCCTGGGAATACCGGGTGCTGTAGGCTTTTGCCGTCGGGTCGGGGAAGGGGGTGCGGGGGGGCAGGAGGGTTCCTCTCAGGAGAGCACTTGGCCCTCCTCAGGTCCCAGTTCCCCCCTGNGGTGGGGGTGTCCGGGGGCGTGGGCGGATGGGGTGTCGGGGTATTGTGGGCCGGGTGTTGGAGACGGGGTTGCCAGGGTGGGAGGGGCGCGCCCCTGGTTTTTGTGCCGGGGCTCTGTAGGTGTGTGTTTAGGTGTAGGAGGGCAGGAGGGGCGCGGGGCATCCCCCGTTTTGCTCTCGGAGGGTTGCGGGAGGATTCTTGTGAGTGGGGAAGGTGAGGGGTGAGGGGTGCTCCTGCCCTGTCCCGTTTTGTTGCCGGGGGCGGTGGGGGTGGGGTTGGTCGTTGTTGTTGCATCAGAATGTTGCGAGGGGTTCCGGGTCCTCCCACGGTTTTCCCTCAGGGGGTTGTGGAAGGGTCGTTGGATGGGGAATGCGAGGGGCGAGTCATGTCCCCCGTTTGGGTTTCTGGGGGTTGTGGGAGGGGATGTTTCAGATCGGATTTGCGGGGGGACGGTTCCCCGCTTTGGTGTCGGGGTGTGTTGGGTGCTGCTTTTACCCCGGGGGGGTCGGTGTTGGAGGTGGGGCCGGGGTGTCCCCGGCATGGGTGGTGGGGGGGTGTCAGGAGGGTGTCGGTGTCGGGCGGGAAGGCGAGGGGCTGTGGTTGTAGAGCGGTGTGTAGGGGTGTTCTGTGTGGGCGTGTGCAGGGCATCCCCCGCGTTGGTGTTGGTGTAGTTGTTGTTGTTGGTGGTGCTGGTGGTGTTGTGTGTTTGTAGGTGTAGGGTGTTTGTGTGTGGGTATGGTTGCGTGGCGTGTTGGCGTGCCGTTTGTGCGGTGTGTGTTTGTGTGTGCTCTTGTTGTTGGTGTTGTTTGTTGAGGGCGGAAGGTGTTTTGGGTTCGTGGAGGCGGTGGGTGTTGTGGGTGTTGCGGGGTCGTTGGATGGGGAATGCGAGGGGCGAGTCATGTCCCCCGTTTGGGTTTCTGGGGGTGTGGGAGGGGATGTTTCAGATCGGTTTGCGGGGGGGTGCGGGGTGCAGGGCACAGGCTCTACGCCACGTTTTGCTCGGGGGAAAATGTATGCAACTACGTAAAGTTGTCAAAGAAATTTATTGCTTTATTAATCATTAATATTATTTGATGATGAAATAAATTTTTAATTAGTAACAGTAAGTGAGCAGAGCTGTGCATGTAACACTTGGATCCCTGTGCATCCCTTTGGAGCAGAGGTGGAACCTGGTGTGCAGCTTTATGAATAATGGAGCTGTGCATGCAGCACTTTGGGGTGGAACATCTTGTAAGACAAACTCTAGTTGAGATAAATAGAATTGTAATGATTTTTGCAGCACAGGGAGTGGTTGTGCACAGCAGAGCAGCTCTGAGTGCTGATGTTTTGTCTGTTGCAGGCTCTGAGGGAGGAGCTGAAGAGTAGAGAGGTGCTGCACATCTTCACCTCCACTGCCAAGGCCTGATGGTGTCTGTGCCCTGAGCAGTCCCTCAGGAAAGGACTCCCAGGGCAGTTGGTGTTCAGCAATCAGTTGTGCAGCACTGGAAGTGGGAGGAGGGTTGGGATGAAGTCTGTGCCCTCCTCTGGGTGCAGCTGTGGAGCAGGCAGCTGGCAGCATTCAACCACCCGTGGCTGCTGCAGAGTGGAAGTGACATTGGGCTGCTGGGACCAGCGGTGTCCCCGAGGTGTCACTGGAGCTGAAGCACAAGAGTGGCTGGAGATGAAGGGAAAAGGAGCAGCTGAAAGTGTGTGTGTCCTTGGAGCCCAGGCTGTGGCTCATTTCCTGCCGAGGAGCCGCTGCCTTCTGCCCCTGGGGCTGAATTCCTGTCAGGGAGAAGGAAAGAGAAGGGGAAATGGATTGAGATGTGGAAGGCATGTCCAGGAGTGTGGGTGATGCTGGGAGGTTGCTGTGTCCATGTGGCAGCAGCTCTGAGAGAAGGTGGGGTGGTGGTGCTGGCACTCTGTTGATGGTGTGAAAAATGGAAGCTTCTGCAGACAATAAAATATTTTTTTTTCCCTCTGCAATGAAATTATTTCTTTTCTAAGGAAGCAGAGAGAAAGAGAGAGAGAATGAGAGAGAGAGAAAGAGAGAAAGAAGGAGAAAAAGAGAGAGAGAAAGATAGCAAGACAGAAAGAGCAAAGAATGAGAAAGAAAAAGAAAGAAAAAGAAAAAAGACAGACAGAAAGATACAGAGAAAGAAAAAGGAGAAAAAAGAGGAAAAGAGAAAAAGAAAGAAAAAAAGAGAAAAAAAGAGGAAAAGAGATAAAGAAAAAAGAGAAAAAGAGAAAAAAAGAGGAAAAGAGATAAAGAAAAAAGAGAAAAAGAAAAAAGAAAAAAGAAAAAAGAAAAAAGAGAAAAGAAGAAAGGAAAAGAGAAAAAAGAAAGAAAAAGAGAGAAAGAGAAAGAAAAAGAACGAAAGAGAAAAAGGGAGAAAGAAAAAGAGAAAAAGAGACAGAGAGAGAAAGAAAAAGAGAAAAGGAGAAAGAGACAAAGAAAGAAAGGGAGAGAGTAAGAGAAAAAGAGATATAGAAAGGGAGAGAGAAAAGGGGACAAGGAGAAAGAAGAGAGGTAAATCAGAGAGAGAAAAAAAGCAGTGAGAATACAGAGTTACAAAGGAGAGAGAGAGAAAGCAGTGAGAGAGCATGAAGAAGCAGAGAGAGAGTGAAAGCAGAAAGAATGAGAAACGACAAAGAGAAAGCAGAGAGCTCTGTGCTGGGTAAGAAATAACATGAACTGACCTGCACAAAGATGATAAAGTGCTGGCAGGAGGTGCTGAGCAGGTTCTCCTCCTGCAAATGCATGATGGAGTCCAAGGGGTGGGGGCAGATGTGGGCACAGACACAGAACAGCTGCTTCAGGGTGGTCTTGTCCACTGACACCTGAAGGGCAGTGAGATGAGTCCTGCAGGTGTGTGAGAAGGATCAGATGGAGACTCGGGGCAGTGTCTGGGTCCCCTGGTGTCACCCAGCAGCACTCACTGACCTTGGAAGGGAGGAGGGTTTGGTCACCCAGCTGGTCCTGCACCCAGGGCATCAAGGAACCCATGGACTTGGGAGCCAAGCAGTTGATGGGCTTCTTGATGTTGGTGCCATCTGCCCACTGGTACTGGGACCTGTGAGGAAAAGAAATTGGTTGCTGAGGAGCAATTTGTATTTTAATTTCTCCTGGTTCCTCCTTCTCTCCCCTGACACAAGGTGGTTGAGCTCCCCAGAGACAGTGCCCAGGGCTGCACACCAGCCCCAGGAGTTTGGGAGCCCCATCTGCAGATCCACACAAGTTGATCAGTCCCAGCACTGACTGTGACACCACAGGACAACACAACCCACCCTCCCTGACATCTTCTGCAAAACCCTACAGAAGCAGGTGGAAAAAACCCACCACCTTTTGACTGTCCCCTCCTGAGTGACAACAAGTGAAAATAAACGTGGCTGTTTTAACAGGGATGGTCCCAGATACAGAAAGGAGAACTTATAATCCATGTTCTTCTGGGTAGACAAGCAGGGCAGGAGGTCACACAGCCCCCACGAAATTCTGCATGCAGCCAGGCTGAGCCCTGCTGCCCCCAAAACCAAAGAGCCTCCAGCAACACCACAAACCAGATGCCCTTCCCCTGGGCAAAACACACCAGTGCAGAACCAGCTCCTCAGATTTTTCTCCCTGCGGGTATTCACACCTCCTGAGAACACCACAGCCCCCACACCCACCCTTGCTCTTTCTTTTTCACCCTCTGTGCTGCCCCAACCTTCTCCTACAAAGCAGCCACACACAGCTCCTGAAAGCCACCCCCTGCACCACGAGGGTCCCCTAAAGCCCCCTGGGGACAGCACCCACCTCGTGTTTCAGACCAACTGTGCTGTGGGGAGGGAGCAGCAGCACCCAGCAGACAATGAGCACAGAGTTCCCTTCCCTGCTTCACCCCAACCCCGAGGGCCACGCCAGGCACCCAGCACCCACCCCAGCCCATGTGCTGGCAGCAGCCTCCTGACAACCACTGCTGGTCAGAAAAACCCCCGTGGGACAACTCCAAGCTGTGAGGCAGCATGGCACGGGGTTACTGCCAGACTGCACAGCAAGGCCAGAGCCTGCCAGGAGGGTTTGGTCCCTCCTTCCCCTTCAAACCAACCATTTAACACCAACTCCAGCTTCCAGTCCCCGAGAGCAGATCAGGAGGAAGGGCCACACACTGTCACAGAACTGTCACAGCTGGAAGGAACCTCTGGAGATCATCCAGCCCAGCTCTCCACTGGAGCAGCATCCCCCAGAGCACATTCCACAGGAGTGGGGTTGGGATGGATGACCTTGAGAGGTCCCTTCCAAACAAATTATTCTAGGATTCCAGGATTCTGTGAGTGCCTCCAGGCAGGGTGGGAATCTCTCCAGAGAAGGGGACTCCACAGCCCCCCTGGGCAGCCTCTGCCCGTGCCCTGGCACCCTCAGAGGAAAGAATTTTTTTTCTCATATTTAAATGGACCTTCCCATGGTCCAGCTTGTGCCCGGTGCCCCTCGTCCTGTCCCTGGGAACTACTGAGGGGAGTCTGGCTCCATCCTCCTTGCACCCCCCCTCCAGACACTTGCAGACATTCCCAAGGTCTCCCCTCAGCCTTCCCTTCTCCAGGCTAAAGAGTCCCAGCTCTTTCCTCATAGGAGAGATGCTCCAACCTCCCCGGCACCTTCCTCACCCTCCTCTGGACTCTCTCCAGCAGTTCCTGCCCCTCCTCAGCTGGGGAGCCCCGCACGGGATGCGGTGTTCCAGCTGGGGGGGGCACAAGATGCAGGGGGGAAGAGGGCATGAAACGGAGGCACAAAGCAGGGGGGGGCACGGGGAATGTTTGGGGCCGCGGGGAGGGCTGATGGGAGGNTGTGTGTTTAGCTGCAGGAGGGTGGGAGGGGCACGGGGCATCCCCCGTTTTGCTCTCGGAGGGTTGCGGGAGGATTCCTGGGAGTGGGGAAGGTGAGGGGTTCCGGGTCCTCATACCCTGTCCCGTTTTGGTGCCGGGGGGATTAGGTGGTGTTTGTACTTCAAAGGGGTTAGAGGGGTTCAGGACATCACCTGGTTTTCCCTCGGGGAGCTGTAGGAGGCTCCTTTGGATGGGGAATGCAAGGGGTGTGGTATGTCCCCCATTTGGGTTTCTGGGGCTTGTGGGAGGGGGTGTTGCAGATTGGGATGCAGGGGTCCGTGCCCCGTTTTGGTGTCGAGGGTTTCAGGCTGTGTTTTTTTCAGCCTTGGTTGTCAGGTGCCTGGGCCGTCCCCTGCTTGAGGGGTGGTGTGTTTTGGTGTGTGTTGCTTCAAGAGGGCTCGAAGGGTCCTGGGCAGTACCCATTTTCCTTTCATGTGGTTTTGGACTGGTCCTTTGGTGGGAATGCTGGTCCCTACACTCATTCTCCTGGTTCGTATGACATCTCCCTTTGCTCTTACTACCGATTTTGACGACTGTTCCTCATATTTACCCACCATCTCCTACCCCACAAATTTATCTCCAGCAGATGGCAACCTGTCTGTTCTTTTGGTGATCTCACCTTGGTTCTGCTCAGCTGTCTTGTCACACTGGAGTCACCCCCAAGCTCCTCTTGGTTCATGGGTCGCCTAGGTGGCCAGTGACTTAGATCCTAGCGCTTTTCCCGAGCTTTGCCTGAGTGCAAAGCTGTGTGGGTCCGGCACATTCTGTCCTTTTTTCTCAGCAGCCTCGTCTGGCAGTCGTGGTGTGAAACAGGCGCAGTGACCTCCAGTGCCACAGGCGGTGGTGACGCTGCGGGCACCCGGCCCCCGGGTGCCTGGGCAGGGCTGGAGCCAGCCGCCTCGGCAGTTCTTTTCTGCAGGTTTGCTGGGAATGGGCTTGCCCAGCTGTAGGTCACCACATCATGGTAGGGTCTGAGAGCTGCTTTCCACCTGTCTGGAGGAGTGAAACAGCCACATCACAGCGGCTGGGATAGGTACCCCGTGAAACACAGGCTCGGCACGCGTGAGCCGTAAGCAGGCGGCGTAACGGAGCTGGTGCTTTTCTCTCCCCCTTCTCCCCCTGGGTAAATCCCATCAGCAGCCACCCTAAACCACCCCACGCCAGCCCTAATCCTATCTCGGCGGACGCCATCAGCCTCCTGTCAGCAGGCCCAGGGCTGGAGGGTCCCGGGGGGACACTCTGAGTCCTGCAGAGGGAGGGGACAGCGGGGATGACACCGGGTGCTGGGGCGGGAAAGGGGAGCAGGGAGGTGGGGAGAGGCCGCTGGCTCTCCAGGTCTCAGGAGAGGAGGGGGGAGTCCAGAGCTGAGCTTTGTCCCGGGTTAATTTTAGCCCAAAGAGATAAGTGAGGGGAGGCGCTCGGCGGGGCTTAAGGGGTCCCTCTGCCCCGCACGGCCCGGGCCTGGCCCCGCCGTGCCTGCAGGCATGGGGTGGGCTG
>JAAWXA010000015.1:3997915-4017118 GCA_038090715.1 Florisuga fusca | reverse complement strand
ATACACATCGAGTGGGGAGGGGGGTCGCTGCGGGGGGTGTGGGTGCGCGGTCCCTCGCGGGGTAGAGCAGAGGTGAGGAAGGGAGTCCCACTGCGAGTGCAGATGTGGGAGTACCCCGAGGTGGGGGGTGAAGCAGCGCAGCCGCCCCCCATCCCGTGCCTCCTTAAGTGCCCGCCCCGTCCCGCCCCGCCCCGCCCCGCTCCCTCCGGCTGAGGGAATAAAGTTGCGGGTCGGGGGGGGCGGGCCCAGCCGAGCGGAGCGGAGCAGAGCCGGGACGGGCCATGGCCTCGGAGGAGCTGGCGCAGAAGCTGCAGCGCCGGCTGCAGCTGGAGGAAAGCGGGGTGGGGGCCGAGCCGCAGGCGGTGGAGGTCGAGGCCGATCCCGAGGCGGAGCGGAGCTGCCTGACCGCCAGCGCGGGCGCGGAGCTGAGTGCCAAACTGTGCCGGCGGCAGGACATCAACGAGGGGGCAGCCCAGCCCCGCCGGGCCGCCGTCTTCAACCCCTACACCGAGTTCAAGGAGTTCAGCCGCCGGCAGGTCAAGGACATGGAGCGCATGTTCCGCCTGTGAGTGGGGCAGGGGGGCTCCCCCGGCACGCCGCCTGTCCCGTCCCCCCCCTTCCACTGTCCCTATGCCCTCTCCAGCTCCCCGCAGCGTCCCCACCCCTGTCCCCGGGGGCACCTCAGGAGCGGGGCTGGCTGCTCTGGGGGTCATTCTTGCATTTCTCCGCGGTTTCTTGCTGGGGCTGGCAGTCGCTGCGGGGGGGTGACCAGCGCTGTTCCTGATCCTCACCTTGTCTTTCTGCTTTGGGGGGAGTTGTGTGGGGTGCGTCTCCCCCTCGGGGCTGGTGTCAGTTCAGCGCTTAGCTCCCGGCCCGGGGCCACTTCTGTGCAGGTTGGAGATGATGGCTGCTTGCTGTTGGTGGTTGGCACCCACGGGATATGGATTTGAGAGGCACTTCGGGTGGGACAGGAGTTTGCATGGGGCACCCTATGGCAGGTGACTCCCCCCGAACTCTCCTATCAGCTCGGCTGGCTTTGCCTGGCCCTGCTGTCGCTTCCTCCAAAGCTCCTATCCAGGTTCTGTGCTCCCTCCTGGGCACCCAAACGAAGCTTGAGCTCAGTTGCCTCTGGCATCCCCCTTCCTGGGGGGTGGGATGGAGATTCCCTCCGGCGGGAAGGTTGTTGACCATCTGGAAGGCTGCTTCTAGTAGCAGAAGCTATCAGAAGCACAGCCCTTAACTGGGGCCATGATCCATCCTGTGTCTCTCCCCCTCCAGCCCCGTCCTGGCTCCTGCAGCTGGACTGTGCCTGGTGGCTTTGATTACCCGTGCCAAGGTTTCCCTCCAGCACCACAAAACCCTGTGCTCTTGAGGACCAGCGTCTTCCCAGACCCGAGAAGAGGGGTCAGGCAGGGAGCTGGACCAGAGCTGGGCTGCTGCCATGGCCAGGGAGGTGCTGCAGTCACAGCAAGGTGCAAAGAACTCCTTCAGCTTAGGGAGGTCACCGCAGCAGGGTTTGTAATGTTTAGGCCCTCCTATCTGCGAGCTGCCCTGGCAGCTGGGAGCATTTTGAGGAGAACGTAACCTTGCTGAACCTTCCCAGGTCCTGAGGGTGCGGGGTGTTGCGGGTCCCAGCCAGGGAGGTCCCTGCAGGAGGCCAGACGATGGCTTTGCTGGGCTCACCGGAGCTCTTGGGTGCGTGGGCAGCATTGCTTCGGCAGCTGGCGATGGTTAAAAGAGATCCAGCTCTGAAGGGGGCTCAGATGTGGCAGGACGAGGGCAGGAGGACAGGCGGTGCTGGCAGCTGCAGCACCCTAAAGCCGCGGGTGAGAGGCTGGGGTGAGCAGCGCCGCTGCCTCCGTAGGGATGAGGAGAGGAACAGCAGTAGTTTGGGAAATAAAAAGTGTAGGAGCTGAATTGCAGCCGAATTTTTCAACAATGAGCTCATTAGGCGCCGGCCTTGTAAGCGAGGAAACCTAGGCTTTGCTGTTGAATGCTAATCAGCGGGTCAGTGTAGCTGGAAAACTTTTGTGTGCTCTGTGAGGACTGTCACAGCTGAGAACCAGCCAGCCGTGCCAGAAGGGGAAGAATCTGGCTGTGATCTCAACCTCCTGCATCTCCCGGGCTCCCCTGACAGGCGGGCAGAACCCCCCTGTCCTGGTTTTCACTCCCTTACAGGCACCTGGTGTAGTGGTGGTGGAGGATCTGGTCTTTTCTCCATCTGCTGCCAGCCACCCGTTTTGAGTATTGGCTGCCACCACGTGCTCCTTGAAGAGAGGAAATGTTTCTCTTAATTCCTGCCGGTCAGAGCTTGAGTTAATGTGATTAATGCTTTTATTCTCTGTATGGCTTATTGCCCTGGCCACCACAACCCAAAGCCTTTCTTACTAATGGTAAAAAAATAAGACTTTGACAGATAGAGATGCATCTTCTCACTGCCGTGGGTTTACAGATATCTGCTCTTAGACTTCTTACTTAGAAGTGTTTCTTACCACTTTAGCAGGGCTTGTAAATTTCTAATTTGGACTAAACTGGAGCCTGTGACCCTGAGTGAGGGGTGGTCCAGCCAGGCAGAGGCAGTCGCTGGTACTAGTGGCTGCTCTGGTGTCTGTCAGGGTGTCCCAGGAAGTGGCTGGTGGCTGTGACCACCATGTTCTGGGGTGGAAGCAAAGGGCTGATCTGAATGTGGGACTTGCTGGAAATCCAGTGCTCCATCTAGGTACCCCGTGCTGTGCCAGGATCATCCTTCCAAAGCAGGAACAATGCTCCTGCTGCCATGGCTGGGCTTACTTTCCCCCTCCTGCCCAAGCCTGCTCTTGGCAGCATCCCCTGTTCCAGACCTGTTCTCCTGATGACAGGATGTGGGTGTCTGCTGCTGGGGGCAGACAGCTCCTCAGGGAGGGTATTTTGGGTTGGTTTTTTTGGCAGAGAGGACTGGGAAGTCTGCAGCTCAGGCTAATTGTAATGTGACCTAATTATCTCCCTATTCTGACAAAGTGTGAGGATTTTTATAACCAGATAACCTCTTGTCCCCAAGTCTTGCGAGTGAACCCTTGGGATCTCTGGAGTCTTACAGCTCCCCATCTTGTCTGGGGAAATGGCAGAGGGGTTGTGAAAGCCAGGCTGGGCTTGGCAGGATGCTGGGGAAAGGAAGACAGAACAACAGCTTCATTCGCAGGAGTGCGAAGGAGTGGAGGAATTCCAGCCTTGGAATGGCTTTTGCTTTTCTGCTTGGGGAATTTCATGTGTTGCCTACACATTTCACTAGTGCTGCATGCCTGGCCAGCAGGAGAAAAGGTGATGCCCCCTGGCCCTCCTGGAGCTGCCTGGGGACCCCTCACAGGGGTGCCAAGGGACATGTCTAGTGTGCTGCTGATGTGCTGTTCCAGGATAGCATCTGGATGTCTTTGGAGTCCCTGTGCTCAGGGAGATCAACCTCATGGGCACTCAGCCTCCCAGCCTGAACCCTGCAGGCTTTGGTGTCCAGCTTCTCCGAGGAGATCTCGCTAGAGGAAACTTTAATCTCACCCTCACGTCCCTCCAAGAGCAGGAGACCTCCTGCTGTCCTGGCTGAGGAGGACAAAGCTACTTATGGTTGAGGAGCCTGCTCCTGTCCCCACCCCAGAATGGAGGAAGTTGTTTCCAAAGCTCTCAGCAGCAGAATAGAATATTTCAGTTGGAAGGGACCTACAGTGGTCATCTGCTCCAGCTGCCTGACCACAACTGGGCTGGCCCAAAAGTTACAGCGCATTGTCCAGATGTCTCTTAGAGACTGACAGGATTGTGACATCAGCCACCTCTCCGGGAAGCATCTCTTTACCAAGAGGGTGGTGGGACATTGGAACAGGCTTCCTCATGTCTGGTCTAGTGCTCCTTGGGGCAGCTTTGAACTATTCCCACTGTCCTATTACTGGATACCAGAAAGAAGAGATCAACACCTCCTTCTCCATGTAAAGTGAAATGCAATGCTCAGAGGGAATCAAGGATTGTCTAGAAAGGATTTTGAAATGATTTAGAGGAGTTTATTCCCACTTCAGCACCATTACCCTGGTTGCTTTATTTCAGTGCCTGTATTTGGCTGCTGCAGCATGCAGATCAAGGTACAGGTGCCTGTAGCATGTAGAGCAAGCTCAGGTACAGCAACTGGTCTACAGGGCGGGCAGGTTTCTTTTCCAGCTTTTCTCAAGAAGCATGAATGTTTAGAAACTGCTCTTTGATCCTTTGGCATTTGGGATTCCTCACTCAGCTATCCTTTTGCTTGTTCAGGCAGCTGGGAGGTGACTGCAGTCAGTAGGGGTGATGCAGTCCTTGGTATCTCCTTCCTCCTCCCTTCCTGATCCCTCTTTCTTCTGCAGTGTAACCCCTCAGCCAAGCTGCCCAGCACCAGCACCGTGCTGGTTGTACTTGTAGTTGTGTGTAACAGGCTCCTAAGCAACTCTTTTCAGCAACCGTTCCCTTCTTACCCTCAGTTTCTGCTCACCCATTCCACCCCCCCCTTCAGCTCTCTGGGTGGCAGCCAGCCAGCATGGGAATCCGGGTGCCTCCTTGTTGCAGCAGATTTTGGCAGCTGCTGTCTCCTCTGCTGATGGTGGCATGGTGAAGCCTTATCACCCTGCTCAGCACTGCCTGCAGCATCCCACCTTGCAGCTGGGGACCCGGGTGGCAGTGGCTTGCTGCTGGAGCTGCCACCTGCTTGGGACTTGAGGTGTTTGTGTCCCTTAGTGTCAGAGCCCTGCTGTTCCTAATGCCCACATGTCACCCGGCTGCAGCTTGGCTGGTGGCCCGGGGAGCTTTGAGCCTGAAGGAAGCAAAGCTCTGGTGTCATGGAAGGACAGTGGGTGACAGTGGGGATGGGAGGGCCCACAGGGCACCTGAGTGCTGTGGGCTCCTGTGTGCTGCTCCTGCAGTATGGAGATGGCTCCTGGGATGCTTCTGGGGACTAAACTTACCCTGGTACCCTCCTCCAGCTCTGCCTGTGAGAGCTGATCTGTGTCCATCGCCTGAACAGGGCTGATTCAAAATGGGTGTGAGTGGTATTGGGGCTGGAAGGAGCTCCCAAAGCGCAGGCAGAGGTGTTTGGGGGGCAAAGAGGCTTGGGGGGCTCCCAAAGAGCAGGCAGAGAGGATTTTGGTAGGAGAGGAGCACTATCTGCTCCACAAGGTGCAGCCTGTGCAGTGATGAGAGCCTGCAGGGTGGGGGGAAGGAATGAGTCCTCTCATGCCCTATAAATAAATACATCTCTCCCAAAATAGCCTGGCTGCGAGTGGCTGCACTGGCTCTTACAATACTGGGGCTGTTTGGGGGGTGGGGAGGGAATGCAGCAGTTCACAGGGTGCTGCTGCTGCTCTGTGGGGCTGGCACTGGGAATCCAGAAGCTTCACGTCCCCCCTGTGGAGCTGTCCCCAAGGTGAAAGCCTGGGGGCTGGATTTGGGGTGCACCTTGGCACCAACTGCACCCCATCCCGGAGTGCAGACACCCACCGTGTGACTGGTACATGGCACAGCTCTGCCACCGCTGACCTGGTTTGTGACAATCCTGGCTTTGTGCTGCCTCTGTGGGGGTGACAGCCCAGAAGCTGTGCCCCTCACTTAACCCCTTCGGGGCAGCACGCTTGCCCCTGGGCTTGCCCCGGTGCTGGGGCACATGGCATTTACCTGCAGGTAGTGTCCCTGGCAGAAGGGCAAGGTGAGGGATTGTGCTCTCCTCCTGCCTCCGTGACTGTGCCCCAGTGCTTCCCAGAGGACCGGGCAGTGCCCTGATATGGGATCAGCAGCATTTGGTGTGGACCTTGGTGCCATCCTGCTTCTGCACCCAGCCAAAGGGCTGTGTGAGCTTGCTGGGGCCAAAAGCCTCCAACCCCAAGTCCCTCCCTGCCTCCTATGCTTTGCTGCTTTACCTGATCAAAGGAACTGTCTCTGCAGCTTCAGAGGAACAGCTCCACACCCTTTACCCCAAACTTAAAGGAAAAGCAAATTGGCAATTAGACATTGCACTTATTATGCTTGTAAGTGTGTCTGGTCTGGGAGCTGGGCTGGGTGATGCTGTGAGCATGTGCCTTAATTATCTGACGCCTTCTCTGCTCTGAGGAACCTGCTGCCTTTCCTCCCCGTGACACCTCAGGTCTGTGACCTGGTTTCTGCTGTCATGGAGGTCTCTTTCCTAGTTTTCCAGAAAGCTCTCCAGCCTGGTGGGTTTGCTGGGTATGCAGGCAGGATGGTAGCAGGGCTGTGTGCCAGCAGCCCCGTGGTGACCTCCCTGTCATTTGGACGCGGGACCTCTGAAAACAAAAGAGAGGCAGAGAGAATAAAGAATGGTTGTGGAGGTGGTGGGGCTCTAGAAAGCTGTGGAGAGAACTCCGTTTTGTGGGAAAAGCACCGTGCCAGGGGCAGAGCTGCGGGCTGCAGCCCTGCCTGGTGCAGCTGGGGCAAGTGGCTCTGCTGATACCTTCCAATGCCACAGCTTCCTCTGTGGCTCTGAGGTTTCTCAGCTGGAAGGGGCTCTCTTCCAGGGCAACCACAACTGTGCAAGTCTCCATCTGGGACTGTTGCTGCCCTCATATCTTTGGAAGAGAGCTAACAGTCAATGGGAGATGATAGGTGGGAGGATTTGGCTGTCTCCTGCCAAGGGGAAAGCCTCAGCACTGTGTCTGAGGTTTCCTTTCTGAATGGTTGGCAGGATTTAACTCTGTCAGGGCTGAGATGTGGAGAAGGGGTAGTGTGCTGGGGCTGAGCCTGACCCGATGGACCTTGCCCCATCCTCCCATGCCAGCTTCTGGCCCTGCTGGACCCGAAGGCAGGACCAGGATGAGGGAGGGCATTCAGCTGGGTGACCAGATCCTTTACTCACACCTGCAGCAGATGCCAGGGTGTGAGGAATGGGCACAGGGCCCCTGGCTGAGTGGAGCAGGTCACTGCTTCCCCATCCCTGAAGCACTCTGCCCTTTGCATGGGTACTGTCCTGAAGAGTCCTGCTCTCCTTTGTGCCTTGGGAGTGTGGTCCCTCTCCAGTCTTGCTCCTAGAGCTGGGCACTGTTTCCCCCTGCCAGACCAGCCCTGGTGCAGCCCCTGGCACTGGCTGGGACCACTGTGCTCCCCCAGGGCTGTCCTGCTCTGCCCTGGAGCACGGAGTAAACAGCAAAACCATTCTGGAGAGGAAAGATTTTTAGCAGCTAGAGGGAGGATGTTTTGCTTACAGAGACAGATAGCTGCTTTCTGCTGGGAGGTCCTGGTTGGTCTCTGCTCTCCTGTTTCCCCTCTGAAGGAGGAGGAGGAGGAAGCCTGGCAGCAGCTGGCTCCAGCATGCCTTTTCCTAACCATGCTGGTGCATGGGGTAAGCTGTGTGTAAGTAATCTTTGTGCTGGGCACACGAGTGGGTGAGATGGAAATCCCACTGAAATAAGCAGAGTTCCTCCATGCTGCTGCTGTGTGGGTGGTTTGGCCTGAGCTCCCCTGAGCACTTTGGTCTCTGGTGAGACAGCTTGGAAGGCTGACCACTACTTCCCTGAGCTTAATATATCTCAAAACTGGTCATGCTGTGCAGCTTCCTCTCTCCCCCAAGCTTGAACCATCCTGTGGCTTTATCTGTTAGCACTGTTCCTCTTCTGGGAAGATGCATATGGTGGATGATGAGGGCTGACCCTCTCTCCTTTGCACCCCGCAGATATGACTCGGGACGGGATGGGTACATTGACCTGATGGAGCTCAAGCTGATGATGGAAAAGCTGGGAGCCCCGCAGACTCACCTGGGGCTGAAGAACATGATCAAGGAAGTGGATGAGGACTTTGATGGGAAGCTCAGCTTTCGTGAGGTAAGGCTGTCTGTGGGAGCAGACAGGGAGGAGGCTTTGGGGCAGAGGGAGGAGGCAGCCAAGTTTTGTACTCCAGCTGTAAGTGCCACTGTTCCCTCCGTGTTTCTCCAGAGATGGGGTGCAGAGTGAGCTTCCCCATCCCGTGGGGAGCTGGAGGTCGGGACCACTGTCGGTCTCTGTCTCTGCATGGCAGTAATGGTGCCTGATGTCAGAGCTCTCTGACCTCTCTGCCTGCTTTGTGAGCCCACTAGAGCCCTGCTGCAGCTGCCTTGGAGTGCTGACAGAACTCCCTGCTGTAACTGGAGGTGGCATGTCCCTTCCATCGCTGCTCAGTGATGGTTCAGGCCTTGTTCTGTGTGCAGGGACAGGCTCTGCTCAGGGCAGCGGTCTCACAGGGGGCAGGAGGTTCCCTCTTCCAGTTGCTGTTGGGTTCCTCTGTGTGTCATGCAGTGACCAGCAAGAAATTCTTCACCATGAGGGTGGTGAGACACTGGAACAGGTTTCCAGAGAGGTGGTGGAAGCCCCATTCCTGGAATTTAAGGCCAGGCTGGACAGGGCTCTGAGCAACCTGATCTAGTGGGAGGTGTCCCTGCCCATGGCAGGGGGGCTGGAACTGGGTGATCTTAAAGGTCCCTTCCAGCCCTGAAAGTCCTCTGAAAACCTCAGTTTGCATTGTCTCTGCCTCCCAGGCTGTGGTTGCTGTCTCAGTCGGGGTGTACCTCATGCTGTGTCCCTCTGAGTGACCGGCAGCACGCAGGGAGCAGGAGGGCAGCACTGCCCCTGTCCCGCAGCCACCGTGGGGCCATGGTACCATGGTGTCCCCCAGCAGCCAGGATCCCTGCTCCCTCAGGGGCTGTGCCCTCACCATGCCTCTTGTGGAGTGGGGGGCTTGGTTGTGGGGGTGAAGTACAGAGCTCTCCACAGCTCAGGACATCAAATGCTTCATCTTGGAAGTGCTGGGACCTTTGGTGGCACCTGGGAGGGAGGATGAGCAGCCAGGGCCCAGGGCTGGGCTGGGAGGGGGCAGAGCTGTGGCACAGTCTCTCTGCCCTGGCACGTCACCCCATCTCCTCCTGCTCTTGTCCCCCGATGGCAGCAGTAGAAGGCAGAGAGCAAAAGACCATTGGGTTGCGGGCCTGACCCATGGCGAAGGGGAAGCACAAACAGTGCTGGGCAGTGAGAGCCTGTCAGGGCACTCCAGCCAAGCCCTAAGCTGGCAGGGCAGCAGATGTGCCTGGTAAGAGCTGAACCAGGGGCAGCAAAGATTCCAGTGGAGCAGGAAGAGCACCATGCCTTGGCTCCAGGTCAGGCGTGGATTGCCAAATCACCCTGTGGGCTGGAGGAGCTCCTGCCTCCCTCCGGGGCCACCCCTCACCCTGGCTGAGTTGCTGGGGAGAGCCTCTGGGCTTGCTGCAGGGGCTGTCCCCTGAGGAAAAAGGGCCTTTATCTCCCCCAGGCTCTAGAAGATGTAGTGGTGTCCTGGCAGAGCAGCTCCTCTTCTGCTGCCACCTGTTTGGAGCACAGCCCCAGCACGGGGCTGCGGTACCACTGCCCGCGGGCTGCCAAGGGCCAGCAGCTGGGGCTGTTGTCACTTCTCACCAGATGCAAAACCATGGTCAGGCAAATGCCAGCTTGAGTGGCACACGGGTGGGAAAACAGAGGCAGTGTTGGCAGAGCTCTGGGGACAAATTACACAGCAGCTTTGGCATGTGCCCAGAGCTTTCTGTGGCAGAGGGAAGCAGGGTGCTGCTCGCCTGGTTGCAGATGCACTGTGTCCAGCTGCTGTGTTTGGGCAGAAGACTGGCAGGGAGACAGGTTTCCTGGTGGGTGAGGAGGCCCAAACCAGCCCATAACCCTGCCCCACTCTGTTTCCCACTGGTGGGACCAGTGAGAACGTGGTGGGTGACCAAGCTGACTTGGGGTGCTCTGATAACACAAGGCTTAAGGGAATGTCTGAATTCAGCAGGGCATTAACTCGAGCACTGGAGGGCTCCTGTCTGCCTCTCTGGAGAATACCTGGTCCTGCCATACCTGCCTGAAGATGAGCTCCTCATGGCCTGGACAAAGAATTGGTTAGGACTCTTCTGCTTGCAGCAGATCACCTTTAGTTGCTGATTTGAGTGGTATCATGTCCTCCCTTCCCAGGGGACCTGTCTCAGGCTTGTCTGCCTCTGACTTCTCCTGCAGAACAGCTAGCCCCGTTAGGAAAGCTGACTTCCACCACTGACCTTTGAGCATCCAACAACATATCAACAATTAACTCTGCACAAGACTTCCTCCGTGACTCAAGAAAAGAAATTTAGGTTCAGAACGATTACTTACTGTGTCAGGGGGGAAGAAAAAAAAAAAGCCTCTGACAGTCTGGTTTAGCCATTACCACAGGAAACCAGAGTTAATTGCTGTAATAGTAATGTCTAATTGTAGCTGCTGTCTACAACCCACTAAAATCCCCCACGCCTGCCCCAGCTCAAATGCTGCTCCACGTCATATGTTTGCCAGCCGGGTTGGTGCAAACCACAGCCCTGGTTGTTGGCTGTCCTGGTGAGCTGCTGCAAGGTCTGTCTGTCCTCTGCCTTCCCTTGTGTCCCTGAGGCCAGCAGTGCCCAGTCGGGCTGTGTCACCGCAGCACCCCTCTTGGACCTGGCACAGTGGGGTGGGTCTTGGGTCATGAGGGATGTGAGAGCAGGTACAGCTCTTACGAGGTTAGTGGGGTGGAGAGCTGGTGTCATGTCCTCCTTGAGAGGAGGGTTTCTTTAAAAGCACTGACATTATTTGCTTTTGCTTCTCTAGTGGCATTTTTCTGAGGCTTAGCTGCATGAGATGCATCCAGGACCCACCAAGGGTGTGAGATGGGCTGGGAATGAGAATTCAGCCAGAGGCTGAATGCAGATCGCCAGTGTTCTCCAGTTTGTGAGGACCAGGGGAAAATAACTGGTGTGGTGGGCTGCCAGTGGTGTGCTGACATGAGGAAGGGTTGCTCAGGAGCTACTGTGGACACCATGGTGCCCCATGGTCTAGGTCCTTGGGGCTGGTGTTCAGCTCTGTCCACCCCTGTTGGTGGCTTGGTCCCTGTTTTCCTTGAGCTCAGCCTGTGCTCTGCAGGAGAAGGATTGCTGCCCCATTCCCTAGTTTCAGGGTGATTCATGCACACTGGTACTCATGACTGGGTGTTTCCAGTCCCTCCCTGGGTGACAGCTGCACCAGACCTCAGGATTGTGCTGGCCTGTTCCAGTGCCAGGAAGTGGGACTTGCAGGGTGGAGCAGAAACTGAGGACAAATCATGACTAAACCCAGCCTGGCTGCTGGCCCTCCAGTCCCTGCACCTGAAAGAGGAGAACAGGAACAAGCCCAATAGCAGACCCAGCAGGGAGGGATATCTCGTGGAGCATTTGGGTTCTTTCTGAGCATTCTGCAGCATTGAATTCCTCGGTGTTCGTAGTGGGAGAAGTTCCACCCCGTGCTCTGTGCTGAGCACCCGGGGGTTTCAGGGCATTGGGTGAAGCAGTGCCAGGTGTCACTGTCAGGCTGCCCTCACCCCACACCCTGCCCCATGGGAAGCCTTCCCAAGCTCCTGCAGCCCCAGCAGCTGGAAGTAGGCTCAGCTCGATGCTGGGGCTCTGCTGCCCTCCTCTGGGACTGCTCCGGCTCTCCTGGGGAAAAAGCTGAGTCCTGAGCCTGGCAGTCCTTGGAGCACAGCACTGGAGGTATTTGATGGTCCTGTAACCCTGCAAGGGTGTTTCAGGGCAGCCCTCAGCCCTGGGCTGCAGTGGCGCAGTTGTGTCTCGTGATGCTTTTGTACCCGAGTGACTTGTCCCCGTCTTTGTTCTTTGTGTGCTGTGCCAAGCACCAGGACACCTCCTGGGGTGGCCAAGAATAGCAGGGAGTGACAGGACCTCTCCAATTACGCACAGAGCATCCGCATGGTAACCCGGAGCTGGGTTAGCAGGTTGAAGGTGGTGCAGAGGGCTTTATTTTTAAGTAGGCAAGTCTTTTTCCTTCTGTAAAAAACAACCCTATGTTTTCCTGAAGGGCAAGGTGGATGTTTGTTTGTTTGCTTGTTTCCTGTTGCATTTCACATGCCAATATGCACCAAGCTGCAGTGGCTCAGAATATGTGGTCCAGCGCAGGACAAAGATTTCAAACCCAGTTGCCCTGTAAACACTTGTTCAAGCCACCCTGAGTGTCACCAGGGCATGCCTTTGGAGCCTCAGAGCAGCTCTTCAGTTTGTCATTAATGGGCACTACAGGAACACATAGACTTCTCTCTCCATAGTGGAACCAGCCTGGAATGGGTTGAGGTGCAGCTCCACAGCTTGATTGAAGTCACTTTTCCCATGCCCTGGACAAAGGACGAGTTGAAGCTATGTTCTGCTCTCCTGGTGCATTCATTTGACCTTCGTTCTGTTTTCCCCTCCTCTGGCTGTGGGGAGCCTGGGGTTCAGGTGTGAGACAGAGCCATCTTTTCCTTGCTTTGGGATGGGACCTGAACCCCCAGGGCACTGAGGAAGCTCATGGGCAACTTGAGAATATGCCATTATGGTGTAGGGGACTTTTAAGGGGTGTATCTGAGCTCACTCTACTGTTGAAGCAGGCAAGTGGAGAGGTGGCCTTTCTCTGGCTTTGCAGCAGCTCAGCTTGGTGGGATCTGTGTTCCACCAGGGCTCTGCACCCCAGAAAACCAGGGCATCCTGCCCCAGGGGATCTCCCATGAGATTTCTACCCCTTAGCCCAACAGGGCTGTGTGCCAGGGCTCTGGAGCACAATTTGAATGTGCCACTTCATTTATGTAGTTCTGGTTTCCTTTGCTCAGAAATGGAAGTTTCAGCTCCCTCCAGGTAAATGTCTGCACTGTTTGCATTTTAAGTTGAGCCTTCATGAAGAACTTGAACGTGTTCTCTCTGTCTTGCCAGTTCCTGCTGATTTTCCATAAGGCAGCAGCTGGGGAGCTTGAGGAGGACAGTGGCCTGTTGACCCTTGCGAAGCTCTCAGAGATAGATGTCTCCATTGAGGGAGTCAAAGGAGCCAAGAACTTCTTTGAAGCTAAGGTATGGTGTGGCATGGGGGAACATGAAAAAGCTCTGCAACACAGGCCTTAATTGCCACTGAGATACTTACCCTGCTTGCTTTTCAGTAGAAGTCACTGCCAGATTTCTCCCTCAGCTAATAGGATGTGTATTTCATGCCCCACTCATAGCTTTTCCCTTCAAATTTGACTTTGGGCTCTAGTTTCAGCCTTCCTCTGCTGATCAGGCAACACGACAAGGGCTTAATTCACTCTCCCTGTCGTAGCTCTTAGCCCAGCAGAGCTCATGGGTAGGGTGACCCGTGTCTCTGTGCCTGGCAGCTCTAGCTGACTGGCTGCTTTGAAAGACAAAAGTGTCCTGGAAACTAATGGGACCCAGTTTCCCATTTTGCAAAACCTCTGTCAGCCTGAATGCTCCGAGTTTTGGTGCTGAATGGAGTATTTTGGAGTGTAGGATTTCAGGCATCTCTTTCTCGAGCGGTTCTCTGTAACCTTTGGAATCAGAATTGTTCTGCAAGGTCCTGGGGTTGGCAGAAAGAGCTTTGCACTATTCCGAGCTGACAAAGCACCCTTTTTGAAAGCACTCTTGGAGAGAAAATAATCCTGCTTGTTTATATAAGAAGTTTTTTCCCAAGAGCGTAACATAGCTATTGCACAGCAGATGTACTGAGATGAAAGCTGGAAAAATAGCCAGCAAATAAACAATGTCTCTTTGATCTGCAGATTATGCGTGGTGTAGCATGATGTTTTAGGATCTGGCTGTGGTTCAGACCCGTTTTCTGCAGTAGTTTCTCCCACTGTATACTCACAGCTTCTGCCATGCTGCCTGCTCACAGGAAGAATGCATGTGACCCAGTACAGGCAGCAGGGTTTTTGGTCACTTGTTTGTGACTTATTAATAAATGACCTTTCTTTTATTGATGTTAAAGTCAAGTCAGCTAGCAGGTATTGAGTGTAAATACCCAAGCACTGCCACCTAATTAATACTTGACACATCCTGACAGAGCTTCCCAGCAAGAGCTGGGAGGTGCAGCCAGCAGTTCTGCCTTGCTCATCTGGGAGTAGCTCAGGCACTGGCTTTCCCTCCGATGCAAGGCTTGACAATTTCTTATTTTCTCTCTTGCAAAGGCTCAAGCCCTCTCTTCAGCCAGTAAGTTTGAAGCTGAGATAAAAGCTGAGCAGGATGAGCGAAAACGGGAAGAGGAGGAAAGGAAACACCGCCGAGCAGCTTTCAGGGAGTTAAAATCTGCATTTACCCAGTAACCAACCAGCCAGTACGCGCTCTGAGATTGCACATGACTTGGTACCTTTCCCAGACCAGGGCTCTACCTGGGGAGAACTGCCTGGATCCTGCCTAAAACTCATTACAGCTTCGCTAGCCTTCCTGTCCTGAAGATCCTCCCAAGTTTCTAAGGGCACAACTCTTGCAGTTACTATGCATTCGCAGCGATGTGAAGCATAAGAGCTGTGTATGTGCTGTTTGCTCTGAACTGTCTGGAGCACATCACCCTGAAGCAGCAACAGCAGGGAGCAAATCGAGGGTGAGCACTGACAAGTGTCACCTGCTTCACTCTTCCCTCTTTTCTAGACATCCTTTTTCTCTTCATTCCTTATTAATTCATTCCTTGCTTACAGGCAAGTAGCAGGGTCTTGTGTAAATCAAGGTGTACAAGGTACAGCTTGATGTCCTATACGTTTGTACTGCTGTTGGGTGTTGTCACACATCCTTGACTACCCCTTCTCCCTCAAAGCCCTGTGCCACGGGCACTGTGAAAACACTGTGAAGAAAGAAAGATAGTTACTAGGAACATGGATCAATTAATTTCTTGTAGCTTTTTTTCTGTTGCCCAGCATGTTGGAGAGCCTTCCAGTTCTTCTCTGAAGTGCCATAGTAACAAAACCTTTCCCTGAGAGGTGAGATTTCCCAAGACTTCATAGGGAGGAAGCTGGCTCTCTCTTAAATGAGGAATAGAAAACTGAGTTGCCTGACCATGCATCTTCCACATTCCATCATATTTAGTGTACTGTATGGCATCACTGTGTTTTCCAGCCTTAGGCAGCTGTATCTGGTTTTTAAGGGATATTGCCAGCTGGACAGTGCAATCGAATGGCACACTGGGCATTTCTGGTTGGAAATTTGCTCATATACCCTGAATCATGAAGGTGACAAAACAGATAACACCAGCCCAGCATACTGAGCACTTGGCTCAAGAAGGGAGAAGCAGTGAGGTGAGCAGGCTTGGCTGGTCTGAATTTGGAGGGCTTGCACTATATTGTTAGCCGTTCTCTTTTGCAGACACAGGAAACTTGCCCACAAATGTTCAAATGCCCACTGCCTGTCTGGATATATACACTGTAAGGTCCTGGCAGGGGAGCTGCGTTCCCTTGGAGACCTCTCTTGAAACAAGGATTTACTCAGATTCTCTCCCTGCTATTGCCCCATTTTGTACATTTCTTTTTTTTTTTTTTTTTTTTTTTTTTTTCCCCCCCCCAAACTAAACTCACTGGTCATCCTTTCACTTTTCTGTTTTGCTTCTTAAACTGTGAGCACTAAACTGTGAGTGTGAAATAATAAATAGAAAAAAAACCCTCTACTCTTTAATGTCAGGTGAAAGAATTGCTAAACAATTAAACTGTGTATATATATCTTCACGGATTATATTTTATAAATCACGCTTTTTTAGCTAAATATTTATAATTAAATGTTTTTATACTTTACAAAAAAGCAGATAATTTCATCTTCAATTATTTCTCCTGTTGCTGAAATGTACAAATAAAGCATTGTTATCTCTGGTCTTGTCTGTGGTGTGTTTTAGTTCCCTGAATATACCATTTTGATCACAAGTTACAGGAGCAGTTCCCTAAGTTTGGCTCCCTGACCTGGGGAAGTGAGGGATGTGTTGAGCCTTCTTGAGGGCACTTCCCTTTCTGCACAGCAGTTCTGGTGTAAAAAGCCCTCACGTTTGCAATTCCTCAGGAAGGGACATGGCTGGGTAAATATTTGAAATCCTGCTCCATGTTGAGGCCACTGCTCCATGTTGACATCTGAAAGCTGTCAGCCTTCTCTTACCATAAAACAGCCACTCTGCTTCTCTCAGCCCTGGTAGTGCCCCAGCTGGGAGCCAGGCAGGTTGCTTCAGCCACTGTTAGATGGCAGATTTAGCAAGCCCATTTATTTGCTGTTCCTCTTTCTGCCTTTTTGGAATGGATGGGGGGAAAAACAAATATGTGGACATCTAAAAATGCATCCAAGCATCTTGTTTCTGGCTGTTGGTGGTCTAGGGTTTGCTGGCATGGCTGGTTTGGGGATGGATAGGGCTGGGGGAAGGGTTAACCATGCATCATTTCAGGTAGGATCCCATGATGAAATGGAAGAGGTCAATATTTTACCCAGTGAAGCTCTGCTCTGTGCATTGCTGGCAGCTGAGGTGTTTGCTGTGTGTCTGTGAGCCCTGGGGTGGCAGAGGTCAGGTAAAATCTAGGTGAACACTCCTTAGTCTTTGTTTCCAAAGGAAAATGTCAACACTGCAGCTTTTAATTGTCCTTTTTAAAATTATGATTTTTATATGTATTTTTTTTTTAAATTTCTCCACGGTGTAGCAAGTGCTGCTGACTTGTGTTGCTCTGCATGTGAGGAGCCTGGGGCAGCAGGAGGAGGGGGTGGAAAAAGAGTTTCCAGTGGTTTTATTTTAATAGATTTCAGTCAAATCTGGCTGACAAGTTTCAGTAAGGAAGTGCACAGTGTCTGTGGTAGCTTTGTTCATTTCAAAAAGGTGCTGTTAGCTGGGGCCTTGATTCCGTGCAATGAACAGTAAGTGGGTTTGGGATTTTTGAAGCTGCAGCAATGTAAGTTTTGAATGTAGCTCTGCAAAAAAAAAAAAAGAAACTGGGAAGTTAATGTCTTTCTAAATGGTTCTGCTTTGCTGGCAACCATTGGGCTGAATAACAACGTCATTAGGTTATGCAGAAGTACTAAAAAGAAATTGGCTTGCTAAATCTTCCATCTAATACTGGCTGACAACACTTAATTAGTTTTATTTACCTATAATTAATATATGACAGTCCTTTTATGCCTGATGTCACCACAGCTGGCTCAGTCCCAGCTCTCTTTCCTGACACCTGCTGGTACATTGATGCTGCTCTGGCACTCGGGACGTGCACCAAGTGACACCAAGTCTGTTGGTGATGGCAAGGGGAGAAGATTGATGACAAGCCTGCTGTGGTGATGGGTCTCTCCCAGAAGGGACAAAGATCTGCCTCAAGCCCCTCATCTCCTAGCACGGGAGCTCCAGGTAATCCTCGACCCCAGGACGTTTTCTGTTTCATGTTTCCCAGAGTAGGAGGTGAAGAGTAGAGGGGTCCCTGACCCTCCCTCCAGCACTGGGAGTGGGCTGAGCCTGGCAGGCAGTGGCATGGCAGTGAGTTCCTCACCAGGCTGTGGTCTCAGCTGCAGGACACTCCGTGTGATGGCACAAGTCTGACCTATCAAAGCTCAGTGTAAACACAGGAGGGAAAGGGAAACATTACCACCAGGCTCCTCGCAGCTAAGAAGCCAGGCTTTAGCTGCAAGGATTAAGGTGACTAAATAAAAATGTAGCCTTATGGGAAGGTCCAAATAAATCCCTTGCAAGAGGGATTGGGGTAATCAGAGTGCTTTAGCGGCGCCTTGCGAGGGCAGCTTGCCACGTGGGGAAAGGATGTCTTAAAATAATTGGGTGTTGCAGAACTAGCAGTGTTTTTGTGGTAGTTTGCCTTTCAGCACAAGCCACCCGAGGTGACAGGCCCATTGAAGTGACTGACTTCAAAAACTACAGCTGGATGTTCCCCTGGCTGCCTTGCCTGTTGCTTTTATTGTTATTTTTAGGGATGTGATGAAGGAGGACTACCCCTGCTTCCATGGAAAACATGCTGAGGAGACACTGACTCTTCTCAGTCAAAATCCCTGGTATTTTGGCAAAGAGGAGAGTGGGTTTTCCAAACAAAGAAACGTGGGGTAGCAAGGGGATAGGTGACACGCTCTGCCACACCTTCTGGACTGCTTTGTGATCACCATTCACTGCTCCAAAGCTGTGCTCTGGGCTCCTCTGCTGTACCCAGGGAGCCAGTTTGTCAGGGGTGCTATTTCCCTGGGCTTGGATTTTTAATAGTGTGGATTAACTGGCATGGTAATTTAGAGGGCTCTGAAGTGGTCCCGTGCCCTCAGTACCCTAGTGAATGTCAGACTAGCTGCTGGGCTGATTTCACACTTAGCATCAGCTGAAGCCCCGTCATTGAACCACACAAGAATTAACCACACAGGTGTAGTCTTGAATTTTCATGGCAGTCTCCCTCTTCTGCTTGAATGAGTGTTGTGGAGGTGCTCTTACACAAACAACCAAACCAAACCAAACCCAAACCTGCTTCTTCTGCAGCTGGACAGCTGTGCTGCCTCTTTCCTGTCCCACACCATCACTAGCTCTGGCTCAAGCTGTGTGACAGCAGCTGGGGGATGAGACAGAGCTGATCAGCTGCCAGCCCTTTGCTCAGGGGCTTTGCTTTTACATCCTAGCCTCCTAAAGGAGAAATGCCATTCCAAGATTTTCCTGTGAAGCAGAGTCCAGTCCTATGCTGCTCTCAGCGAAAAACGTGTCCTAAGAATTACCGGCTTCCAGCCCATTAGCTCAGCAGAATCATTTGTGTTCACTGTCGCATCAGTTCTGGCTGGCATTGTGTGCACAGCGACAAGTCTGCATTCACCGAGAAGAGGAGGGACAAAGCCACGTGGATTGTGGCTGAAATCGTCATTGGAGAGAAATGGTTTCAGCTAAAAGTGGTTGTGCCTCCACCGGGGCCTAACAGCTGAGAACATTTTTTTTTTTAGGCCGAAGGAACCACGTGGGGACTATTCTGCATCACGCACTGATATTTTATGACTAAAAATAAAGCATTATTTTTAGCTGGAAATGTTTTGTCTTGCATTCCTGAGTTTTCCATCAGAAAATCTGGAATCCAACTATGAATGACCCGGTGTCCTTTCTCTGCCTGCTGTGGGGGGACTCCTGTCCCCCGGGACCTGCCCTGGGGGCCTGGACACAGCATTGGGGCTCCCCAAATTGGGGCTCAAACATTGAGGCTCCCCAGAGCCAGGCAGCTTTTCCCGGGGGCTTTTAGTGCCCCAAGAAATGTGAATTACCCACACGTCACCCCAAGGGAGGGAAGGAGCGAGGTGCGGGGCAGCACCCCGAGACTTCACCTCAGCGGGACACGAACCCACGGCCCCGGGACTGCCCAGGCGGCACAGCCCGGCGGGGCTGGGACTGAGGGGCCGGTGGTCCGGGACAGGGCGGGGCTGGGGGGATCGGAGCTCCGGGAGGGGCGAGAGGTGCGCGGGGA
>JAAWXA010000015.1:3677994-3997424 GCA_038090715.1 Florisuga fusca | reverse complement strand
GCGGGCCTTGCCCTATCCATGCGGCTCCTTGGCAGCGAGTCCGGGCAGGGGCAGGCGGTGCCTGTCAGGCGGCGGCGGAGCGCCCGGCCTCCTCACGGCCTCCGGGGCTGGCAGCGGCCTCCCCGGTGTCGTCTCCCCTGGCACCGACCCTCGGGAGCGGGCCTGCATCCCGGCAGCGCCGCGGGCAGGTGCGCCCTGGTTGAAGCCCGTGTGTGCCCCGCTCCGAGCACGCCCAGCCCTGTCAGGTTATAGAGGCAGAGGAAGGAGGGAGCCTTTCCCCCCCGCAGGCAGCAGGGTGTTGGGAGCAGCAGTGACCAGCAGTGTTTGACTGGAGAGGCCTTGGCAGGCCGAAGAGAACATTGATCAGGATTGTGTACGTTTGGTATTGATCCAAGACAAGTAGTTTCAGTGTCAACAAAGCAGTCTCCCCTCTTTCAGCTCTGTGTAATGGCACTTGGAAGTGGGACAAGTTGTAGACCAAAAGGAGATGTGGCCAAGTAGTACTTCTGGAATAAAACCTGTGTTTTCCCCAGTAGCCTTCATTTCAATGCTTTGAGTTTTGGTTCACTGCTGTAATGCTTTACCTCTTACTGCAGTTCTTAAAAAGTGTCTCTTTTCTTGGGTGGGAGAGGAGAGAACTTCTGAGCTCTGGTGATGTTCTTCTCTCTAACTTCTTGCTGCTCATTCTGTTTTCTTGCTTCAGGAGCTGACTTGGGCAAGTTCCTGGAAAGTACGTGAGGTGGTGGTGGTGGTCTTTTTTTGGTGTGTGTTTTTGTTTTCCCCCCATAACTCTGCTGGTTGCTTTTGTCCTTAAGAAACCTTTTAATAAACACAGTTTCAATTGCCATGTGAACAGAACATTTGGTAGATGTGCAGTGTGGTAATTGGGAACCTTTGCAAAGAAAATGGGTTTTCACCAACAGAAAGCTTTGTGCTGGTGTTTTTGAGCTCTGGGTGTTGTCTCCAATAGATAATAAGAACTTTAGTGTTCTCAGGTGTTGGTGTTGTTGCTGTTCACTTGCATAGCCCTTCTGCAGACCGTTAGCTGCTGCTGAGGTAGAAATGGCTGACCAAATCAGCCTTGGGGGTTTCAGAAACATTGGGGTGTCTGTTACCCCTCCTGCAACCTATTTGCTTACAGCTTAGGTGATGTCATGTCTGTCAGTGTGAATTTCTTGCTGAATGTGTGTTTGGAAAAAAAAAAAAAAAAAAAAAAAAAAAAAAAAAAAAAAAAGATGCTGTCTAATGGTCAGCTGTGTTAGAAAGGAGGTGGAGATCTGTCTGTGGAGTTGAGTGGTACTTCCAGCAAGACCTGTTTCTTGTGTTGAGGCTTTGATAGCCCCTTTCAGTACCTAACAATATTGTGTGTAAATACTATGATTTCTTAATGATTTTAAGAGCTGCTGAGGCTCTTCCAGTGCCTGGAGACTCAAGCATGTGTGGGGCTACCTGGTTACTTCTTTGTTTTGTTTTGTTGGTTGTTTTTTTTTTTTTTTTTTTTTTTTTTTTTTTTTTAAGGACCTTTTCTGAGCTGTTTCTTGAGCCTGTCTTTTAAAGCAAGAGCATAGAAAAAAACTGCAAAGTAGTCATCTTGCAGTGATGATTTGTTTCACAGGGTGCTTACAAAAATAATAGCACAGTAAAAACCCATACTCTTGCAGGTTCTCTTTTCATGTTGATCTTAAAAGAACTGTAGAATATCCTTAGATGCTCCTTTTTTTCCTCCCAAAACACACAATAAATGAGAAATATAGTCTTTATGCTGATGTAAGTAAAAAAAAAATCTTACAAATAAAGAGTGGAGTGCTTTACAACTTATTTTTTTTAAACTGTTTTACTCCTTGCCTGAGAAAGACTTGATGTGCAAAAGGGTAATGTGAAGGGTATGTTTTGTTTTGTGGTTTTTTTAAGGAATTAGGCTAAGCATCATTGCATCTCTGCAGCTGTGCTTGCAGTCTCTTCAGGCCAGTTGTCTAAATGGAGTGCTGCCATCAGTTGGGAGTTCCTTACACCTGAATGTAAGGAAAAAGTTGGCAGCTCTTACCATCTGTAGATACTTCTAAATGTCAAAGTCATATGGAACATTTCTCTGGGGCATCTGGTGCCTGATGAGGTCATTTGCTACTTCATGCCTCTTGTTGAAAGATCTTTCTGTCTAACCCCAGAAGAGCAGCATTGGTTCACAGTCTCTGACAAAGGTGAGCTGGGCACCTGCACTTCTTCTTGGATCATTTCTTTCCCCTCTGCCCTCTCTTTTAAAGTAGTTCAGGCTTCCAGCTCTTCAGATTTGTTTTTTTTGTTGCTTGAAATACCCAGAATGTGAAATCTGATTCTGCTTGCTTTTGTCTGATCCTGTAAGTTCAAGTAACTGTCATACCTATGTTTCTTACTCTTTCATTGAGGTCTTTAAGTTTCCTTCTTAGGGCTCTTTAAGGTGTGATGTTAAATCTTCTTATAGTGTGATTGAGGAAAAAAAAACCCTTCTTCCTAACATTTTTCCCCATTTTTCTGTTTGTTGTTGTTTTTTGGTTTTCCTCCCAGTGCATCTGATAAAAAATGAGAGAAAACAAGCTGTGTTTATTTCATGGTTACAGATAGAGCTCAGGACAGAGCAATGAAACTTCTGCTCAGGAGTGTAAAAGCACAGGCCTGACCTGCCTCTCCTTCCTACATAGCTTGCTAGAGATCTGTTGGATGCTTTGGTAAGGAGAAACCCACCTTCTTGTTACTGAAGAAGCAATGATGTTGAAAGAGGCACTGTTGCTTTGTGTGGTTTTCTCATAATTTTATTTTAATTCAGTGAGTGATGTTTGAAAACCTACATGTGTGAAATGCTACGGGGGGGATGGTGGATGGGAACAGTCAGTTTTCAGCCCAGCTTAGCCTTGCCTCCCCTCTTGCTGTCAACCCCTGACCATTTTTTGGTTGCACAAACAATCTCACTTGAAAATTGTCTGAACTGAGAAAAGCTAGCAGGTTTGTTCAAGGTATACTTGAGTTATGGATGGAACTAGGAAGAATGAAGTTATTTAATTATAAAGTCTCTATAGCATTGGCCCTCTTGTGGTTGATGGTAGCATAAGTATACATAAACCCTGTAGTTCACCAGAGTGGGGTTTAATACCATTATTGTTTCATCTTCAGCTCAGATGGTAGCAGGTGTTTGCAGCAGACTGAGGTCTAATAACAAAGCAGTGGACAGCTGAGGTGGCCACAGTTCTGGTTACAGACTGTGTCCACTTCTCTCTTGGCAGGGTGAGGGCTGGCAGTCCATTGGCTCTAAAAGTGGTTAAATATTTCTTGAATATAGAAACTGTAGCAATGGCTTCATGGGGGAAACTAGGCTGCCACTGTTTATATCCCTCACTTTGAAATTTTATTTTATTTTGGCATGGAAAGGATGCACAGAATTGTTTTGCTGCACCTGAGTATTTTTGGGAAGCATGAAAACTAAGTTTGTGTTTTCAGGAGCAAGTCTCTCCTGTAATCCCTGAGGCTTGTAACACACAGGAGCTGGTTTTGTAGACCTCAGGGTTGTGGAGAAAAGCAGAAAGGCTACCAGGAGCTCTGTAGAGGTAGCTGAATGAGAAATTTTAATGGACACTTTTAGAAAATTTGTCTTAAAATACTACCGTGTTGACAGTACCTTATGGATCACTTACTACTTTTTGATTCCCTCTGCTAATTACTGAAGCTGTCCATGATGAACTCCTGTCTTTTTTGCCATTTGTTTTAAATCAAGGCAAGTAAGAATGATTACTTGATGCCTTCAGCAGCTGCTCTTGTATATATAATTTGTCATTATAAACAGACAAGTGAGCTTGCATATAACAATTTAGGAAAATGAACAGGTTAGAAAAATATTTTTGTCTATTACATAGTTGTCATTACAGCCAAAGCAAGCATCCTGCATTGCTCTCTGTGAAGGTAATGTTTTGTTGCTGGGTGTTTGGTCCTTTTAATTCAGTAGAGAAATACTCTATTCAAGGTGTACTTACTTTGAATACATTTTTTCCCCTGCTGTCACCGACAAAAAATGGAAATACTTTGTATTCTATTGTGAGTATTTTGTGATAAAGATACAGGTTTGTGTGGCTGGGAGAGTTAGAGGCTCTGGTGTAGGTCAGGTTGGGAAATAGCAAGTGTGTGTGTGTCTGTGAGCAGAGGGAAGAGATGCACTTTGTACTCATGAAGATCAGTTTGAAGTTTTGTGATGCTGAATGGAGAGCTGAATGTATGGAACTTGGAGTCAGAATGTCCTGTGGCAAGGAGCTGGTATGATCAGGGGGTAATAGATGTATAAACTGGTAGGTTTTGAGCTGTGGGTGAGTCTGAGGGTGTTTTAGGTTGGAGAGACCAAGGTTTGGTGGTTGCCTGCTCCAGCCTCCTCCTCCAGGCAGGGGTGACATCAGTGTGAGGCTGAACAAGGTGTGTGTGATAGAAAGTGGGTGAGGCTGATGATGGGAGTAGCATGTGGCAGGGTTTTTAAGGGAAAGCATCTAATGATTTGATACATCAGGGGCCCAGTTCAACTACCATTAAAACCAGTGGAAGCTTTTACATTAGGCTTAGTGCTGACTCATCCACATGCCTGGTTTTCTCTGTGTTGTACTAGGCTTTAGGGGTGCTAAGGCAGGATGAGGACAACACCACAAGTCAATATACAAAGATAGGCCTCTTAGATCAAAAAAAGTGAGTATCTTAGCAATCTTAATGTAAAGAGAAGTGATAAGCTGTTAAAATGCTGTAATTCATGTGATAACAAGTTACCTTCTGACTTCCTGGTTGATGCATATAGGCACTACTTAGCTGTAAGGCACTGCTTAGGGACATGATTTAGCAGTGCTGGTGGAGTTAGGTTAAAGACTGGACTAGATGATCTTGCAGGTATTTTCCAACCTGAACGATTCTATGATTCTGTGAATGTTTGTTAGACACTTTCTCACTGTTGGAGGTTTCCTGAAATACAGGGCATCTCAGAACTGTATGAGCAGGAGACCTTAGGAAAGACTGGGGGGGAAAAGAGAATTTCTACAAAGCCCAAGGAAGCAGTTTATGTAAATGGCATTTAAAAACTAAACTCACAACCCCCAGATCAGTTAATTCAGTTTAGGTTTTCAGTGAATGCAGTCTGAAGCTTTGTTCTGCCACTTTGAATCTGTGCACATGGGCTGTGTAAGTGCCTGAGGAGCAAGAGTGAGGTGCTGCAGCCTGGGTTTGGTTGAGTTCATGTGGTATGGCTACTGGGATCCCTGCAGAGCCAGCATCCTGATCCATAACATCCTGTGGAATGGCACAGACCAAGTATTTACCTACCAGCAAATTTTCAATATACAAGGTAGACAGAGGTGGAAGTGTTGTTTTCAGCTGCAAAACAAGAGTGCTGGCAGGATTTTTGGGAGAGGATTTGGAAAAAATGGGTCGTGTTCCATGCAGTGGCAGGGCCAAGGGTGTGGTCCCTGACTCTGCTTGGAGCTTAATGTCTGGTGTCTGCCTTTGGCTGGGAGGCTTGTCAGAAAGGTGGAGGTCATGCTGCTTTCCAGTGGAGAAACCAGGAAAAGCTTTCACACCTGTTTGTTCAGGTGAGGCAAGAAGTGGATTGCTCCCTAACTGACCTCTGACCACCCAAGCTCACCGTAGTAAGGACTGGAGGAGGAAACTGTCTGGAATTGTCATCTTTAATGTTCCTTTATTTTTCTTGGGTTTCGTCAGGTGTGCAGGTGCCCCTAGTTTCTCTTGTCATCCTGTCCCAGAAGAGCTTCAGTGCCTGCTGCTTGTGTTTGTTATTCTTTACTGTGGTGCAAAGTGTTGCAAGCTGCAGCACCTCCTGAAGATTCATATGGATTTGTATGAAATGGGCAGAGGGTCATCAGTTTGGTTCTGTCATTAAGGAATATTGCAGACAGTTTTTGACCAGAAAATGCTGAGCTGGAAACACCTTTGCCATTATTTGAGACAGGAAGGCTGTAAGCCTTTAGGAGATCTAAAAATGTAACTAATAACAGAGGGATAGTTTCTGGAGGAGTGGATGGTGTAGACACTCTACTGTTTCCTTTTTTTCCTGTTCTCTGTGCTTTCTGTTAGCTCTTCTTGTCAATGTTGTGTCGTATTCCTTTTCAGGTGATTATTGTCATAAATCTGGGATTGGTTTCAGGACTGTTTTTTCAGAATACTCTTGCATTTGTTGTGAATCACTCATGTTTTCTGCTCAGGAGTCTTTTGATTGTATGCTTGGCCTTATTAAATGTAACCTGCTATACTGGACTGAATAATTGAATAATTCATAATGGTATTATTGATGATGTGTCATTTCCATCATTTACCATATACATGTTTGTCATCTTCAGATTTTACAAGTCGTGTGGGCCAGTGTTACAAATTCTATAGAAATACAGAATAGCATCTTTCCCTTTACTCTGTTCTGAGAATACCTGGCCTTCTGAGATTGGTTGTTGTGGGTTTTTTTAGAAGAGAGGGTCAAAATTAAAAAATAGGTTATGATGATTTGAGTCTTAATGTGGTTCTGGATGATTTTGTGTTTTTTATCATTCTGCATAATAGAAATGTCCTACAGAAGTTAAAAATTTATTATACCTACTTGCTTGGGCAATGAAATGTCTGCTCTTATAAAAGTATGTTTTGATTTAATGTCTGCCATGAACCCATGTTGGCTGGCCTTAATTATGTCAGTGTCCTTTAATCAGTGTTGCCTGCTTTAGCCGGTGATTAATACCAAAGAGCCTGATAGTGTAGCCACCTGAGCCATCCTGTTTACCATTGTCCTTTAAAGGCAGCTTGCATACAGTTCTGAATCTTTAATATTTCAAGAATTAGAGAAAATCAACAATTATTCAGACAACCTGTTAATTTTTTTTTTTTTTGAAATCACAGCTTCTGGCACCGAAATTNCCAGCCTCCTCCTCCAGGCAGGGGTGACATCAGTGTGAGGCTGAACAAGGTGTGTGTGATAGAAAGTGGGTGAGGCTGATGATGGGAGTAGCATGTGGCAGGGTTTTTAAGGGAAAGCATCTAATGATTTGATACATCAGGGGCCCAGTTCAACTACCATTAAAACCAGTGGAAGCTTTTACATTAGGCTTAGTGCTGACTCATCCACATGCCTGGTTTTCTCTGTGTTGTACTAGGCTTTAGGGGTGCTAAGGCAGGATGAGGACAACACCACAAGTCAATATACAAAGATAGGCCTCTTAGATCAAAAAAAGTGAGTATCTTAGCAATCTTAATGTAAAGAGAAGTGATAAGCTGTTAAAATGCTGTAATTCATGTGATAACAAGTTACCTTCTGACTTCCTGGTTGATGCATATAGGCACTACTTAGCTGTAAGGCACTGCTTAGGGACATGATTTAGCAGTGCTGGTGGAGTTAGGTTAAAGACTGGACTAGATGATCTTGCAGGTATTTTCCAACCTGAACGATTCTATGATTCTGTGAATGTTTGTTAGACACTTTCTCACTGTTGGAGGTTTCCTGAAATATAGGGCATCTCAGAACTGTATGAGCAGGAGACCTTAGGAAAGACTGGGGGGGAAAAGAGAATTTCTACAAAGCCCAAGGAAGCAGTTTATGTAAATGGCATTTAAAAACTAAACTCACAACCCCCAGATCAGTTAATTCAGTTTAGGTTTTCAGTGAATGCAGTCTGAAGCTTTGTTCTGCCACTTTGAATCTGTGCACATGGGCTGTGTAAGTGCCTGAGGAGCAAGAGTGAGGTGCTGCAGCCTGGGTTTGGTTGAGTTCATGTGGTATGGCTACTGGGATCCCTGCAGAGCCAGCATCCTGATCCATAACATCCTGTGGAATGGCACAGACCAAGTATTTACCTACCAGCAAATTTTCAATATACAAGGTAGACAGAGGTGGAAGTGTTGTTTTCAGCTGCAAAACAAGAGTGCTGGCAGGATTTTTGGGAGAGGATTTGGAAAAAATGGGTCGTGTTCCATGCAGTGGCAGGGCCAAGGGTGTGGTCCCTGACTCTGCTTGGAGCTTAATGTCTGGTGTCTGCCTTTGGCTGGGAGGCTTGTCAGAAAGGTGGAGGTCATGCTGCTTTCCAGTGGAGAAACCAGGAAAAGCTTTCACACCTGTTTGTTCAGGTGAGGCAAGAAGTGGATTGCTCCCTAACTGACCTCTGACCACCCAAGCTCACCGTAGTAAGGACTGGAGGAGGAAACTGTCTGGAATTGTCATCTTTAATGTTCCTTTATTTTTCTTGGGTGTCGTCAGGTGTGCAGGTGCCCCTAGTTTCTCTTGTCATCCTGTCCCAGAAGAGCTTCAGTGCCTGCTGCTTGTGTTTGTTATTCTTTACTGTGGTGCAAAGTGTTGCAAGCTGCAGCACCTCCTGAAGATTCATATGGATTTGTATGAAATGGGCAGAGGGTCATCAGTTTGGTTCTGTCATTAAGGAATGTTGCAGACAGTTTTTGACCAGAAAATGCTGAGCTGGAAACACCTTTGCCATTATTTGAGACAGGAAGGCTGTAAGCCTTTAGGAGATCTAAAAATGTAACTAATAACAGAGGGATAGTTTCTGGAGGAGTGGATGGTGTAGACATTGTTCCTGTAGGAAAAATTTCCTCTTGGCGTTTGGGTAGATAGGTCTTGAAAAATTTACTGCCTTTATCAGAATAAAGTGTTAGCAAGCCAGGAGGGACTACTGTGGCTTGTCTGGCATCTTATGTAATATGACTAATGGATTTTTTTCTCTGAATAATTTTCTATTTAGACTAGAAGAAACTTTTCAGAAAATCATTTAATGTTGATCTGAAGACAACTTACTGTGCTGTTGATTTCTGAATGTCTTGCTTCCATACCTTTACTGAATAAACTTTTGGTCTTCAGCATTTTTTTACCTGCGTTGTCACTTAGAGGCAGAACAAGATACTTAAGTTTTTCTCAAAGCCCAGTAAATAGAGCTATGCTGTTTGGTTGTTTTTGTTGTTTTTTTATTTTTCTTCACTCTAAGGCATATCTGTAATACTTTATCAGTTTTTGAACACCTGATTTATCAGCTTTCTTGATTGATAGCAACAGAACAGGACACAGTATCCTTAGAGGGATTAAAAATCACTCTACTGTTTCCTTTTTTTCCTGTTCTCTGTGCTTTCTGTTAGCTCTTCTTGTCAATGTTGTGTCATATTCCTTTTCAGGTGATTATTGTCATAAATCTGGGATTGGTTTCAGGACTGTTTTTTCAGAATACTCTTGCATTTGTTGTGAATCACTCATGTTTTCTGCTCAGGAGTCTTTTGATTGTATGCTTGGCCTTATTAAATGTAACCTGCTATACTGGACTGAATAATTGAATAATTCATAATGGTATTATTGATGATGTGTCATTTCCATCATTTACCATATACATGTTTGTCATCTTCAGATTTTACAAGTCGTGTGGGCCAGTGTTACAAATTCTATAGAAATACAGAATAGCATCTTTCCCTTTACTCTGTTCTGAGAATACCTGGCCTTCTGAGATTGGTTGTTGTGGGTTTTTTTAGAAGAGAGGGTCAAAATTAAAAAATAGGTTATGATGATTTGAGTCTTAATGTGGTTCTGGATGATTTTGTGCTTTTTATCATTCTGCATAATAGAAATGTCCTACAGAAGTTAAAAATTTATTATACCTACTTGCTTGGGCAATGAAATGTCTGCTCTTATAAAAGTATGTTTTGATTTAATGTCTGCCATGAACCCATGTTGGCTGGCCTTAATTATGTCAGTGTCCTTTAATCAGTGTTGCCTGCTTTAGCCAGTGATTAATATCAAAGAGCCTGATAGTGTAGCCACCTGAGCCATCCTGTTTACCATTGTCCTTTAAAGGCAGCTTGCATACAGTTCTGAATCTTTAATATTTCAAGAATTAGAGAAAATCAACAATTATTCAGACAACCTGTTAATTATTATTTTTTTTTTTGAAATCACAGCTTCTGGCACCGAAATTAGCGAGCTCTTATAGCTGCCCATGGAATGTGTACTCCTGGAAAGTAAAGTTTTATCAACTCCATGTAATGTTGCTGTTGCATGGTAGAGCACTGCTGTTAAATTCATTTGTTTAAGGAGTACCCAGTTCCTTGCTCTTAATCTGCTTGTGTTAGATTTCCATGGTATGCCGTGGTTCTCAACATTTCAGCCAACTTCTAGGTTAAAAAGGCTGTTCCAGCCTACATTAGCAACAGAACTACCTTGAAAGGAAATAATACTTTTCTTCCTAAAAGTCTCTGATCAAACAGGAGACCCTTTCCAAATAAGTAGCTGTGTAGGAAGGATTAGTGATCTATCTTTTTCCCAAGACTGAAGTTCCAAAATTAATAAAAAGCTGAAGCAAAGAGCAGCTCCAAAACTGCAGTGCCAGTCTTTACTATTTTTTGTTAGTAGGAAAGATTACATGGGTAGACCTGAATACAGTCATTGCTTAGACTCAACTTGGGATGCTAAGAATCAGTTTATCCAAATCAGCAAAACATCTTGGTGAAACTTTACAAGCCAACAGATTTCTGTAATGGAAATGCAGGAATTTAACATTGCCTGAAAGTCTCAAGTGCCTGTGAATAAGGGACAAGCCTTAAAATGGCAACTGCATGTAAATCCTGAGATTGAGCTAAGTCTGGAAAAGATGAAAATTCAGCTCTTTCCAAATCTGAATTACAGTTTTTTGCCTAGGTATTTATTAGATAGCTGTATGTTGTAGAAGGACAGAACTGATGGCCAAAACGTGCCACAGAAATGATAGACCTTCTTAAGATATATATATAAAGATATAGATATATTCATTTTTTTAACTGAAATGTTCTGTGTTTTAACACAGATCCAGCTGGTGGAACCAAGGTCTGACTTGGGTCTGAAGCAGCTGTTTCTAAAAGCTTTATTAGGTTTGTCAGGTCCTAAATAGTGTGCTTGAAAAAGAATTTTCAGACCCCATGATCTTTCTGAAACAAACACGGCACCTAAAGCCAGCCAAGGAAATGAGATGAGTGGTGGTGGTAGCAACTTCTGTACCTATATTACCTCTTAATTGTGAGTGAAAGCCACTTAGGGGCTTAATATTATTGGATTGTATTTTGTCCCTGATCAGAGGATGCTCTTCTGACTTCCAAAGCACTAAGTTCCTGACAAAATAGAAAAGATGCTTTTTCCTTTGCCAGGCTGGTGATGGGATTGATGTGATTCCTTCTTTTAGTCTTGAATGCAGCTGGTGAGTCTGTGGCTGTGGTACCACCCTTGGAAAATGGCTTCTTAGTCTGAGCTTATGGAACAATTGCAGTTCATGTCATTTCCCCCTCATAAATGCAGGAAAACTGTAACTGTTTGTAAGGCTGCGTTGGCATCTTGATCAAAGATTGAACTGATTGGAAGAAAACCTTGGAGAAATGGTTCCTTTTTGAAGGAGTGGTGGTGAGCCCTCAGCATTCTTGCCCAAGCAGTGGTACTCGTTTACCTTCCTATGGCCTCAAGTTTCTTGCTTCAGCTTCAGGCTTACCCTTATGTGTTCTTTGCCCATAGAAAGTCTGTGGCTGTGCAGATTCCTGAATCAATAACCATTAATTTGTAGAAAAACATGGTTTCCAAAACTCCACGAGTTCAGAAAGGGGCTTTCCCCCCTTTAAATTACATCAAGGAAATGTATTTAGGTATGTAGTACACTTGTGGTATTCCATCCTTCATGAATAAGGTGGCAGCATAGATAAAAAAGACCAAAATGTAACATTTTAATTATTAACATTGAAGTTTAGAACCTATGAAAGTTCTCTAGATGACAAAGATCTGAATAATCCATGCCAACATAGTTAAAAAGGAATGAAAGATTGGGTCATAAATTTCTTAATTCTTCACCCTTTTTCTCGCTCCACCCTGACTCATCCCTCTCCCAAGCATGCTGTAGGCCACCCCAACTTGCCTTTCCAGTTGGAACAGCTCCTCCTTTGCACTCCAGCTCTCTCCTGTGTCCCTGTCAGAGGTTCTCCTCTGGTCTGCCTTCCTTGCTCTCCCCTTTGGCTGCTGCCTTGGGAACCAGCAGAAGCAACACACAGTTTCTGCTTCCCCCATCTTGTCTGCTCTGAGTATATTCCTCCTGCAGGTTGGCTGTCTTACCTTTCTGCAGTCTCTCTTTCCCTGCTCCCCTCTCCCAAGTCATTACCTGTTTCCAGAGTGCCTCCTTTCCAGGGGTTTCTCTGAGCACTGCTTTGCTTGTCATTTCTTTTTCATCTACGTCTTATTTCTGAGTCATACTGCCTATTAGAGTAAATTCACCTGTTACACCTACTCAAATCATCTGCACAGCTGCTTTTCATTATGGGGTTTTTTCCTGTTCAGCTACAATTTTATTGTCTCAATTTTGAATCAAATTTAAAACAGTCAGCTTCTAGAGAGAAAGGAACTTACTGGAATGCAACAAAGAAGAAGAAGCCAGGGAAGAGTTCCCAAAATGAAGTCTGGTGGCCAAAGTGAGAGACAAGGAAAGCCACTTTGCAGCTCATTGGGATGAAATTAGAGGCTTTGAGAATGCTTGTAGGTAGTGAAACAGGAACTGCTGAGTACAAAGTACGTAGGAATGTAGTAGAGAAAAATGGGACAGTAACCTCAGTTTTTGAGAAGGAGCCAAGAGGCTGAAGAGGGATGAGACCCAGTGGGTCCAAAACTAGTAAACTGCTCAATCCTGCCTGGTTTTTAGTCGTTTCTCCTTGGCAGCTGATGCTTTTCATCTGTGTTTCCGTTGCAGTTAAACATTCAGTGCCATCCTTCCTGGTGTTAGTGATGCTAACCTAGCTTTGGTGTTAGGAGGTAAGGATCCTGGAATCCCCAGTGATCCATGTAGGTTGATCCAAGAGCTCTGCCCCCTCTGTCTCTGCCAAAGCACGTGTGATGATTGACTTGAGTTGCCCCATAATATTTTCATGTGTGGGTGCTGTATGTCACCTTGAAGGTACCTAAACCTCCAGCTTTATTTGCAGAGGAGTGGGTGGATATTCCCTGAAAGTTCTAATAAGCTGGTGGATGCTTCAAAGAGGCAATCCAAATTGTACCAAAAGAATCTCAAACTATGTCTGTGAGACTAGCTGGATATTTTTGTATTAGCTTTTGGTGCATTTTGTGAGCATAATGCCATTTCATTATATAGGGCTATTGTGAAAATATAAATACTATCATTTATGTATAAATTAAAATTTATATAATATATATTAAAAAACACATGAGCCAAATGTTGGTTGATAGGTTTAGACTGCAGGGAGCTTTACAGCTACTTGTAATCTTATGCCCTGGGTTGTTGTGGTTCAGTAGCATACAAGAAAAAATGTGTCCTTCTTTTGGTTTTGTCTTTTTTCATTTCTTCAGTAACAAATGCCCTTTCCACTTCTGTCTCCCCACGTTTTGTTTTTCTTTCCCATCACCTTTTCCTTCAAATTACAGATTTGGGAAGCTCCTTGTTTGATCCTTGATGCTTGTTGTATCAGAGTTCTGATACAGCAAAGCTGTCTTCCAGCCTTCTGTTGTTATTGGTTCTTTGAGTCTAATCAACCCGTTTGTGTAGGTAGTGCTTCAAGTCTTTTTTGGGGGAGGAAGCTTTGACTGCAGCATATCTGATTTTAGAAAACTAAAAGACCTTCCTCTGCAGCTCGGATTTTGCTGTTGCTGGAATGAAAGAGGAGTTGTATTTTCTTAAGGCAAAAGATAACTTCTCCAGAACTGTCTGGTTCTGATAGAGTGATCTTCCCTCAGTCTTGTTTTTTTCCAGTGTGTTTTCATCTGTTGTTGTCCATGCTGTCTTAGCACCTAGGAACTTGACCCGTCCTTCACTAGGGTCTGCAGGACCCAGGATAATGGAAACAAAAGTAGCTCTGGTCTTAAATGGTTTGGGGTTTTTTGTTGATGCTGTTGGTTTTTTGTTTGTTTGTTTTGTTTCATTTTGGGTTTGGTTTTTGTGGTTTTTTTGTGGTTTTTTTGGCTTAATATATTAAGCTAAGAATGAGAGATATGGTTATCTGCCTGCAGATTTTGGAGGATGACACAGCATTGGATATATTCAGTCTTTAGAGAGCTTAGTGTCCAAGAGTGAGCAGTGGAAATTTCTTGAACAGCTGGCAAATCTTTCCTGCTGTAACTCTAGTGGGGTTTTTATCCTCTTGTAATTGTCAGGAAGCTGAAATTCTGTTAATTAAGCATTACTCTTCTTACAGAAGAGGATTATGCATCAAATTCTGTGTTTGGTTGTCTTGTGATAATCACCAATTTAAAAAGGGGCTGTTTGTACAAACTGTTTCTTCAGGCACCCTGGTCCAGTGTCCTTTTTGTGCTGTTGAAAGAGGAATTTAGGTAAGAGATCCGTGTTAGAAAGCTGAAATGGATTCCTCAAAAAAGCCCCAAACCTAACAAGCTATGTATTCCACAGTCTCAAGAGGTTTTTTTTACCCAGATCTTTGCATGACCAGGTGTGCTTTTCATTATTATGAAGACATTTAGGAGGGGCTGCATTAATCCAGTTGTTTTCATAGTAAACATTTTTATTTTTCAGGTTCACACTTTTTAAAAAAGAGGAAAAGAACAGGAAAAAATGGCAGCAGAAACTCAGACACTTAACTTTGGGCCTGAATGGTAAGTTTTTTCTGTTCTTTGAAACACTGAAACCTTGTCTAAAATTACAAAAAAAAGAAAATATTTCTGTCATTTGGGACTTAACTGGGTATAAGAGTGAATGGGACATAATGCCTCTGTAATACTGCTTCACCTCAGTCTCTGGCCTGTGACTGAAAACAGTATTATAAATTTAGTCTTCACTTTGTAAATTGACATTGTGTGTGAAATGAATTAGGTTTGGTGTTAGGGTAATGAATGGTATTCACATTTCTGCCATCTGGGGGAGGAATAATGTTTGTGATCCAGGTGGTGTAGGCAAAACAAGTGAAGAAGGATCACTCGTTTGCTTTTTCCATGTGATACATAGTAAATAGGAAGTTCTTACACTCTCCTTACTGGACTTAAATCTATACCTAAGCAAGCTGCTTGCCTTTTTTTTTTTTTTTTTCTTCTCCTAGAGTGGCCCCTTCTCAAGGGTTTCCTCTGAGTACTTTTGTTTTTGAAAAATAATAAAAATCTCTATGGAACAGGGTGAAAGTGCATTTCATGTCACCTGAAGAAGTGTCAGGAAGAATGAGCTAGTTTGAAGGGAATCTGTGAGGCTGTATAACCTGGTGTCAGCTGTTAGTTTTCAGGCTTGTCTGACATGCATCCTCCTGGCTTTTGCTAAAGGATGATTGCCCAGGTGTGACTGGTGTTGAGGATTTGTTCCAGTTTCTTGTTGGTGTGTTGATGACTGTGCTGTTACAAAGGAGCTCTGGCTGGTGTGGCTCCTGAGGAGTGATGTGAGCCTTAAGTATGTAAATGGCAGTGGGGAGTGCTTATAGGCAATATAATTGCTGCATAGCATGTGTTAAGGCTATTACTGGAATAACATACTCACTTTTGCTGACAGATTTTTCTCTACAATGTAGAAAAATTGGAGAGTATTCAACACAGAAATAAGGCATGATTTGTGGCCCAGAAAACAATGAGAGAGCTCAGTCTATTTTGTGAGACTGAAAGAAGGTTAAAGAATGATTTTGTCACTATCTCTAAATACACCCACCAGGCACATATCTTATGCTGGAATGCTCTTCAGTGTAAGGGAGACATGATTGGATTCATTGATAGATGGAAGCCAAAGTTATATTAAAAAAAAAAAAAGAGAGAGAGAGAAGGGGGGAAGGCAACTCTAAAAAAAGCACAGATCTGAACAGTGACTTGAGTGCTGTGTCACAGTGAGGGAACCTCGATCTGCTTTTAGTTTAACAATCAGATTAGACTAAGTATGGAAGTGTATGTAATTCTCCAAGGATTTACTAGATTTTTACAGGAATAATGGCACAAAATTGTAAGATATATTACTATGCTTTTGGATTTCAGCATTGTCATGTCTGTATTGTGTGCTGGTATATCACCAGTGAAATTTGGTCATGTTTGAGCTGTATTGGGGTCGAACATGACACTGAGCAACCTAATCCTTTAAATAATGCCTCCCCAGGCATTTTTGGGTTGGAAGCAGCATGTAAAGAAGCTGCCACTGGGTGGCACCAAACTAAAAAAAAAGATAAATATTTGACTTGCAAATTATTTTTGCCTTTCTCTAAAGATAAAAGAATAATCAAGCAAATTAAAAGCACGCTTCAGTAATTAGGTGAAAGGTAGCCTTTGAAGCCATGCTTTAGCTTAGAGGATCCTCTTCTCTAAGAATTTTGACTGCTGGGGATAATTTTCATTGCTTTACTTACCTAAGATGCATCACAGAGAATGTAGGGAAGTGGTCTGGGCTTTCTTTCCTGACACACATCCTTATGTAATACATTCCTCAAATTTAAAAACACGGGATATTTGGGTATCTGAGGAAATGATTGTGTAGGATGAGACTATTCCACCTGTAGTGTTTGAGTAATACAATGTAACTGTAAGATATGATGTCCAAGAAGTTGAGTAGCTTACCTGTGTGGGGTGGGACCAAACTCAACAGCATAGCTGTCAGTTACCATGTTAGGTTACTGCTCGAGATATCTCTGATGTGTGAAGTGTGGCTAAATGATGTGTGCACTTTGAGAAAGATGCCATTAATTTTGGGCTCTGGAAAAGGAATTTGGAGTAGAGTAGGATTCCAGGAAAAAAATCTTGTATCAAAATTTACTCTCTTATACTCTTTGTTAAACTTTGCTAAACACCTGAATAAACATTTTCCTTAGTTGAATGCTTGCTGTGCTGTCCCCAGTGTGGTTACTTGTCAGAAAGAAGCTGTTGTCATTAATATGCAGGGAAGATTTACAACTGAATTTTGTGCAGCCAGTGCAAATAGCTTTGTCAAGGCTTTAGGAATGTATCTAGCTTGCTATATAGTAAACAACAGAGTTTTCTAGGTGATGAATTGAATTCCCTGATGTGCTTGTGGGAATATTATTTTCCTTCTCTCTCCTGGCTGTAGGAAAAATTCAGGAAGCCCTTTCACTCTTTTTGTTGGTTTTAGAGTTTCGAAGTTATACTGCTAATGTCTTTCCTTTATCATCATTACTGCATTTATTTCATTTGTGTCAAATCTATAAATGTGTGGAGGGCTGATGGCCCAGGTGAAGAGACATCCTCCCCAGTTGAGTTTTCCTTGCTGTTCTGCTTTCTTTCAGGCTGAGAGCTTTGTCTAGTGGTGGGAGTGTGACATCCCCTCCTCTGTCTCCGGCTTTGCCAAAGTACAAACTAGCAGACTATCGCTATGGGAGAGAAGAAATGTTGGCACTTTTTCTAAAGGATAACAAGGTGAGCAGGAAGAGGAAGAAGGCCCTGGTGTATGTGTGTTCCTACTGACAATTCTGTGATTAGGAAACAGCTGTTTTGTGATTGTGGACAAAGAAACTCTCCCTCGGCCCAGTTGCGGGGTTTGTGTGTGCAGCTTGTTTGATCCCATTCTTGCTGCACTTGTTATGTTTGATTATTTTTTTTGCTGCTTTAGGGGCAACTTCGTGTACCCCTTGAGAACAAAACCAACTGGATTCTCATATTCAGTCCTGGTGCCTGAGGGCTGAAGTCTCCTTGCAGCCATGTAGCTTTTCTTTAATTTTTATTTAATATAGTGTAAAATAGTAACTCCATTCAGCTTGAAAGGCAATAAATCAGGTCCTGATAGACCCAGGTAGAACCCCAAGCATCAGTACAGATTAGGGGTGGATTTGCTGCAAAGAGAAGGATCTGGGGGTCCTGATAGTAAATAATCCATGAGCCAGCAGTGTGCACTTATTGCCAAGGCCAGTGAAATCCTGGGCTGCATAGAGAGGACTGTGGCCAGTAGGTTGTGGGAAGTCATTCTCCCCCTCATGCTTTGCCCTGCTGAGACCAGGCTACAGATGTAATACTGCATCCAGTTCTGGGCTCCCCAGCTCAAGAGAGGCAGGGAACTACTGGAGAGAGTCCAGAGGAGGGTAAAGAAGATAACTGGAGGATTGGAGCATCTCTCCTATGAGGAAAGGCTGAGAGAGCTGGGACCCTTCAGCCTGGAGAAGCGAATGCTTAGGGGAGAGCTTATTGATGTCTACAAGTATCTAAAGGGTAGGTGCAAGGAAGATGGAGCCAAGCTCCTCTCAGTAGTTCCCAGTGACAGGACAAGGGACAACAGGCACAAACTGGAACATAAAAAGGCTCCATTTAAACATAAGAAAAAACTTTATTATGAGGGTGACAGACCACTGGCACAAACTGCTCAGGGAGGCTGTGGAGTCCCCTTCTCTGGAGATACTGAAAACCTGCCAGGATGCTGTCCTGTTCAATCTGCTCTGGGTGATCCTGCTTTAGTGGGAGAGTTGGACTGGATGATCTCTGGAGGCCCCTTCCAACTCTGACAGCTCTGTGCAATTGTGCTAGCAGCTTATAAAAAAGGCAAGAACTCCTTACTTATCTGGAGGCAAGGTAATTCAGCAGGTGATCAGGTCGCTGAGAGCAGTCCTCAAGTTGTTCACTTCTCTGGTGCTTGGGACACAGAAGCAATTGAGCACGTGATACAAAAGAGGAGTGTTGGAAAGTCCAAACCTTCCTCTGATTATGTTTCAAGCAAAAGTTCTCAGCAATACAAAAGTCACATTTTAAAGTGTTTCTGGCAAATGATTCCTACATTCTGCCTTTGTAAACTTCAGGTTTTTCTTTAGATGGTACCAGAGGCTGGCTTATTGATACATATGGTTTCAGGCTTCCAAGTTGAGCCTTACCCTCAATGCAGGTGGGGACTGTGACAAAAGATGTCAAGTTGTGCCTTTAGCTCTGCGTGTTGATGGGCACAGACACCACTCCCCCCCTCTTCTTACCCCACCATGGGATTCCATGCAGTGCTGGGAGCCCTGCCTTGCTTCAATGTCAGAGATTTTTCTGAAGTTGTTAAGTGTGGTGTAGCTTAAAGCCATACTTTAATATGCAGAATTATCCTACTCTGTGTTGAGAAGCTACAAGGTAAACCTTGATGTCAGGCTTGAGTGAGTCAGCCTGTCAGAGGCCATTGTCATTTGCAGTTTGTATCTTACACCAGATGATGCAAAGACCTCTGCAGCTGGGACTGATTCAGAACAGCCCATTAAGGCTCTGTGTCATGGGAAGCTCTCTGGTTATGAGTGGTCCAAAAGAATACTTCTTTGTGCTTGTGCCAGAAGTGCAGTTGAGTGTGTCTTGCTTTTGATGTACATGTATTTCCATGCTGGCTGAGGATTAGGCCAAGATGCATCTCTGATTAAAAGGTACTCTGATTGCAAGGAGAATGACTTCTGCTACGTACTCAAATGAAGAAATAAAGCCCTAGGTTGCTTTGCTTCAATTAAAATTGGGAGGATTCTTTATCCCCAGTGCTGTGAGGTAGATCTCTATGAAACAGCTCTCTGTTGTGTAATAAGAGCTCACAGCTTCTTGTCCACACGCTGATGGAGCTTCCCTCTGATGTTGGACAGATTTAAAATTTAGTGTTAAAATCTATTTTGAGTTATTCAGTGTTCTCTACTTAATAAATCCATACTGGTAGTTTTACTTTAGTTTTACTCTCCTTGGTTGTAAATTGTAAAAGGTGACCTTGAATCAGATACAAATCCTGTGCTATATGTGGTAGTTTTGTAAATAGAGAAATTCTAGCTATAAATTCCATTGAGGTTAAAACCTAACTTTTCTAACTTGCCAGTGTAAATTTCGTTAGGTTCATATTTGAACTGCAGTGGTGTGGAAGTTTGAATTCTGATGTGTGTGATCTTGATATTACAGTTGTGGGGCAGATTTATTTTTTTTTTCTGGGAGATGTGAATTTGCAGTGGAGTTACAGCCACCCCCACTGTGTCACTGGAAGTTACTCAGTGCACTGGGTGGGTGGGGACAACATTGGCAGGATAAAATTTTTTTGTAAATCCAAGTATGTGGCATCATCCCTGAAATGGAAATACTTGGGTACATTTGTAAACTATTTTCCTTTGATTTAGATACCTTCAGACCTTCTGGATAAGGAGTTTCTGCCTATTTTACAAGAGGAGCCCCTGCCACCACTGGCACTTGTACCTTTTACAGAAGAAGAACAGGTTTGTATCCTTTATTAATGAAAAAACCTTAAAGTTGGCATTAGGTTAAAGGCAAAATAAAGACTGTTCCATTAAGAACATAAAACTGGAGATTAGGAGGTTTCAGGAAAAGAAATTATGAAAGCAAGCTGTGTTAGCATGTAGTTTAAATTCCATTCATGCTCAGTGTGATGTTCTGGTGATGGCAGACAGTCAACTTGCTAAATCCAGGATCATCTTCTGGGAATTATTACCTGTTTTTGTTTGTTTTTGTTTTTGTTTTTTACTGCATGGCATTTGAAAAGCAGTGAAAGCTTTCCAACAGTTTTTCTGTTGTAACAGAAATGTCTGAGTTCTGTAGCTTCAGATTTGTGGTTGTTGAAGTGTGGGAAGTGTTGTGACTGGCCATATTTCTTAGGAAGGTGCAGTACTCTCAACCAGTTTGTATGTAAGCAGTTTCATGATTATTTCTTTCTTTAGTATATAATTAATTGGTGACCAAGACAAGAGTGAGAATAGGCAGTCCACAAAGTTTCCATCTCAAGTTTGACTTGACTAGTTTGAAAGCCCTTGCTTTAGGTTTGGTTCCTAGCATAGAAAACTGCCTGTCCCCCTCTGGTTAAATTCCTCTAGACTTCTGTCTCTGAATTGATTCCTTCTTTATGCTGTCTCCAGGTTTTGGAGTTGCTCTCTGGTACCTTAGCACTTATGTCTGAATGCTGTGGTTTGGTTTTTGGGGTTTTTTTTATATTTTCTATTAGAAAAGATGAGTATTTTTACTGACTTGAGTGTAATTTGATTTCTACAGAGGTGGGGAGTGTTAATTTCTTATGATTTCAGAGCATCCTCCTACCTTTGCCCAATGCTATTGTATTCTTGAAATTTTCATCATCTTTTTGTGCCCGAGTATTCTGGCACATCCTGTTCACCTCTTCCGGAATTTATTCCTCTTCAAAGTTAATGAATATTTTTGGGGTCTTTTTAGGGTGCTGTCCTTTGACATAAGATGCTAATGGCTTTTCATCAGCAGTCATATTTAGGTTCAGGTGCATATGCTGTAGCACTTCATCTCGTAGTCTTCAAAAACACCTGAGATTGAAAATAGGCTTTTATGGGAAATCTTAGCCCAGCTTCCCTTCTCCAGTGGGAACAAAAGGGATATTCAGGCAGCAAGCCCAGGAAATGGTCAACCAGACACAGAGCAGCCATTCACCCCTTATTCCTATTTGTCTTAGGAAAGAATTCAGTTGTCTCCCTTACTCCACAAGCAGATGAGATGGAGCCTCAAGCTGTTGCTGGATGTAGGATCTTTTGTGCTCTCATTGGTTATTTTATGGTGTCAGTTTCTTGAGACATCTTCCATAGCTGCTAAACAAGTAGTTGAGCCCCTGTTTTGGGGCACCTTTGCTTTTTGGTGTGCATTGTCAAGGATGGACACTGAAGCAATAGTAGGGTGCTTTTTTGCTTTTTTGGCTTGCCTTTTTTTTTTTTGCTTACCATGAGGATTATTATCACTATGCACATTACAAGGATTGCATCTTCATCACAACAGGCTCTGCAGAGGGGAGGCAGAACTTGTGCAGAGCTTAGGCAAACAAGTCAAATAAAGCTGGAAAAAGATGTGAGATGACTGGTTTTTGGTTTTTTTTGTTCTTACTGGAAAAAAGGCATTGAAATTTAAGGAATCACCTAGGCAAAATAGGATGAGTAGCTTAAAGTTGTTTCTGTAATAATTTCATCACTTCACAAAAGATGAGAAGTATCAACAGCAGTAAGGGTGGTGATTTGCTTAGAGGCAAACGGGGGTCCTTCATTTTCACTTGAAGTAGGTGCTTTAAACTTCACTAGGAGAATAAAATCAGATTTACTGGAGGCTGACCTTGCTGTTTTGCTACATGTGAGTTAATTTTTGGTTTTTTCTCCCTCTCCTGGAGTCTACTTAGCTACCAGTTTTCTCTGGAAGGAAGGTCTGCTTTGTAAGAAGAACAAATCAAGCAGTTAAGCTTTTTTCTGAAATGAGTTAAAAGTCCTTCAGCTGTCTGTGGGATTTGATCTTAGCCATTTAGATTTTAAAGAAGGGTTCACCTGAGCAGTTTGACTTCTTTAAGTTCCTCTCAAGAAGGCTGGTGGGAGAGCTGTCTGGAATCCTCTGTTCTGGTGATTTAAAACTTGCATTCTGAAAGTGTGTGACTTCAGGTTTGCTTCATTAGCATTTCTGAACATGGTCCTGAATTCTTTGGCCCAGTTTTCAATTCTTTGGGGACAGAGTTGTGAATTATGCATTTAGTATTGAAAACTTTATTTAGCAATTCTCATATTAAAGTTGAATTTTATGTTTATTAAAATGAGCATCACTTAAATTTCAGAAGCTTTAAATAAGTGCTTAAATAAACTTAGTTTTTCCCAAAGCATGTTACTCCTGTGATACATTTAGAGAAAAAACCCACACATTTCTGCAAAGCAGATTAGTGAATAAAATTTTATTCAAATTCTATTGCTCTTTGCATGTTCTGCTTTTCTTAACTAAGGTGAGAGTTGGTATTAATGGTTTCAGGTATAGATAGGTGCCAGTCTCTTTTTTGCAACTGAATGTGTTTAAAGCTGCTGGTGTAATCACTTCTGTGCTGGAATCATCTATTGAAGGAGCAGGTGCTCACTTGCTACCTTCAGAGTGTGGAAATGACAGGTAAGTAGCTTGGGAGCACGAGTATTGACCAAGATCCTGAGAGGAGCTTCAGGTACTGATGTCTCCTTATCCTTGTTGGTCAGTTGTAGAGAATTTGTGATGAATGTAAAGAAAGCAAAGCTGATATTAAGCTAAAATTAGGATAAGTGTTTGAGTTTGTTTGTTTGTTTTTTTTTTTTAATAGGATCTCACCTTGCTTTTTTCTTCTTGGCAGAGGAATTTCTCCATGTCTGTAAACAGTGCTGCTGTCCTGCGGTTGACGGGACGCGGAGGAGGAACGGTGGTAGGGGCTCCGCGAGGTCGAAGTTCCTCTAGAGGTCGAGGTGAGCTGTTAGTGGGGTGTGCTGCCATGTGGAGAGGTTAAAGAGTCTGAAGGATGTCAGAGCTTGGTTATCTAAAGGTTTTCTCGTGCCAAGTTTCTTTTCCCTGAAGACTTGGAAACCTTTCCAGCAAGATACTGGTAAGAGAATGAATGTTGTGTATAGCAATTGCTCTGCCTGCCATGGTGCACATCTGGTACCTGTATTTACCTGCCTTTGTCAGACTGCTGGGGGTGTGGAAGGCAAAAGGAAAAGTAGTTTTGAGGTGAGGTAGGAAATTGTTTTGTTCAGAACTGTCAGAGATAACTGTAATAAAGATATCAAACCAATTTATAGGGAAAAGGGAGAAGAATCCACAAATGCATTTAAAACATCAGGATTGTAGTAGGTGGTCTTCACTGTTCTGGGAAGTCATTCTTATATATAAACAGCCTGAGAATAAATAAGGTGAATGGTAATGAAAGGTACAATTGAATCAGGGAGAAATTTGAGACTTGGCAGTTTCTGTGCATTGCTGTAACTGGTGTCTCATTCTGTATCACTTGAAAATTAATTGAGAAAATGTCCTTAAGCAGTATTGCTGGATTCAAAACAAATTGCTAAATCCAGAATTTATCTCAAAAGTCCCCTTTCAATGTGCATACTGCTGTGAACACTATTTTGGGGGGTTTAGCATACAAATATTATGGGTTACATTTAGAATATTGAAGCTATTAGCTTGGAAATGTCATAAGAGTAATTAAGTGTATAACCTCTGCCTTTGCAGGTACTTGGGTGAGGTTTCTCTTAAGGCCCTTTCTAATTTAATTCTAATGTCTTGAACTGGTGATATGTTAAATAACATCTTCAGAAATCACTTCCATACATAATTCAATACGTGACCAGAATTTTGCTCTGACTTAATTTGTTCTCTCATTTCTGTTCTTACCCCTTAATCCTTCTCCATTCTTGGTTTACATCTTTCAGATATTTGCAGGTTGTCATCTGTCCTCTTGTGGTTGCTTCCCAGCTAATGCACATCCAATTTAAACTCATACAAGGCTGTCTCTTGATTTCCTGGGCACTGCCCTTTAGTTATGATTGTCTTTGTAAGTTCAGGGCTTAAATAAAAAAGTATATGTACACTTAGTGTACCTTGTTACATCTCTGTACATTGGAAAGCTGTTGCTTTTTGCTGTGTGCTTTTCATGTGCATTGCTACCATCTGTGTTACACTAGTGCATGTACTTGCTATTTTTTTAGATGCATTAAAGCTTAATTCTGCAAATTAAATGAATGCTGCTTAAAATTGGGTGATTTAAGATCATATGACCACTAGTGTGTTCTCTAGTTTCAGTATCAAGACAATTTCTAATTTGCCAAATTACCTTTTTCTTCTGTGAAATTTTCCTTTTTTTGGTTTGTTTTTTTTTTTTCTACCATTAACAGGGGATGTCATCCAATGCCTTGAGCAGTAGGTGGCTTTTTAATTGCCCCTGCTAGTTTCAGTGAGGCCACAGGGATAAATGTGGCAGAATATGGCTTCTGCCAGAATCCAGTAATTCAGTTCTTGAATCTATTTGTACACATGGAAATTTTGTTTGGCAGTGAAATTTGATGCATTACATTTCAGTGGACAGAGCTTAAAAATTTAGTGTCATTAAGACTATTTGAAAGCTTCTGCTGCATATATTCCTGTTTATTTTCATACTTCATATTAAGAAATACTAGCTCAAGAACTTTGTTGTAAAAATTTGTCATCTTCACTTATATTTGCATCCTCATTTGACCTTTTCCTCTTAATTTGTGTGAATAGTTAAGTGCTGTGCTTACTTAGGCTACTCTGCCATGCTTACCTTTCTGCTGTGAAAACACATCTTGCCCACCTTACTCCATTCATTTTTCCTTCTTGCTGGAGTTTGAAATTGTGAATTACTGAGGTTTCAGTTTCACTGATCCAGCTTACTGCTTGTTTCTTCCACTCTTCCCCTTTTCCTTCCATGAGCAATTAGACTTGGGCTTTAATCAGTCTTCCCAAAGTTTCTATTTCTCAGCAAACAAATCAGGGCTTCTTCCAAGAGAAAACTATAGATTTTTCAGAAATACAAATGTGATGTTGTAATCAAGGACTTTGTTTCTAGCAGTTATTTATGAAAAGCTCAGTGTAGGACTGTTGACATCTAACTTTAAAAACTACCATGTTGCTTGCAAGTAGCCAGCTTTAAAAGCTGTTCTGTTTATTCAGGTTTCAGTGAAAAGGACTTGGAATTTCTTCAAAGTTTGTTCACTAAATGAGCTGCTTCACTTAACAGTTGAAAAGCATTTTCCTTTTTTGCCCTGCAAAATTGTCTGGGTTCAAAAGGTTATCTGGTGTTTATCGTGGACTCTGCAGCATTGGGTGCAACGAAGCTGCTGATGGTCACACTTGGGCTTCAGCTTTACCAAAACCAGATGACTGACTTAACAAATCTGATCATACATGGAAATTCTTCCTTAAAGACTGTTGTGCCACTTTCCTCACTGAGGCAGAAGTCACAGAGTAAGTTTTCATTGTTCAGGAAGGCAAGAGGGGATCAGTGGCAGACTGGGGGAGGAACCCATGGGAGCTGATTGTTAGAGCTCTAAATATGACTTTGCTGATCAATACTTAAAACTCGAGTGTAACACTGAATAAATATTCTCTCCATAATCACCTCAAGTCTCACTGACAGCAATTACATTCAGCTGATATCTTTGATTTTTTTTAAAACTTTTTTTTTGTGCTGAAATACAACTTGATGCTGCCACTAAAAAGCATTTGCAATGTGCAGCTGCCATAACTAAAATAATACTCCACGTGTCTTCTGTTCAATGCAAAACATGTTTAGTTCTGAAGTTATATTCTCTAAAGAAACCAAGCACTTGCACGTGACCCTTTTTCTAATTGACTTGTTTTGCTGGGAGCTCCCTGTGGTGTGCAGTTAAGCCCTGAGCTTTGTGCTGTCGGGACTGGAATGTCAACATTCATGAACAAGAGCCTCGGAGGAGGAGGAGGAGAGATTTAAATAGTCCCTGGAATGGGCTGTAAGCTTACAGACACCTTGTTTTGTAGCTATTCTCCTTTGTGGTTAAAAGCTTTATGGAGGGTATTTCCATTACCATTTAGAGCTCTTTCCCCTCCCACCTTTTCCCCCTTTGTAATCCCTCTTTGCTGCTGCTTGCAGGTGTCAGTGGGGTGCAAGTGGGAAGTTCCCACACCTAACCAGCAGTGGCTGAACTGCAGCTATCCTGCTCTTTCCACACAATGTTATGGCTGTCATCAGAGATCCTGAACATCAGTCATGTTGTAATTTCAAGGCTGCTTCTTGTGTTGCATTGGGTTTTTCCTGTGATGACAGAATGCCAGTTTGTTCTGCCTCTTGCCCTCTTGCTTGTGTCTTGTATTATTTTACTTAAATTCAGACTTGTCTGTTTTTCAGATTAGAGACTTGTGGCTGTGTTAGTTGTAGTATCTGGTGGATTGAGGCCATCATTCTGAGATTTTTCAGGAATTACTGAAACACAAATGACACAGCTGTTCCATTCAGTTCTTAAATGGAAGAGTATTGACATCTACTGACATTGCATTCAGTTACAGCTTCTACACTTGGGAGGTCTGCTCCACATATGGCAGGCATTTTTTCAGAAACATTGTTCTACTAGCAATAAACATGTTTTTCCAGATTTATTAGCCATAAAAAAGCCAAAAAATGCAAACACAGAATGGCAAACAGTGTGCTTAATGTCAATTTTATCCTCTCTGCAAGCATTTTTCATACATTCTGTGAGAAGTGTTAGCTCTTTCCTAGGGAGCAATTTCATGTCCAATTCACCAACTTGATGCTTGCTGAGTAACTGACTTGGTACACCACGGTTTTCCTTTATTAGCTACTCACATGCTGCAGCTTGGGAGGATCTGTTTTAAAGCAGCATTCTCATTCAGTGCTCTGCCTGCTTTCTGCTGTCCTTGCAGGTGGGATTCAACAGGGTGCTGCTGAATGGGCTTGTCTGCTCACTGCTCCTGGAACAGTGCCTTGGAGGATGCAGTGGAGGAGGGGATCAGCACAGCCAGGGCACAAGTGGCTGCCTTAGGTCCTGGGCCCTGTCAGTATAGCTGGGAGTTGAGTAGTGTGGCCCCCCAGGCAGACTTACACTGAATTGTTGAGGTTTGAATCTTCTGCAAGGTTGTCTCTAAATCAAACATTCTAGTGGCTGAGCACAACTGAAATACTGATGAAGAGGGAGGCTAAGTGGAGAGTGGTTTCTCAGGCTGCTGTTTCACTGCTTTTAATGCTGCCATAAGCCACACTGCTGTTAAAACAACTGCTTCAGTTCTTTCCTTTATAGAGGGCATTCAGTTTATTTGATGATATATCCAGCCTTCTGGCTCTTCTAGTTGTCTGTTGTCCATAATCAGTGTGTGTTGGTGCTTGCTCACACTGCAAGGGGAGCACTACAAATGCTGCTGTAACTCACTGTGTTAAAGGAGAAACCAGTTTTGTTTCTGTTGGAAAAGTGTTTGCAACTTTCCACCTCCACTACCTCAGAGACAGGAAATGAGTCAGTGCCATTGTTCTGTTTTGACTCTGCCTGCCTGTGGCTTTCTCTTGTGAACTGCTTTTGCTTCATTATCTCCTGTGAGAGGAAGGAAGAGAGCTTTCCTGTAGTGAAGAAACCAGGCAAGGATTGCCATTGTGTGAGGTGCTGAAACTTCCCTGGGCTTTATTATAGTGCAACGTCTTGGGGTCCTTTTCAGGATCTTAGGGGACCCATAATGCCTTAACTCAGTAAACACTGTGGTATTTTGATGCTGTATCACATCTTTACTGCTTCTTGCCTATGCAGCTTGTTTTTGCACTCATAACTGTGGTCAGCCTTAGAGAATTGTATTGCCTGTAGTTGAGAGGATTTGTGTTTCTAGTAGAGTCATCAGATTGATCCCAGTCTTTCTTCTTCTGCCTTGGGGGTTCTGTCAGCTCCACTCTCTCCTCCTGAGCTTGTGTAAGAACAGCTGTGCTGAATGGGGCAAGGGCTGCTGTAATTCAATAGCCTGCCTCTAACAACAGCAAAGGCAGACACCTTGTCTAGAGAATAAAAACTGTGTAAAAATACAAAGGTGAAGAAACATCACATAAATGTGCAGCCTCCAGACATTTGCAGCTCAGTGCATTTCCTGAGCTGGGTGTCACCTTTGCATTTATTAAATCTCAATGTATTTTATCTTGCTTTAGTTTGTCCAGTCTCCATCTGAAGTTAAGCATCCTTAAACCTCCAGTGGTAAGGAAATGTGCATCTCTGTGACAGACATGTCTGCCACTGAACTTCTTTGCTGGTGCTGGAACCAGGGGAGTTTTGTTTAAATCCTGTTTCAAGAGCAGAGGGAGAAATTGTACAGACAAACTTCATGGCTTCCTTACACACCCTGCAGCTTGTGCAGCCTGGCATGGGATCAGTGTCTGTCTGAGGAGCCTGACTAGATTATGTGGACATCACTTTTTTTTTCTCAAGATATCTGGTGTAGATATCTGATATTAGAGAAACTGTTGCAACTGTGCTTTATATCCATTTATTCAGAGCCTCTTTTCATAAGACACAATATGGCTCAATAAGGAATATGGCACAGTTCCTTCAGGCATCCAGGGGTCTTTATAGTTTAGATGTCAGGGCCTGTTACCATTACTTCCTTCAGCAAGTTCCAGAGACTGGAGCTCGTTTCCAAGGTGTGTATTTCCCATTTCATTTGTTCTTTCTGTCTTACTCCTCTAGATCCCCACCTTATCCTTTGAGGTGGTTGTTTTCTTGAAGCCAGGCAGAGAGGGATACTAAAGGATTAATGCTTGTGATAAGTTTCACAGCCAAGGATTCCATTTGTCAGGTGCTTTTTAGGTTCTTGAACTTGACTCTAGAGACTGGGTGTATGTAGGCAAGGAACTATCCTGACAATCAAATTGTGTTTCACCTGTTTTGCTCCTGCCATGAGATCCTTGAATTGGGAAATCAGCTGATAAAAGCCCTCCTGTGTTTTCTGTTGTGGCACTTGGTGAAGCAGTATTTATCTCCTGCAGATTTGGAAACCTCACCCCAGCCATTAATTGAAGTGTAAGGTGCTATAAACTGTCTTGAAGGTCTGGGGAAGTGTGTGGGTGTTGTTTTTCTGTTGTGTTTTTATTTTTTTTTTTTTTTTTAACCAAACACCCTGCATCTACCCAAGCCCTCAAGATGTGCTTCAAGATGCTCTGCTTGAGGATACAGCTGTAACTTCTTGTCTTGTGTCTTGATACTTGGTAGCCATCTGCAGAGAATCGTTTCTTGAAAAAGTGAGGATAGTTTTTATTCTGTAGCTCTTGAGGTTCTTCATGCTGTCCTGCCTATACACATCCTGTGAGCCTTCTTTTCTCCCTGCTGCTCCTGTGGGAGATTTCTGCTGGGAATCACCAGAGCTGAGCAGTGGTGAAGCTTTCTTCTCCCTTATTAACCTTGGCAGCAGTTATTTAAGAGTGTATCTGCAGTGCAGTACTGTTACACTGGATTCCACTATTGAAAGCAATCTGATATTTGTAAGTGTGAAGTATACATGTACTGTGGGGATGTTCTGTGAACAATGCATCCTTGTTTGGTGTGTAGTGTTTGTTTCAGAATTGTTTGCTTGTTCTGTCTGGTCTTGTGCTTCTTGATAAGAGTTTTTACTTAAGACTCTTTCTTCAGTCTTTGTTCCTTTTTCCTTTTGTCCGAGATAATTTCACTGGGGCTTAAGATGGCAAGATCAGTTCACAGGGACACCAGGAAAGGGAAACCTACCTGGTTCTTTCAATTTCTCTTATTATTTATACAAACACTTTGTGTTTTTTGTCTTTCCAGGCAGAGGCCGAGGAGAAAGCGGTTTCTACCAAAGAAGTTTTGATGAAGTGGAGGGTGGATTTGGGCGAGGAGGGGGCAGGGAAATGCACAGATCTCAGAGTTGGGAGGAAAGGTAACAGAACTCTAGCCCTTCAAGTTTTTTTTGCACACATCTGCCTAGCTTCTGTTTGTGTCTTTTGACTTCATAAAAACACTTGAGGAAAGGTGTTGAGGTGTATCTGCCAGTGGAGTGTCTGAATTTCTAGGATGGAGTGAACACAGTAATGTTTCTAGAAGCTCTGGAGCAAGTGAGAGTATTTTCACAAAGAATTTTCTTCTGAGTTCCTGGGGAGAAGGAACTTCTTTAAGAGAATATAACAGACACAGTTGCAGTGGAAATGATGGGTGAAAAATACAGATTGCTACAAGTTTCACTTCAGTTTTAGCCTCTGTATTATTGACAGTACTTAAGGTCACATTTGGGAACATACCAAGCTGCCAAAGGCTGCCTGTGTATCAGTGTTCCTGAAAACTTTAGTTGTCATGTGGATACTGTCCATCAAGCTCTGATTTTATAAAAGCCCCCTACCAAGTAAAATAATCAAAACAACACCATACCCAAAAAGAGTGGAGTAGTTTGAAAACCTTATTTGAAACTTCTGTTCTGCCTTTCTAGGGGAGACAGACGCTTTGAAAAACCAGGGCGAAAAGATCCAGGTATGGTTTTGTTACCACACGGGCAGAAAAGGGGAGGGAGGAGCAGGGTGTGTTTTGGGGAAGGGACCTGTGTTTACATACAACTTTCTTATTACTCCGAGAGGATCGTTGATACAAGATTCGTGGTACTGTGCCAGGTTACCTAAATGTGTTCCCAAAGTGTTGATTTTCTTATTTTATGTTGTATTTCCTATTAGACATTTAAATGTTTTAGATAAGAAAAACCTGCAGTAAGCAGGTTCTGTTTGTTCAATCGAGATGTGATGTGTACAGCTGGAACTGGATTCCTGCACCTCTCTGTAAGCAGTTTGTCCTGAGTGAACAGGGATGCTGGGGCAGCAGGCCTTTCTAATGCAGCTTTTCAGCATTCCAGGCCTGCGCTGGTTTGGTATCTAGAACTTCTGGACAATGTGTACTGTTAATTTTTTGAATGCTTGCTGGTGTGAAGTAGATATCAAGGACAATGCTTTGGGGTTCTCGTGCTGATGAAATTACTGTCAAATCAGTTAAGTCATTGTACAAAGCTTCTCTCCATTCAGGCCATCATCTGGTCCTCCTCTGCCACCCATTTCTCTCCTTTCTTAAATGCTTGACACTGGCCATGTTCAGGCAGGATACTGGATCCCTTATTTTGACCCAGTATCTCTGTTTGAACTTGCAGTGGGTTTTCATCTTGGAGATGAAACATACCCACTCCTTATTCTGAGAGTGGTAAGAGCATTTGAATTCTCCTCTATCAGCTTACATGGCAAATACCATGATTTCTGCTTTGTGGGATCATCCAGTGATTGTTTCCTGGTATGACCCTGCCCTTCCTCGGTCAAGTGTTTTCACAGGCATGTACCCCAATAGTGAGAGGTTTTGGACTGGTAAAAGCTTTCTGACAATGGTCTTGCCTGATGAGGACACAGAGAGGATCTTTTGACCTTTACTAAAGGAGTCTTGACTAGATATCTTCCTTAATGAATGTTCTGGAAATGCACAGGTCAGAAAAAAAACCCCAACAACACAGGTGGGTGTTGGTCTGTTTTTGCAGGTAACAAATGACAAGATGAGAGGAAACAACCTCAAGTTGTGCCAGGGGAGGTTTAGGCTGCATATTGGGAACATTTTCTTCCTGGAAAGGGTTGTCAGGCCCTGGCCCAGGCTAGTGGTGTGGAGTTGCCACCCCTGGAGTGAGTTAAAAGCTGTGTAGATGTGCTGCTGAGGGTAGTGGTGGCCTTGGCAGTGCTGGGGTAAGTGTTGGACTTAATGATCCTAAAGGTCTCTTGCCATCTGAATGATTCTGGAATTCTAAAGGGAAGTTACAGTTTGAAGTGCCAGTCACAGAGAAAGAAGTTCATTTACAAGTAAAAGTTGACAGGAATGTATTTTAATCTCTGCTTAGCTGTTGAGGGTTTTGTTTTTGGTTTAGTGGTGTTTTTGTTGGGTTTTTTTTTGTTTTTTTTTTTTTTTGTGAGAGTAGCACAAATTGCTTCTTTAATCATGTTCCAGGTTACCATGGTGTAAAGAGTCTTACATTACCATGTTTGCTTTCAAAGCCCTCCCACTCCTTTCCATGTAGGAATTGGTTTTCATGTATTTTAAAAGTGCTTTTATTTTTCTGCTTTTTAAGTCAACACAGAACTAAAATGCTGCTTGTTTTCCTTAAAAAGAGATTACAAAGATGACTAGGTTGGTCTGAGATTGGCCATCTGTCAATGCCAGTAGTGAAACTTCAGACATTCAGTGTGTCTTTATATTTGGAGACCTTTGGGGAAAAAAAAATGAAAATAGGAAAAAATAAGTACTGCTGAGATTTCAGGACTTCATTTTTTTATGAAAAGACAAGTGGATGTGAAAGTAATACCTACCACAACTGATTCTATTTTATTTAGTCCTTTTCTGTTCTTGTGATAAAATTACAACACTTGCAGGTCCAAGCTTATGAAATGTTCCACATTTCTGATTATAGTAAAAATATTGCATGTCAGTTTAGGAGAAGATGTCTCTCTAGCTAAACTGGAGAAGAACTTCAAGTCTGCAAGATGACCTTATTGCAGCTGACTTCCCCCTGAGCTTCCAGCTGGTATAAAGTGTCTCTTATTTGTATCAACTCCTCCTGGTGAGGAGGGCTTTGGAATTCATGTTCTGTGGAGCATTCCGTAGAGAGGACTCTCCCATGGTGTCTGCATGTGCTCTGGTGGAAGTCCTGCTCCACAGTAAGGGAGTGTGTGCTCATTTTCAAATCATGAAGTTTTGTGCAGCAGCTGATTGCTCCTCTTAAGTCTCTTGTCCTATTTCTCTTCTGGTTTGATCTTACTTGGCTAAAAGCTCTGTAGCACAGTATGATAGAAGTAAGAGAACTGCAATATTTCTCAGGTTTAAATACAAAAAATTGTTTTAACAATAGCAGTTTGTATTTGGATATCTCTGTGTTAGAGATGAGTGTCCCTACAGGTGGGAGGACCACTGCTCTTCTTACCTTCAAAAAGAAAGAAGGTGGGGAGTACAAAAATATTAAGAGACAGTGCTGGTCTGACTTGAGCCTTGAATAAGGGTTACTGGTGAGTAAAACTCTGCAGTGACACAGTATTTTGAGTGTGAGATGGGGATACAGGTGTGCCAGAAGAAGTCCCACAGGAACAGCAAGCACTAGGATACCACAGAAAACAGTGGAAGCAGAAAGACTGAGGGGGGAATCAATCTTCAGTTTCTGATTCAAGGTCAGCTTGTGTTAGCAGATGCACATAGTGGTTTCTGTTACCCTGGATTTCATTCTCTGGCTGTATTGTGCTTCGTTTTTTTTGTTGCTCTTTCATAGGGCCTTGGATTAGCCTCAAATTACATAATTTACTGAGTTGCCAGCTTTTTCATATCCTTTGTTCTGGGTGATCACATGACAGAATTAAGAGATCAAATATTAAACTCTTCTGGGCATTCATAATGGAAGAACCCTTCAGTTAAAAATTATGAGATTGAAAAAAGGCCCTCAATGAAGAATTATTTCTCCAATATGATCAGTGTGCTATTCTTAAAAATTGTCTGCTTTTTCAGTGCTCACAACAGTTTGCATCTGATTCTCATAATGAACAATATCTGTTCCTGCTCTCAGTATGCAAATGGAAAGTGCACCAAGTCCCTGGGAGTTTCTCTAGCAAGTTGTCATAGTCCTGACACTACACTGAGAGCCCAAATAGCTTCTGGAAGGCTGAGGCTGTTAGCGAAGAAAGGGAGCAAGTTGCTTTCTTGATCATGGTTGTCTTTTAGAGCTGCACAAAAGCAATTTAATTTTCTGTGCAGTCTCTTGACTAGTAACAGCTTAATAGCTGAGGGGGTTTGATTAGTAACCAGCAATTACACACTGGTAGTAAGTAATTGTAATGTTAATAAAAGATGTTTAATAAGTCAGTTGTGGAACCTGCTTGGGTTCTGTTGAATGTGTATTTTTTGATCAGGTGAACAACACTTGAATATAAAAAAGGTGTTCAAGTGACTGTAAAAAGGATATTGACTCCTTTGAATTGAGCTTTCTTCCCTGCCTCGCTAGCAAGAATCTCATGCAAAGAAGGCTCATCACTATCCTGCTCTCCTCCTGTTGGTTGAAAGTGTAGAGTGTAATTTTCTATCATCAGAGCCTATAAACAACCTTTCTAGGCTTGCTATCTGATTTGGGCCATGGCATATTTGCAGGACTTGGTGAAACATGTATGGTTCCTCAGTTCTCTGGAGCTGTAAAAGCAATAGAGATGTTTTGTCTAACATTAATTCTGCAGCTGTTTTGAAATAACTACACAGTTGTGCCTGTCTGTTTAATTTGCTTCTGTAGTATTCTTCAGCTTTGCAGATTGTATGCAAAAGATATTTTTCCTCCATACTTGCTACTGTACCCCCTTTTAAACTAAATCTCTAAATGGAAAATTATTTTTGAAATAGGACAACTTTAAAGTTTCAAATCATTTAGAAGCCAAATGAAGCAGCCCACACTTTAATAACTGAAATTAAAAATACCTTTTTATAGCTTTGGCTCTAAATGGTGAGATTAGAGTATGTCCCATTGGGATTATACATCTGAATTTTAGAACAATTGGTTCGTCTGAGACTGGAGTATGAGAAAAATGATACCTCACACAGAATATGGATCTGTTTTTCTTGGTGGTTATTTCAGACTTGACACAGGAATCTGTTCTACTTCTCTTGCACTGATTCTTAACTTGCAGGACTCTTCTCAAGGTAGTGTATTGGTAGAGAACATGGAAATGCTGCTTGTGGAAATACTTAAGAGGGTAGATAAAGGATCTCTGGACTGCAGGTGAGTCAATAGCTTTGAGGAGCAGGGATGAAGGCCATGTTCATAGTGTGTGGCTCTGCAAACTCCACAGTATTCATGAGTGCTTGTACATGAAAAGTAAAAGAAGGATTTTGAGGGTATTTGTAATAAAACCAAATCTGTCTGAGGTCTGGATTGTGGGGAGGGAATACCTAAATAGTTTTGGAAATTGAGCAGAACTGCAGTGAAAATATGAGCCTTCTGCCTCATTCCCTCTCCCTGTGGGAAGTGCTTCCATGAGGCTGCTTCCCATTTCCCTAGACTCTAAGGCAAAGGAGCTTCTTTTTCTTAACCTCCTTTGGGATGTGGACACACTTATTTGAAGGGTTTTGGGGCTTGAGAAGAATTGAGTTGAACAGCATCTCGGGGCCCTTCAGATGGTTTTTCCTGCTGCTGCTTGCCTCACTGAAGCTAGGAGGACACACTTGTTGTGCAGTGCTGTTGTCCAGGAAAGTTGGTATCTGTATTTTCTGGGTTTCTGGGAAAAGCCTTTTACCTTTGAAAAAGAACTTTATTTTGGTACCTTACTCTTCAAGTATGAACACATAATCGACACTGCTTTTGTAGAGAGCTTGGAAATAATTATCCCTAATTCTGTTTATCCTTTAGCTTCCTAAATTATTTAGGAGCTTCAGAACAGTGTCTGGATTGCAGTAGGTTTGAGGCACTTAAATACAAAAGTCTCATGTATAGTTAGTTTTAATTTTTTATTTTAAAATTGATTCAAGTGTCTCTGTAAATATCTTTGTGCTGTGTGTACAGGCAAATATTGATGTTAAAAAGCATAAAATATAAATGGATGCAGTTCTACTTCTGGTGTATATAATGCACCCTTCTAGGTCAGACCTACTTGGGACAAGCAGCGCAAAGAGGAGAACATGTGGAGTGTATGGTCCTGTAAAAATAGTACATTAATTCATTTAGTATAGTCTCTCTTCCACTCAATAATTTATTCAGTGTTTCCAAAAATGAAAAATTTTCCACTGCAGCATTTGTTATATACATCAAGATTTTTTGATAGTGTCTCCATAGACCTCTCTTGAGCCGAGATATTCTCCTCTTATTTGGCAGAATGAAGGGCTACAGTTAATATTTACAGTTTTGCTTAATAAGAACAACAGGAGTGTTTTTCACTGCCATGAGAGACTGGCAGTACTTTCTAAGTGAATTCAGCCATCTGAAAACTGGTAACCCCCTGTATCCCAAAGCAGTTGAGAGAAGAGAAAAATCCAGGATCTTGGATGAACAGAGTTGCTTATCCCAGAAATAATACATTTAGTGAACATCTCCATGTTGGTTTTGACTGAGACTTTTCTTTTTTGTAGTTGTGTACTGGTTAATCACGATTTTCTGTCAGCTTTAGGAGTTTAGAAGGCCTTTCCATGCAGGGTCAGTGCAGCTTTAATCATAGTCGGGTGAATTCAGCAGGCAGCTCTTCTAATTTCCCAGAATTAGCACTGTGATTCTTGTACCTGCCTTTGTCCTGGGTGGTTAATCCAGTTTCTCCTCAGCTTACAGTGGGCACACCAGTTCTCTTTCCTCTGCCTATCGTGTTGTAATCAAAAGGATGGGAGTACAAGAGAAAGATCACTAGAAGGTGGCAGGGCAGGCAAGGGAGGAAGGTTGTAAGTGGAACCTGAAAGTTTTATGTCGTAACAATTAAAAAAGCACACAGTTCAAAGTCTGTTCTCTCTATTCTGTGAGGCCAGTCTCGGAGAGCTGGAAGCTGTCGGCGTGCTGTCCATTGATGCGGATCTCCTTGTCAGTCCTTTTCGGACTCTTTGAGTCAGCTGCAGCTGGGAACTCAGGAATAGTCTTGTCAAAATTCTCCATCTTGATCTGGTATTCACCTTTGGCATTGCGGGCTAGCACGGAGGCGAAGCGGTGGTACAGCACGATCTCTGAGGGGAGGTAGGATGTTCTCCTTTGACACATTTCTCCAGTGCCCTCCTGCACAGCCGATAAAAAAACAACCAGCTCAAAATGGTGAACAGCTTCCCGTTGGAGGAGGGCAGCCAGGGGGCTGGATGGAGTGATTGAGTGGGAGTAGGTCAGCGGGAAGATGAAGAAGGGACACTCGTCTGAGGTCACGCTGTCTAGGTGGAAGTCAACGGTAGTTTGGTGCAGCTGCCCGTTCTCTTGCTCTTGGTAGAGGATGGCAGAGATCTGGACACTGGTCAGCGGGCTGGGGCGTGTGTTGGCCACCTGGAAGGTGAGGTAGGGCTTCCCCTCGGCATGTGTCACAACGGCAGAGCGGGTGAAGCGGATGGAGAAGGCCCGGTTCTTGGGGCGGGCAATCTTTGCCACAAAAGCACCTGCACCAGGCAAGAGAACAAGCTGAACACCAGGACCTGGAGCCTCCCAGCTCTGGGGAACAGTCAGGAGCAGAAGCAAATGTTGGGGAGGAATGGGCTTTCTAGCCTTAGCCTTTGAAAACTGCTGGGCTGGTATGACACTGACCCATTTTTTGTTTGAAATGTATAGTGTTCCCTAAAATGCTTCTTTTCTGAACTATGTTCACTTGCTGATATTTGGAGAGTGAACAACTGTAGCTGTAGGAAGGAGAGCTGTTAGCTTGCCCTGATTTACTGTAATTATTACAATCATAGAATGGTTTGGGTTGAAAGGGACCTTAAAGTTCGTCCAGTTCCAAACCCCCTCCATGGGTGGGGGCACCTCCCACCAGCCCAGGTTGCTCCAAGCCCCATCCAGTCACATCCAGTGACCTTCAACACTGCCAGGGATGGGGCAGCCACAATTCCCTGGGCAACCTGTGCCAGGGGCTCACCACCCTCAAAGGGAAAGAATTTTTTTCTAATGTCCAGCCTGTTAGTTGGACCTGATCTTGAGGAAGCTCTTTCTTAATACATAGTGGACTAACCTGTGCATCTTTAAAATCTGTTGAAATACTTTAAATGAGGAAAATTTTCAAAACAACTTTAAATACCTTGAAATAGCTGTGGCATTGTCAACATTTTCATTGTGTTTGGTGCTGAGGAATGCTTAATCACAAAGACAAGCAAAAATACTTAAGCTAGACAAAAGTAAACTTTAAAACTGTTGATCAAAAAGTTGACTTTAAATATTGCAATTCCATGGAAAAAACTTTGAGAGATAATGACATAAGTGATTGAGAGTGGTAAGTGGTGAGCTGCCACAAGTATCGACCAATGAATAGTGGAACCCTCAAGTCTAGATCTTGTTATTACCTAATTTATGTCTTTTGACATAAAGGTGTTTTTGTCTTTAGTTAATGAAAGGTGTTTAACTTTTGCTGCTACATTGCTGGAGTCTCATTAACCTCTTAGCGACCGATTTAGTTGTTCTTTCAGGTATTAATGTGATGACTATTTCTAGCTCCATTTCTTAAACCCGATTGTTCCACCTATTCTATCTAAAGATGAAAGGGGGTTACCTGTGATGAAGGCTTCCAGCATGAGCCCCAGAACCATCTGTATTGCCAGCAGGGCGATGGCACTGGGACAGTCCCCGCTGGGGAACATGGTGCCGTAACCGATGGTCAGTTGCGTCTCCAGTGAGAAGGAGAAAGCAGCTGTGAAACTGGTGATGTACTTGACACAAATAGTGTGGTTGTCGGGTGGAGCATCATGGTCCAGCTCCAGGTCCCCATTCATCTCAGCCAGCAAATACCAAAGCACTGCAAAGACCAGCCAGTGAATGACAAAAGAAGCAGAGAAGACCAGCATCATCCATCTCCAGCGCATGTCCATTAGTATTCCCCAGACATCTCGGAGGTAGGCCAGACCTTTTCTTTGGGCACCATCCAGCTGGAATGTGCTGTGTCCATCCTTAGTGACCATCCTCATGTATCTTTGAGTTAGGAGGGGGGCACTGGCTTTGGTGTTATTGCTCTCTGTTGCATCTGTTCGCATCTCCTGGAAGGGAGAAAAAAGGGAAAAAATTCAGTAGAGTGCAGCGTATTTGTGTTTTTTGCCTAATGTTCACAGTTTTTGACACATCAGCAGGGGTTGAAATACTGCAGCCAACAAAGGAGGGCTTATACATTGCAATCCAGAGAAGATTAAGTCAGGAGAGGAATTTACCACTGTTTGTGGTAATACTTTGCAAGAAAAGATTAGGTTTAAAAATCTGACTACTTCTCCAAGTTTCCCTGCTTAGTTGTTTAAATATAACTTTCATACTTTACCTTTCTAAGTTTACATTTGAGTTAGGTGCTGTGATTCTTTAGGAGTGAGTGGGATGGGGTTATGCTTACTGTATCTGAAAAGTAATTGAATTTTGTCTGATTATTTTGGGGTTTGTAACTTCATTTTATCAGACAACAATTTCCCGATGCTATTATGAATACTAGTAACAATAGTACCATAGAGATAATGTTTTTAACATTATTTTTCCCAACATTCTTATGCAATTTAGGGAAATGCTGGAGTTTCCCTGATAGCCCTCTCAAGTATTCTTTGCTCAGGAACTGACTGCTGTCTGTACCCTCTCTGTTCAGGACAGAGCTTTTGTGGGAGTCTGAGGCTGTTTGTGTAAGGATCAGGGAAAAACAGACCAGTGCTGAAAATCCACAGTTCTGCAGCTGGAAGTTTAGTCTGCCTAAGCAGCATATTTATTTATTAGTGATCAAATGAGAAAACAGGACAGCAGGTATGTGGGAACGAGGGGATGAAGGTGGAATTGCAGATGGAGGAAGCAAAATGGATACTTCTAGGTATTTGAGGTGTTGGGCTTCTCTCTTTACTTCTAAACCTTGAAACTTGCCAAACTTGGCAGAGATCCTGAGTGTCTTTGGAAATACACTGGCCACTCAATATAGATACTGAATGTTTAAGGTCGCCCAAGGCAGATTTAATAAGCAGGTGTTCATGCAAAATACAGACTTTGTATTGTGTGCAACCTGCATGAAGAGGGTTGTGAGGAACCTTGTTCATGGTGCAACGAGTATTGTGAAGATACACACAGATTCTGCAAGTCTATAACTACACAAGTGTGAAAACAGGCTAGAGGAATCAGATTTTTTTACCCCCTAAGAATGCTGCCTTAGTTTTAACTTGGAATACATCAGAGCTAAGGAACCTGAACTTCAGAAGGAGTTTGAAGGGTAAAAATATTTCCTGGGATCTTAGATCCTTTAAACCAGTGGTTTTCTTGACTAGTTACTTGATACTGATACCAGGTTTTAGTAATTACAAAAGTCTCTTCTACTTTTGCTTTTAATACATACAGAAGTATGAGAACTGACATCACAGTGAATATTTAGCTAGATTTTGGTTTTCTTTACTTCTCTAGCTTCTCAGAACCATCCAGCTAGTTCTCACATCCCTGCTGTATTCCAAGGAGGATGTCGAATAGGTATAGGCCTGAGTAGAATGTGGTGTTTTCCCCTCTTTATTTTCAAATCTCCTAGAATATTTCAAAAACGCTTCCTGTGCCAAAGAATACAGTGGGCCTTCTGAGATTCCTCTGGTCAGTAGTACCAGGCTGCTTTTCTTGAGGAATTCTGGTCATAGTCCCTTTGATTTGTAGCATGACTTTCCTCTGAGTTTGGTCTTTGGTCTACTAGGGAACTTTCTAAATGGCAGTTTTCAGTCTTGCTGCACACTTGTGTAACTTACAATAACCTGAGTGCAATTTTAAATGCTTTAAGAACCAGATGATCAGTGACTTGTCTGTAGAGCAGAGACCTAGTGCTGAGGTTTAGAACAAAGCTTCTGGATGCCTGGGAGGGCCTGGAAAACAGACATCTCTTAATGGGAAGGATGATGGGGTTAGTGCTCTTAATAAACTGGACAACACCTTGGTTTTACTGTCTTAGAATAAGCAAGAAGCACTCCCTTATTTGAAGAGAGTGGAACACTCTGAGAGCAGAATGCCTCTGGGTGGAAACCTCGTGCGTTCCTGAAAAAAAAACAACCTAGTGTGCTTGTGTGAATTCCATGGTGCTGTGAGAGCAGCAGCATCTGCCTCAGAGCCTCAAAGTAACTTGAGTTTGCAAAACAAACATACACTGTGAGAATGAATCTGATACCGTGTGACTAGTGACAGAAGCCTTTCCTACAGTGTCATATTAACTATGTTTTTCTTTTTATCTTAATGTGTTACATTTTTCAGGCTATACTTCAGGCCCACGTGGCATGCTTGAGCAGTGCAGATTTAGAGCAGAATGCTAACAGCATTGCAGGGTCTCAGTTTTGTTGATTTAAGGAGTTTTCTAGGGTGGTGATTAATCACATAACGTTGACTTAAAGCTCTGAAAAAAATTGGTGAGTGTTCACCAGCAGGTTGTTTTGAATCTTTTCTGTGGGAGAGCATCCATTACTGAGAGATCTCAAAGGTACCTGAGGAAGAGAACCTCCATTAGCCCCAGCAGCAGATGCTGCAGCAGTCCTGTGTCTCTGGGGACACCCAGCAGGGCAGTTTGCTTGCTGAGGTTAGCCAGGTTACTGCTCTGGTATCACTTGTTGCAGGCCTATGATTTTTCTTGTCTAGGACTCTTTAAAACATTAGGTATCTTAATTTGATGGCAGTGATGGCTGTGTGTAAGCTTGAGTTCCAAAACTGTTCCTTTGTGTGAATAATGGGTAAGAAATTACCAATGGGCTCTGAGAGCAATGCAGCTGATTCAGAGTAAGAGGTGGAAAAACAGCTTTGAGAAATTGATTACTTGGTCTGGAGGATTAGTCCTCTGTGTTTTCAAAGCAGAATCAATTTGAGTAGATATGACTTTGAATTTTAAAAGAATTTTTGTCTTCTGTCTACTCCTTTCCTTGCCCATTGTAGTAAAATACATAAATACCTTCTTGTTAGTGATAAATTAAAGAAGTTACAAAGTACAATTGGCACCATCTGATCTGATCCCCTGCCCAGCATTGTCTGTGATGTCCTTACATTAATCCCAGTTTCAAACAGTCAAGTGTTTTAGGCAAGACATTCAACCTTGACATAAAAAGAGAAAATGTGCATTGTTCAGAGAATATTTGTCTCCACTGCTAAATACATACTGTATTTCTAATCCAGATTTGTTGAGGGTCAGCTCTTAACTTTTTGTGTTATGCTGCTTGTCTGGTTTTACTGTTCCTGGTTCCTGACTTGTTGAAAGTCTTGTGGCTTTGGGGTGTTCCTTCTCCCTCCACCTGTCAACTGATAGCCCTTGACTGGAAGGACAGGAATGGTCAGAAATTACTTCACTAAACCTCTTTTGGAATGTTGACCAGTCTTTTGTCATTCTTACAGCGTGTCTAATCCTTGTTGTTTGCAGTCTGCTGAAAGTGAAATGGTTATCACCAAGTCCAGGGTGCACATCAGTTCCTTTTTCTAAATATCTCTCTGCCATCATTGTCCCTCTCTGTGTCTGCTCTGTCCTGTACATTCCTGTAGGACAAGTCAAAGTAGGATGAGTGCCTTTTAAAATCCGTTTCCCTTTCCATAGCAGATGGACAGGTTCTGAACTGACCTGGCTTGCTGATGATTTATGTGCCATAAAACTTTGCCCTACAGCTCTAGGATATCACTTGCATTTCTGAAATTCCTGATCCAGCATACTGATCTCCCAGGCTTTGCTTTCTTGGTTGACATCTTCTTCCTGGTGTTGCAACAGCTCTTTGTTACATTGCTGCCCCATCCCACCCTGCTGCTTTCCAGTTCTTCCCTCTTGCTTAGCCTTCCCCTTGACAGCAGATGCTGAGCTGTTAAGACTCCAGTAGGATGGCAGGGGACTCAGTTGCAGCAGTGTCTGTGTTTTCTATTTGTTTGCCTTCTCTGAAGGCATTTGATGTCCCCCTTCCCAGCCTGGGACCAGGAGGGGCCTGGATGCCCTGGAGTGGGGCTGTGCTCACGGGTGGGGGGAATGTCTGCAGTGCTGCCCCACCTGCCCAGCTGCTGCTCTGCACACAGTCTCTTCTAATTGGCCTCAGAAGGGATTTGTGATGGTTTCAAGTGCACTGCCTCATGGTGACAGCGGAGTCCAGGGAACCTGCTGTTTGCTGGGAGTAGCTGCAAGAACTGTTTGTACAGCTGGAACGTGGTTTGAAGATGTATGAGAGCCCCGGGCGTGCTGGCGTGCCCCCCGGGGGTGTGTACGTCCCCTCCTTACTTCTCCCCAGCTCACAGAATCCTGGACTAATTTCAAATTTAAACATCACCTCAGTTTTCTAAGATGGCATCGTTCAGATACATTGCTGCCTCGACACTTTGCAGCAAGAACAAAGCAAGTTTATAATTGTTTTTAAAAGCCACTTTGCTGAATGTGTGCTGCAGTATTATTATTTTTAGGCTGAGTGGCAATCCTTGGTCTCACATTAACATTAGGAAGTGAAGGGGTTGTTCAGTATTGATGATATAACTGGATCATGTAACTTTCATTAGGAGACAATCTTAGAAATGCTGGAAGTAACTCAGTTAGAAAAATTGCTCTGGTTGAAAGCTTATGCTACAGCTGTTAGTAGAGTAGTTAAAATGTCAAACGTGTTTTTCCTGTAGGTTTTGTAGCTATTGCTTCATTGAGAAGAATGAGAGTAGTTTGTTGTAAAACTTTTTTTCCAAGCAGTCTAAGCTTGGAAAGTCCAAGCAGCATTAAAGTAACAGTTTTCAGAACTTGGCTACGTATGTCAGTCTTAAAAACCTGGGAGCTTCAATTTGTTGAGCCCATGTCATACTTTTCAAAGCAAGTGCCAAACAAAATATAGGGTGTGGAAGCTTATGTTTTTGTGACAGTTTACTACAGGATGCATTTAAAAAAACAAGCCAAACTAAAACTTTTGTTAAAATGGGAGCGTATGTCTTTTCATAGCACAGAAATCAAGGCTGCTGATACACTTGGTTTTCTGGGGACATCCATTTTGTATATAGTATAGTAAAGCATTCTGAAAATATTGTGAGAATCCATATGAGCCCTACATATGGATTATGAACTACCATCTGAGTAGACCAGCTAGTCTGGTCATCTTTAGAGAAGCAGAAAAGTTTTATCAAGACTTTGCTTAAGTGTTGTTTGAAGTTTTAAAACATGCTAGCATATATTAAATCCTTACACAGAAACTGGAATGCAAAACTAAGTGTTGCTAGTGGAGTAAATTTCAAATTAAGAGGTAGAATATTTGATGTACGGCTTTAGTAATTATAGTCTGCTGCCTTTCATTTTTCTATCAGATTTTTGGGATGAGCACTCCTTCCCTGTGTGACTGAGAGTTCCTGATGGTTTGTCTGGAATGATAGAGCTTTCTAGGGTGTCATAGTTGGTACCTGGTACCTGTGCGTGGGTTCTGAGCAGCAGGGCTAGCTGGGTCAGAATGCATTGGTTGAAAATAATTAAAGGCACGAGGTAGGATTAGAAATGGTAAAAACAGACTTGAAGAGGTGAAGCTGATTTCTTTAAATCGTGGTGGTACATAAATGGTGAGTTAGGGTGAATGTAGCAGGGAGGTGAGGATGACTTCTTTGTAATGTTTGGCTGAGCAGCAACCTCGCTGCCTTGGCTATAAGCTTGCAAGTGCTCCCTGTTTGCAGAGCTTTTCCAGCACTATTTCTCTTGAAAGCTTTCTGGAAAAATACTGCATGATGACCTCGGGCTTGCTCTGTGTGATGTTAGGACTATGGTTATCTGAGAAAGCATTTCGATTTTGAAGGGAAGGAAAATCCGAAACCATTTTGTTTAAAGTTAATACTTAATGTAGCAAGCTTTAGAAATAAAACCCTGTGCCCTGAGAAGAACTTTGGATTTCTTTGATTACAGAATGACAGAACAATTTCTAATCTTAGAATAAGAGAAAAAATGAAGATTGTTTTGTGTACTCACCAGTCTTTGGAGGGCTTGTGTGCAGGAGAAGGGGGAATACTTGGTCCAGGAGAGAGACTGGGCTGGTCTTGTGTATTGGTCCCAGAACTGGCAAGAAACTTCCCACAAGTGGTTTTTTTTTTTTTTCAATATGTAAAAATGGGTTTGTATGTCTCATTCCTGTGTTTATAGTGCTGGGGAGGGGGGGTTGGTTTTCATCTGAAGCTGATTTGATTGGTCATTTTGTCTGCAGGGGGGCCGGTTAGCTCTGATCATGTGGAAAAGAATGCTGGTTTGTTAGGAGCATTTCTTTACCCAACACAAACCCTTAGGAGCCAAGGAGAAATCCTCCAACACTTACTTGGAGAAGGGGTGCCTTTTCCTTCACCTCCTTAATCAAGATAATTTTTTAGGTTTGTATAATCTTAAAGTTTTACGTGAAAGTTGAAAAGGCCAAAATTCCCCTGGAAAAGCTGAATGGAAAAAGTTTCCATATTGGTGCTGACAAACACACACTGCTCTCCCATACTCTGTCCCTAACCAGTGTCATTACAGCTTGGTGACAAGAAACTCCTGTGTCTCCCTGCTGCTGGCTTCATGCCCCCTCTGCCTATGGTCTCTGGAGTGCTGCTCAGAGGATGCAGCTCTAGCCTCTCCTGTTCCATATCCACATTGCTCCTTTGTGAAAACAGGGAATTAACACAGCATGAAACAGTGCAGATGAGGTGGGCTGCTGATTCTGTGCTGGAACCTTTACCCTGAAGGTATTTCACTTATCAAATGATTAAAAAGTTGTTTAGGGAAGATGTTTCAGCTGAAGGACCATGCAGAGTGGTCAGTGTGCTGCTCTCTGAGGACAGCTTTGTAATGCAGTAGTATTTCACACTTTTTTTTTTTTTTTTTCCCCTTGGTGAGCTGCTGATGTGAGGGCTTTGATTGAACGTCAGATGTAAGAGGATCTGCGAAACAAAGGCTGTGGTTGTTTGCAGTAAAACTGCTGAAGGCCTGCTGGGAAAATTATTAATGTAGACTTTCCTGCTTAGGAAACAAAATCCGCCCTCGCGCTGCTTTTTTTTTTTTTTTTTTTTTTTTTTTCTTCTTTAACCTTCCTCCCAATCCTAAACTGCAAAACATTAATTCTTTGCTCCATTAGTATGGAACACTAATACATGTTTGGGCACAGCACTGAAAATTGTGATGGGCATAGTGTGACCTTTAGAACCAGGGCAAGTGCTGCTGTGCAAGGGGACTCCCACCACTGTGACGGGGCTGGAGGACAATGTGACTCGCCCTTGACCCTTCTCTCCAGACTGCAGCACAGTTGAACCACTTTCCAGACAGCCTCTTTTATTCACAAGTAGGATTATTATTTTTTTTTAACAAGCAGTATTTTTTTACAAGCCATATTTTGTGCTGTAGAAAGCCTAGGGTGTCCAGTCACAGGTTTGCTAATCTGATTCAACTGAAAATCTGACACAACCATGGAGCAGATGAAGTAGCTGCAGTAGGTGGTTTCCAGGTGCGTGCATGGAATTAAACTCTCTTGTTAATTCCCTGCTTCACCCAAGCTCGTGATAGTGGGTGAGGGTCAACTGAGTGAAAAATCCAGAGTGATGTCTGTCTTTGAGACCTACTGTTGGGATTTTTATGGAGAGAAAGAAAATGCAAAGCTAGATGTATGCCACTTCATGATGTGTGTGTTCCTGTAGTGTCCCTAGCATGTCAAATACTGTCCTGATGAGAAGGTGGTCCTTTAGAAACATCGTCTTAAGGCTCTGTGGTTTATTCTTCTGTAAAACAAGCTACAAATTACACATTTAGGCAAAGCTACTCAAATTGTTTTGAAACCACTAGTTGCAATAGTTTCCCTTTTTATCTCTTTTGAGACCTGTGTAGCCTGCAGCAAAAGGAAGAGAGCAAATCAAAGCACTTAGTAGACTCTCCCAGTTTTTCCTATCTTAAGGAGGAGCAGGATTGCTCTCAGTCACTGCAGCCATGAGCATGTCAGAGGCAATGTGGGCTGACAGCACAGAGGCCAGAAGGTTTTTGCCATTCTGTTTGTCAATCCTCTTCATAAACCTTTTGCCACGGGGCTCAGTCCCAGAATCCCAGGCTCACTGGTGGGGTTGGTCTCTCTTCAGCTCAGGGCTGCTGTAAGCCTTTTTGGCTGGATACTGCTAGGCACTATCTGAAGTTTTCTGTAAACACCATTGCTGGCTGTGTGACAGGCTTGAACAGAGGTGCCCTTTTACTGCTCCTTCTCTTCAGGAAGTCCAGTCAATTAGTCCAAGGCAAAACCATAGATTGCATTTTCATTTTTATTCATCCTGAAAACATTGCCAAATCCTGACTCTTTGACCCAAGTCATTGCAGTGGAGTGTTCTCTAGTCTAGGAACCGTTATCAAAGACAATATTCCAGGGCTCTGGAAGTGGTGAATTTCTATGTAAGCTGTAGGAGTATTCCTGTACACAGGTTTTTCCACAGACTTTCTGTCAGTTGGGTGGCCTGATTTTTATTTTTTCCCCCTAATCCTTGACTTGTGACTGGTGGGTCCAGGACAGTGGAATGCTGTTCTGTTTAGGAAGGCTTCAGCTACCATCCTCGGAAGAATACAATACTGACCCCTCATGATGGATTCTTTCCTTGTTTCTCAGATTTCTGATGCTGAAAAACTTAAAATCAGAGGAGGAGTGTTGCCTGATCTTGACAAGCAACATTTGATGTAGTGATACGTGCTTCCAACCCCACAGCAGCAAACAGGGCTGCTGTTTTTTGCAAGTTCAGAATACAAAACCTGTCTCTGATAGATCAGGTCTGGGGAGCACGACTAGCTACCTCAAGAACTAAGCAAACCTGAGTTGTCTTGGCTATATCTATAGAATGTATACATTTTTAGAGGGGCTAAAAACATAGGAATATTAATTGGCAAAGTAGGCTTCACAATATTATTTAGGTAACTTTTTTTTTTTCCCCCAAATGTTTTTGGAAGAGCAGAATGGAGCCTGTGAGCTGTTAGTTTGCCAGTGTTAAAGAGCAGTCTCCAGAATCTTAACTGAACTGAATAACAATGGAAAGAAATCTTTTTTTCTTAATTTTTAGAGTCTAATATATTTCAAATTGGTGTCAGGTAATAGCTGTGAATAGATACATTTCTAAAGTTTTTCTAGTTGCAAAATAGCAATTTGAATAACTTTTTTTTCTGTCAGCAATTGTTATAGAGAGGAAAAACAAGTGCCTTGTGCTGGAGAATATAAGGAATTTACATAAGTTCAGAAAGAATGAAGCATATTCCTTATCATCTGTTCTCTTGGCTTGCAGATCTTTCCTGGGCCACTATCCCTGTGTGTTTTACTTTCAGCTGACTTTTCTCTGTAGCTCTGTCTCCTCTGTGAAGCCCATCCCAGGATCAATACTGACAGGCTTCCCTGCACCTCCTCTTCATTCTTCTATGTGACATTTTCAGAGACCTAAAATTAAAAAAACACCTATGTTTCCCAGAGTTAGATCTTCTGTCTGGCTTGTTGTCTTGCTTTATTTTCTTTGAAGCATGGGAAAAGACAATGTTGTTGACCTTCTTCTGCAAAGATTTACCCCTTCCAGATAAGAAAGTTTGCCAACATTGCACTGCCAGATGAAGGGAGCTGAGTGTCCAGCAGTTTTGTTCTATTCTGAGCTGGTATCATCAGAGACTTCCCAAAATACTCCATTTAAAAATCTTTGTTCTCAAAGCCCAGCAAGTACAGAAGTGATCTTTGGGCACATGTCTCCTTTGGTGAAATAAATGTGTATCTGGGTTGTGTAAGACCTCATAGCTGTTGATACTGATGTACTTTAAGATAGCCAACGTGTTTTAGCTCTTTCTTGAAAAAACATAAGGGGAAGCTATTCTTGACCTTCCTGAGGTCCTGCAGTAGTCACCTGTAGTCACTCAAATAGTTACTCAGAGGACTCTAATCTAAAACCTGGGGTTGTTCCCTGCCTCTCCTGTCTACTAGAGAGCTCAAGGGCCCTGTCATCATGAGAATTTCTGTGGAAACTTGTTTTTTGACACAGTAGTAAAAGAATTTCATGTGAACTTGAAGCTAGAGAAATGGGAAGCATCCTGGATTTTGTACTCTGCACTGAATTCCACCTATACTCTCTCACTATAGTACCTCCCTAAAACATGGGGAAAATTTTGAGCTGGAGAAAGAGAAAGGTTGTTTGTTTGGTTTTTTTCTTCCCTCCAGTGTTTTGAGATGGTGGAGAAGAGATGTTTTTTTCTCCAAGAAACATGCAAAGTCCAAAGACAGGGCATGTTTTCTGTCTCCAGGGTGCAGTATCTGCATGTAGGAAGAATTATCAATCAGATGCCATAGAATTTCAGGTACTCTGTTTCCTCATTCTTTCATTGACTGAAAAAGCTACATGAGGTGAAGGAAGGGGAATACAATCCCCTGTCCTTCCTAAACTAAATCCTTAAAAATGTCCCTTTCCACCCCAGGAATCTTTTATAGGTAGCCACACAGTTTCAGGTTGATACTGGTTAATAGTAATAGCAGAGTGGTGTCACTGTAGCTCCATTGATCTCTTTGTGACAGTGTTGTTCTTAAGTACTCCAGGATTTTCTGTTTCACTTAAAACACAATGTAAATTAGGAACTAAAAGATGATCTCATCTCTAGATTTCTGGTAGACTCATTCTTGAGCTCAAGCATAGTTGGTTCTAACTCTTAACTGCTGGCCTTGGCTCTCCAGAAGATGGATTCACTGGATAATACTGACACTACTGTGATTTTTTCTTATTTAACCCTTCTTTGAATTTTCAGTCTTTCCTAATGCTGTACATGGTATTGGATTAAGTATATAGATTTCATACTCTATATTACAGAATTAGCAAATAGTAATTGGTTTAAATAAGTTGTGTGTGATGTGAACAGTTCCCTGTATTCTCATTTTTCTCTAGTGTGATTCTGCAGTTCATTCTTTCTTTCTGCACACTTTGGCTTCTCTCCCCTTAAGCTTCTTTGTCTCCTGAACCGTCATCTTTTCCTCCTCTGTCTTTCCTATCAAGGTCATAATTTCTTGTATGCTTTGCTTTCTTCTGTGTGTTTTTCTCAGTCTTTCCATCCTAAGGTACATGGGAACGTGGAGTGATTTCCTAAATCTGTTTTTTCATGTGTTTCCTTCCATGAACTTCCATTCCTCTCCTAGGTTCCTATCACCACTTACCTCTGATGCATTTTTGCCTCGAAAGGAGCAAGATCTCAACCTTTTTCTTTCTAGGTTCCTAGAAGTCAGGACACATGTTCACTGGCATGTGTTTTCTTTGCAGTGAGACCAAACTTTGAGGAAGGTGGGGCAGCAACAACGGGGAGGAAGCATGAGTTTATCCGCTCTGAGAGCGAGAACTGGCGCATCTTCAGGGAGGAACAAAATGGGGAAGATGATGACGGAGGCTGGAGACTGGCTGGGTCACGGAGGGATGGTGAGCGCTGGCGCCCTCACAGCCCAGGTGAGAGGAGATCTGGAGAAAAACGTAGCTGTGGTTTTAGGGAAAGGGCAGTGGGGGAATCGGGACACAGGGAAAGATGAAGAAAGGGAGGTTGGCATGAAGTTTATGGCAAAAATAGGGAAGGTTCCTGAGGCTTGGGGCATTGCATACTGTTTTGGCATACATGGGGCTCTGGGTCCCAAAAAGATTAGCACAGAATTGTGCCTTTTGCTATCTTTTTAATGTCTTCAATATCCTAACATATTCAGGGAATACTATTTTTTCAGGTGTTAGCATATGTGTGTTGTGCTTCAGATGTGTAGTTTCCAGATGACATGAGGCTTTTGTTCCTCTATGGCTGTGGTGCTGAGGGGAGAAGGTGTGTATCTAAGGCTGGGCAGTGGAGATATTGCAAAACTGTGCAGGTGGTTGGCCTCTTTATACTTTTTCAAATGTCTTTGCAGTGCCAAGAGGCATCCTCTGAAAATCTAGAAATATGTTGCTCTGTGCATCTTTTAGTTAGTTACATGAAGTCTTGTCTCGCTAAGTTCCAGGCATCTGTTTGGTGTCACTCTCCTCTTCCCTGGCATGACAAAGTCCATTTGGTTCACTGATTTCCAGCATTGCATTGCCGAAGTTGCAGGAGAAATGCAGAGTTTGGTATTTGAGGGTTTTGGGTGTCTTTTGGCTGCAGAAGGCTCCTGGGAAGGCAAGGGAGAATTGAGTCTCCTCTACTGTTACATTTTGGAGGGTGAGGTGGACAATTTCTTTTCTTCAATTTTAGAGAGTCACACTTGTTCTTACAATGAGTGTCTCCCTTTTCGACAGCCCAAAGGACTTGTGGTGCTTCAGTGGCTGTAATCAATCACCTCTGTTCCTAACCACAGCTAGATATTACTCTGCCCTCAGACAATTGTTGGTTTGTACTACAGTTTAGCACTGAGCCCACAACTGGATTTATTATCAGATGTTTTCTATTCAGAGCAGGGCTGAGGGGCAAATTTTGAAGAACACAGTTGTGTTTTTTTTCCCCAGTGTTTGGTCATGATTGTTCATCAGACACTGCTGCTTTGTTAGTTAGTTGAGATGACATTGGACCAGCTACAATAGTACCTCATGATGATCAGATGCAGCATGATACCCAGAGAGGAGTGTCTTGCAAATACAAGCCTGCATGCTTTGGCTTAAAAGGAAGCACGGACCTCAAAGTTCAGGAGTTCGTGTCTTGAACTTGTTTGGAAAATGTTCTGAGGAAGGTTCTGAAAATTCCTTGTACTTCCATCATAGGAAATATTACTGCTTATTTGAATGTTCACTGGAGTCGACAGCTAACTTAACTTCACTTTCAGGTTAGTTGTCACAGATGGAATAAAAAGCCTGTTCATAGAATCATAGGATTGTCTGGGTTGGGAGGGACCTCAGAGATCATCAAGTCCAACCCTTGATCCACTGCCGCTGCGGTTCCCAGCCCATGGCACTGAGTGCCACATCCAGTCTCTTTTTGAATATCTCCAGGGACAGAGAATCCACCACTTCCCTGGGCAGCCCATTCCAGCGCCTGATCACCCTCTCCGTAAAGGAATTCTTTCTAATATCCAACCTAAACCTCCCCTGGCACAACTTGAGACCGTGTCCTCTTGTCTTGCTGGTAGTTGCCTGGGAAAAGTGTCTCTACCCCCCCCTGGCTCCAACCTCCTTTCAGGGAGTTGTAGNACCCTTGATCAACTACCACTGCAGTCACTAGACCATGGCACTGAGTGCCACATCCAGTCTCTTTTTAAATGTCTCCAGGGACGAAGAGTCCACTACCTCCCCGGGCAGCCCATTCCAATGTCTGATCACCCTTTCTGTGAAAAAATTCTTTCTAATATCCAATCTGAACTTCCCCCAGCACAATTTAAGACCATGCCCTCTTGTCTTACTGAGAGTTGCCTGGGAAAAGAGACCAACCCCCACCTGGCTACAACCTCCTTTCAGGTAGTTGTAGAGAGCAATGAGGTCTCCCCTGAGCCTCCTCTTCTCCAGGCTGAACAGCCCCAGCTCCCTCAGCCTCTCCTCATAGGATCTGTGCTCGAGTCCCTTCACCAGCCTGGTTGCCCTCCTTTGGACCTGTTCGAGGACCTCAATATCCTTCTTGAACTGAGGGGCCCAGAACTGGACACAGTACTCGAGGTGTGGCCTCACCAGCGCTGAGTATAGGGGCAGAATCACCTTCTTGGACCTGCTGGCCACGCTGTTCCTGATACATGCCAGGATGCCATTGGCCTTCTTGTCCACCTGGGCACACTGCTGGCTCATGTTCAGCTTCTTGTCAATCCAGACTCCCAGGTCCCTCTCTGTCTGGCTGTTCTCCAGCCACTCTGTGCCCAGCCTGGAGCTCCCCATGGGGTTGTTGTGGCCAAAGTGCAGGACCCGGCACTTGGCCGTGTTGAACCTCATCCCGTTGGTATCAGCCCAACTCTCCAGTCTGTCCAGGTCCCTCTGCAGAGCCCTCCTGCCTTCCAGCTGATCCACACTCCCCCCCAGCTTAGTGTCATCTGCAAATTTGCTGATGGTGGACGCAATCCCCTCATCTAAATCATCAATAAAGATATTAAACAGAACTGGGCCCAGCACTGATCCCTGAGGGACACCACTGGTGAGCGGCCGCCATTTTGATGCAGCCCCGTTCAGCACCACTCTCTGGGCCCGGCCCTCCAGCCAGTTCCTAACCCAGCACAGAGTGCTCCTGTCCAAGCTGTGGGCTGACAGCTTTTTCAGGAGAATGCTGTGGGAGACGGTGTCCAAGGCTTTGCTGAAGTCCAGGTAGACCACATCCACAGCCTTCTAAGAACTGTGTGAATCTGCAGAGAAGTTGATAACTTAGGGACAGTCTGAGCTTTACAGCATTTGAATTCTCCTGTTAGTAGTAGCCACAGGACCATCAAAATAGTTTTAATCACATTCTTGCTTTAAACGATGAGTTTAACTCAGTTTGGCATGGCTTAAACTGCTTCTTTGTACTTATTTTGCTGTTAGGTAATAGTACTAATCATGTGTCCTGCTAAAAATAGAGAAATGTCTTCAGAGTACTGGTGTCATTTGTTTATCTGGACCTTCCTTTCACTTGGCTATGCATGTTCCCTACCAGACTGTATGCAGCTTAGTTTTTACTTTTGGGTGAGAACAGTTTAGAAGATCATAGCAGTTGTCAGGCTTGAGTTTATCTTCTTCTGTTGTTAAGCAAAGAATACTTTGATTCTCACAGATCATTGTTTTTCCAGCTTTTGAATTCCTCTTGCTCCTTCAGCTGTGTTTTTACTGCAGGATGGTTGACCTAAATTGCTCACTTTGTGCCTTTTTTAATAGGCACAAAGGATGGAGAGGACAGATTGCTTCTGCTGAAGCAGTCTTGTGTCCTGTGCTCCCAAGTACAGTTTAGCAGATTCTGTGGTCTGGTTTACTGTAGCTACAGTTAACTCTCTTGGCATAGCTGAAGGGATCTCATGTGTCCACACTGCATTTACACTTTCTTCTCTTAAATGTCTGGGCCTCAGATGAAGTAAGGGATCTTCTGAGTACTGGTAATAAAGTGAAGAAGCAAATGGGTCAGACTTCTTAAAATAGACAAGCCCAATGCTTTTTTTTCCTTCTACTGTTTAATTTAGAAGAATGTATACTTGTCTAGTTTTGCAGCATAAAAATGTCTGGATTGCATCCTGAAGCTTTGCCAGTGAAGCTTCTGTGCTTTTCTACTTTTCCTACCGGTAAGGATTAAGGTCTGATGAGAATCCATCTTTCCTTGGCTTATGCAAAGGAGAAGTTGGTTTGCTAGTTACTCTGGGTAGATGTGGTACAGCTGCTATGGCAAATGTGAAAAAGGATTGTTAGATGGGATTAACTATCTTTAAGAGGAGTGTGACCAGAGCTTTAAATTCACCAGCTCCTTCAAACGTTTGTTTTTTTGTTTTTTTTAATTATGCTTTTAGCCACTTAAAAAATAAATTAATGACTGCTTACCTAAAAAGCCCCATCTTTCTCTTGGTTCTTCCATTCATACAGTGGTTGGCCTTTAAATTTGCAGAGCAAATTTATCAGAGACACATACAAAGCTCTTCTGGTCTCAAAACTTGTCTCTGTATATGAATGGTTGTGGGGGCTGTTTTTTTCTTACCAAGTTATCCTTAAGGAATAGGAACCACCTTTTCTTGCCTAAACTTCCTCTTTGGTACGATTTTTTAACTTTGCTTAAGCAGCTTTATTAAGATTTTTTTTTTTTCCTGAAGTACATTTTAGACTCTGCAAACTCTCTTTTAATGCTTTTTTGAAGAGCTTTTCAAATTCATCTTGGTGCATTCCATTTTCAGAATCAACTGCTGTTAATCATAAGACTTCTTTGCTATTGAGCTTTGTGCTTCTTGACTGCCTTAAAGCAGATGAAATACACATACAGCTGAATCTTGCTCTAAAATCTAGTAAAGTAAAAATTAGTTTCATAATGTATGTCAAAAAAGTAAAATATGTACCATTTCTTTATCTTTGTTTCAGTGCACATTGCAACTGTCTGAATTAGAGGAACTTTAAAGGTATAAGTAGCTATTAATAATTGAGACTATTGCAAGGGGTAAATAGAGCTTAAAATTTACTTTTACCTTGGAATCTTGATCATATAACTAGTGCCTAATGGTACTACAGGACTGAATTTAAATCCATGTTTGTGTTCTAACAGTTGATTAAAAAAACTTCAGGGAAGAATTTAAGATTTGTCTTTATTTTAAAGATTGGTAGCCCTGTTCTTCACACCTGAATTGCTCACTGTATTCTAGACAGGCTTTTAGAATCTTTTGTTTTTATTAAGAAACAAAGGGGGTATGAGTGCTCCTCTTAACTCTTCTCTTGGCCAGTCCATGTAGCTCTGAAATTGTGTGGGCCAGGAAGGAGGTTGTGTGACTGAACCTTTGAAAGCAGATGGTGTGGTAAGCAATCTTCTGAAGTTCTTAATTTGAACCTAGCAGATACCTGCAAGACCCAAACCATTTAGAATTCACCTTTCAAACATGTGTGTCTGGATGCCACTGTAAAGTGTGGGGATGTGAACTGTGTAAAAAATAATGGAGGCTTTTCTCAGTGCCTCAAGATAGCCATTTGCTGCTGCACTGCAAGTTCTTTAGACCAAATTTTGTTCTTCCATATGAAAGAGAGAAGAAAATCTGCTCAGCTGTTCGTAAACCCCAGGATGATAAACAGGCCAGAGAGATTAATCTGTTTGTAGGAGATAGGATATGGCATTGCCAGTTTCAGGACAGCTTTTTCCACGTACTGGGAAACCTGACAGGGACATTGCTGAGGAGATGTCTGCCAGTGGTTTTAGTCAAAAATGCAGTCTGGTGGTCAGCAACCTCTCACAGTAAACCTGTGTTAAACCAGCTAAACCTTCAGTTAAGCCTTAAAGCCCTCTGATTCTCTCTTCTTGAGAAAAGAAGGCTGAGAGGGGATCTTATGTCTATAAATATCTGAGGGGTTGGTATCAAGAGGAAGGGGCCAATCTCTTTCTGGTGGACAAGGAATAATGTGTTTAAGCTAGAACACAAGAAGTTCCACCTCAACATGAGGAGAAACTTTTCTTGTGAGGGTGAGGGAGCCCTGGCCCAGGCTGCCCAGAGAGGTGGTGGAGTCTCCTTCTCTGGAGACTTTCCAAACCCACCTGGATGTGTTCCTGTGTGTCCTGCCCTGGGTGACCCTGCTGTGGAAGGGGGGTTGGACTTGACAGACATTCTATGAGTCTGTGATTCCAAGGGAAGTCCTGGGTTTGGTATTTCTGGTGGGAGAGGGGAAGGAAACTTAGCCTTCTGCTGCCCTTTCAGCAGCAGACCTTTTTGTTCAGGTAGACTTTGTTGTCCTGCTTAGTTGCTGGTTGCTTCCGGAGATATTTTTGTTCTTTTAAAATGGAATAGCATTTTAACATAATGTAAGTCATCCATGTAAGGATGACTTGCTCAAAAAGAAACCCTTAGAAACCTGAACCTCCTCAGCTGGCACTGAGCTGGAGGCCAGGGCTCTGGGGAAAGAGGTGCTCAGGGCAGGATGCAGGCAAGAGGGTGCATGAAATGGTTCTTGCTTGAGCTCTCTGGAGTACTTACTCCATTCACGTGCCTTCAGTGAGCCTTTGTCTTTGCTTACATATTCTTTGAGAAGTTACTGGTGAAGAAGAGGTTGACACAATAGGCCTAAGGTATTACTGACTACTTTAAAGCAGGCAGAAAAGATGGGATGAGTGCAAGCTTAGTGTGCCTTACTTCTCTCCTTAATGACATTAAAAAGGTTGTATCAGAACATTGATTTGACATTTTGCATTCCAAAAGTGTTAGTTTTTTCTAAGGCATAACTAACACTAACTTTGTAACACAAAGATGGAGTTGCATGGTTGACGTTGGGTATTAGGGTTGGTATGGAAACATTCCTCATTCATACCAAGCAAATGGAAGTTTGTTCTCTTTACTGGGACTTTTTTGGTAGCCTTTTGATAAACACTGAGACTGTACTGCTTGACTAATTCTGAGACTGAAGAAAGAAATTTTTCATCAGAAAAGAACATAGCCACCACTGAAAGTCATGAAAAACTAAGGTGCTTTCATTTTTGCTTTGCACCTTTCCAGAGGGAAAGCTGTTTACAGTCCTTTCACACCCAACTGTTTTCCACAGCAGCAAGTTCTTTACAGTTTAAATAATAATACTGCAGACAGTATTTTAAGCTTGGCTGAAAGAAAATGTCTTCTAAATAGATGAGAAAGAAAGGTGAAGTAAATTTTATGCTTGAATTTTTATGTTTTCCCTCCTTTCTTTATTAGCATTCTGAGTTGCAGTATTCCAGTATGAGGTAACAGTTGTCAGTCTGTTCCTCACATACTTCCAAAAATGATGATTCTGTGGTTCTGTATATGTACAAAAATGTCACTGAGGGCAGGAAGATAAAAGCATGAGTGGCTTTTGAGACTTTTTCAGCTTGCTTGAAAGAAAATACAGAATCTTTAACGTATAAAGATGCCAAAAAAAATTTAAGTTGATGGTGACTGGTAAATTGGTCAGTATCTAGTGTCACTTGTCTTATTTTTGTGCCCCAATGTGTTTTAGATTATGTAGGCCATCTTTCCTAGCTTTACATGTTTTTTTAATACTTACAATGCAATTTATAATGGGATAGACAGAGGACAGTATTTGAAAGTCTTCTGCTTAAAGGTAAGATACTGATTTTCATTCCCTTGTCTGTAAGGTGCCCGTTCACAGGTGGATTGTACCCTGCAGGGCCTTTCTGAGTGTCTGTCATGGTTGGTCATCTCTTCACCCACCCCTCACCCTTCCAAGTGAGCTTCTCCCCCTGGGACTGTCTTGTAAAGTTGCTTTCCCCCTGCCTTAGACGGCCCTCGTTCCGCAGGCTGGCGAGAGCACATGGAGCGACGGCGGAGATTCGAGTTTGATTTCCGGGAGCGAGACGATGAACGGGGTTATCGACGAGTGCGGTGTGGGAGCGGGAGCATGGATGACGACAGGGACAGTCTCCCTGAGTGGTGCTTAGAAGATGCAGAAGAAGAAATGGGAACATTTGACTCATCCGGGGCATTTCTCTCTTTAAAGGTGAAAAGCTGTCTCCACCCTTTGTTCACTTCCTCACGAAAATGGGCTGTTACGTCCGGTGGGTTGTGATTCTGTGATTCTCTATTGATTATGTTGGGTTGTAGAAGGTGCAGAAGGAGCCAATCCCTGAGGAACAGGAGATGGACTTCCGACCTGTGGAGGAGGGAGAAGAAAGATCCGACTCTGAAGGGAGCCACAATGAAGAAGCCAAAGACCATGAAAAGACCACCAAGAAAGAGGGGGAGAAAACAGATAGAGTAGTGGCAGGTAAGAGGGACTTCTCGTGAATCTGTTTTATGCTGCAGTGTGGAATTTCTGTTAATTCAGTTACGTAGAACCATGCAATGTTACAGAAGCAGCAGAGGAAGCAGCCCAAACACCTTCACCAGCTGCCAGGTCAGATACCCCACCAAAATCCCAGCCTCCAGACCCACTGCAGACAAGCCTTTTTGAAAGGAAGGAGGAGTCTGTGCCAGAAAGAACAGAAAAAACAGAAGATAAAGAGAATCGAACAGAGAGTACACCACCAGCCAAAACATCCAACAGAGGGGAAGGTAATAAACTTCATAGATAAATGCAGTAAGTTTCCATGACTTGTCATGATTAGTCTTGGTCTCTCTTAAGAGTCAAAGACTGGATTATAGTGATGAAAAGCTGAAATTCAACTCCTCTGTAAATACAAGATTTGTTGGATAACACTCTCTCAGATGCTTGCAGTTCAGGGTACTTCACACCACAGTCTAGAGAAACATGAGGTAGCTGTGGATGTGCCTCGTGGTAGTAGAGCAGAGCAGTCTGGACAAATGTACAGGGAACAGGCTCTGCTGAATCGTGCTGAGTTTTCTGCTGCTTGTTTCTTCAAGTTGGATGGCAGTGTTGTTAACAGTACCAAGTGTTCAGTCATACCTACAGGAAGATCTGGAAAGACTTTTGCTTCGTTGCTGATTTTGAGCTGTCAAGTGTTTTCTACAATAAGTTCTTAGAAGTAATTTTAATTTATGCTAAAGATAATGAATTAACTTTTACATTTTTCTTTAGATTTGGCTTCTGTTGCTCAACCTTTGACACAGATTTCTGCAGACACTGCTTCTCCTGCTCATCTTTCTCCTCCCGTTTCCAATTCAAATCCTGCTCTGCGACCAGTTCAAACACCTGTCACAGCTGCTCCAGGCATGGGCAACATTCCCACTGACCCAGATGATGAAGAGGGCCTCAAACACCTAGAGCAGGTAAAATTTCTCAAATTCCTTTGGTGACAATTGTCAGACTGGAGGAATGTGGAATGTGAAAAAATACTTGAAGCCTATAAAACCAAAAATGCAGCTGAAACTTTGCACTCCACTCCAATGTATACTGAAAGCTGGTTTTCTTCCCTCTTGTTTTTTTTGAAAATTATTCAAGCCTACATAGTATTTTTGTGATTAAGGGTACTGTAGCCAGTGTTCAAGAGCTTCAGATCCCAGTGCTTCTGACCACTGTCAAGTAACCTTGCTGTTTGCCTTTAGTGACCACAACAGTGTATGCCCAATGTGCTTAAAAAACCAAAAGCTCACAAACAAAAGACAGAATGTGTTCAGGGACGTTTCCTTACTGCTGGGATGTGGAGCATTTTTCATGCTAGTGGTCCCATACCTGTTTTATTTCTCACCAGTAATACTGGGTGGTACCTTCTTGGCAATTTTTTTTTAAAGCCTTACTTAATCAAGTGTACTGTGCTTGTTCCCGATTCTGACAAGGTGCTGGACTGAGCTCAGGGTTTGTGGTGCAGTTACACCAGTCCTCGAGTCACCTGGAGTTCCTAGTACCCTTCTGAGCACTGGGTGGTACAAGGTGGTTGTGTTTGGTGGGCTCATTTGCAGATCTGTAAGCTCACTGCTAACCTCTTGTATTCCTTGCCTGGTTTTGGTGTCTTCTGCAGCAAGCAGAGAAAATGGTGGCATACCTACAAGACAGTGCCCTTGATGATGAAAGACTAGCAGCAAAAATTCAAGAGCACAGAGCAAAGGGTTCCTCTATGCCCTTGTTCCATGAAGCCATGCAGAAGTGGTACTACAAAGATCCACAAGGAGAAATTCAGGGTAGGTCTGTGCCCTTTACACTTCCTCTTTTGTTTCACAGAACCATTAAGAGTTCTTCACAAAATGACCACCAACAGATACCAACATGCAGTTTTACAAAAGCAGCACAGGGAATTTACCACTCTAGAACTGGATTTGGAAAATGGATCTTTTATCCATCACTGCCCCCATCAGCTCAGCATGCCTCATGTCCAGAGTTAAACATTATTGTGGATAAGGCTTGCTGTCACTTCATGTTTCTGTAGATTGAGGTTAGACTAAAACCTGTTTTTCGTGCCAGTATTTGCTCAGATTTTCAGATAACAGTGGGAACAAGACAAGAATGTGATTATTCAGTAGCTTGTTGCAGAATCCTCATTTTTCTAGTCTTCAGCCTTCAGACAGTGTTCAGGGAAGGGGAACTTGCTTAGAATCTAGAGCAAAGAGAAAACAAGTTTTCACAAGGCAGTGTCCATGCATATTCTTAGTTTATGTTGTACTTGCAGCCCATGCATGATGAGTTTGTATAATACCAGTTATTTCATGCTTGCAGTTTTTGTTTGAGACATTTCAAATCTCTTGCAATGACACTTGGACTCATGCCTTTCATATGGATACTTGCACCTTTGCTTTCAGAAGGTACTTTCCTGTTGAAGGTCTTGGCACTGTTTTAGCAGCTGTTTACCTGCCTCCCAAAAATGCAATTAAGCAGCAACTTCCTTACTTGCTGTAGTAACTAATAAGTATTTAGTGATGCTGTTTAGCGTGAATGACTTCCTCAGCTGCCAACTCCAGACAGGGCTTGTAGGGGTGTTATTTGTGGGATCCATGCCAGCATCTTGTCTGCAGGTGTTATATCTTTAGGGCTTTCTTCTCACCCCTTTAAGTTTAAAGGGTATTAACTGGAAGGTGTTTTTGTTTGCCCATTCTGCTTCAAACTGTATGTTAGTTGCTGCTGGATGCTCTTGCTCTGTGACGGTCTGACAGTTTTTCATTGGAGTAAGTACTTCCTTGAGTGTGACCTCCAGGACTAAATATTCCCACAACTTTTCCAGGAGGGGATACCTGTTGTGGTTGCATATTCTCTGGGAGGAACTACCTTCTAAAGATACTTCTTATGGAGAAGGCAAAGAGTTACTGAACATTCTTGCTTTTCAGCAGATATTTTGGAAAACTTGTATTCTTGTGGTTCTTACTCTGACAAATAACCCGTTGTTCATAGTGGCTCTGTCCATTTGGATATGTAAAATGAGTATAGGAGTCCTCCTTTGAAGGGAGTGGCTGAAATATTAGGAAAAAGAGGAAGAGAAGTGCAGCTTTATGAGCATGGAAAGAGAAACTCGCTTCCTCATTGTCTTAAAAAATGCAATCTTCCACTCAGAGGTGGATGGATCTACCTGTCTAAGTCCCGGAAGTAGAACTTCCATGAAGTGTGTGAATCACTCTGATTTGAAGGCAAGACAGTAGAGATCTGGGGGAATGCTGGAGCAACTGGAGAGGTCTAGATAGATGCATTGACCCTACAGCCTTGGACTGGTGTCCATCCAGACAGGTGGATGAGACAGACAGAAGGTTTGCTGCAGGGGACTGTGTTATTTTAGCAAGCACATTGCTCTGTGTTTCCAGTCTGTTCAACTTGGCCTCACTTCCCTCTCTCTCATGTGTATTGGCTGGTGTTATTTCAGGTCCTTTCAGTAATCAGGAGATGGCAGAGTGGTTCCAGGCTGGATACTTCACCATGTCACTGTTGGTTAAGAGAGCCTGTGATGAGACTTTCCAACCCCTTGGGGACATCATGAAGATGTGGGGCAGGGTTCCCTTCACTCCAGGTCCAGCACCGCTTCCACATCTGGTAATTATGGGACAGTTGCAGTATTCAAATAGCTATGTAACAAATGCACATTGAACCATTCACATTCCAACTGCTTGGTCTTGGAACTTCAGGTGTTTCAAGCACCAGAGTTGTGCTTTGAACACCTTGTGTTTTCAACACCCTGTGTTAAGTTACCTTTTTAAGAGAACAGACACTGAATTTAGAAATGTTTGGTTTGCTGTGGCTGTGCCTGGAAAACTTGGTCTTGTGGTACATGCAAGTGCTGTGTACTTCAGTCACCATCCTACAGGCTTTGTTTGTAAATATTGAACTGTGTTTAGATGTTTTTCTGTTTTATATGTCTTTCCAATTCAGAATGCAACTTTGCTTGCATTTGAAATATATGACTATCTATTGACTAATATATGACTTACTTTTTTTCTGAAACACAGGGTGAGCTGGACCAAGAGCGGCTGACTAGACAGCAAGAGTTGGCACTGATCCAAATGCAGCACCTCCAGTATCAGCACCTTTTAATACAGTAAGACTTGGTCCCAGAGATCTTCCAGTGGCTGTGTTCTTCTCTGCATATTTAATCATCTGGATTCATGTTCTTGTCGTTGTTTCTTTGGGTAGTGGAGCTGGGGGTGCTTCACCTCCAGCAGCAGTAGCTTCCTCAGGCACCAGAAGCTTGATGGGCAGCAGGGTTAGGGCAGAGTGTGGCCACCTCAGTTCTTCCATGGCATGCATAGCTACTTTGGTGAGATCTGCCTTGCAGGGAGCTGTTATGGTAAAACCAGATCCCTTATAATGCAGTTTGAATGCTTTGGAGTCATGGGAGGGCTACATGTGTTTTGAACTGGAGATGGAGAAGACAGAGCTTAGTTTTGGTCTGCTTGCTTAGATTTTTGAAGATCAGTGGAAGGTAACTGCTGAAGAAAGCAGTTTTTCATCCATTTTTGCCAGAATTGTCAGTTGTTCAGTTTTGGCCAGTTCCTAACAACTTGTTTTGGAGAAAAGCAAGCAGTCAGCTAAGACTAGCTCTTCAAGGGGTCCTGAAAGCATGTGCCATGATTCTGATCTTTGAATAATGAATGTCAGCTTATGATTTGATGTGGCAAGAGCCTGCCCCTGTCTATTCAAGGGAATGCCTTCACATTTTGAAGAGAGGTTGATTTCCTTAGGAGGGCAGTCATCAAAACCAGATTCATTTGAGCAATTTCTAATCTGTAGAAAAAGAGAAGTAGTGTTGCACATCTTACAAGAGAAACAGGGGACAGCAATAACCAGTTGACCAGTCAAAAAGAAATTTGGTACTGTTTATGGGGGCCAGTTTGTTGTAATCTTGTATTTGGATTCATTCCAAGGCCCCACTCTGGTTTCCCAGTATTTAGGCTGGATATTAAAGAGATCAGTGGGCCTACTGCTGGAGCATGAGTCTGTCCACAGCTCCTGCAGCTTGGGTGTTATGTAAATAAGCAGATAAACAAATGCCAGTGATTCTCTGCTTCTCTTTTGAAGGCAACAATATGCACAGGTGCTGGCTCAGCAGCAAAAGGCAGCCCTCTCATCCCAGCAGCAGCAGCAGCTTGCTATCCTCTTGCAACAGTTCCAGGCCCTGAAGATGAGGTGGGTTAACCCAGACTCTGAATATTCTTCTTCCTATACTCTTAACTTGTCTGTAATGATAATTACAATCTTGTCAATGGTCTGTCCTGTTCAAGCTTGCTCATATTTGAGTGTTAGACAATTTAAAGACTGTGTGAAAATGAAGGAGTTATAGTGTGTTGAATACTTTGTGTATGTAGTATATATGTATATAGATACATATATGTACCTCAGAGAATGTCAGTGAAAACAAGGAGTTTAAACTACAACATCCTGTAGTTGAAATCATACTTTTTGACAGATCTGTGGTGCTGGTAACAGAGTGGCTTTGCTAATGGAGTTCTGCAGTGCTAGAACACCTCTGCTTGTGCAGCAAAAGTAGAACTGCAGCAGGAGCTGGCTTAGCCCTTGGCTTGGCAGCAGGGATGAGGTGAATAAGAACTCTGCAAGCAAGTGGTATTGTCCCCATCATATTTTTGTTTTAAATAGAGGTGTGGAAGGAAAGGAGACTGTTACAAGTCACTGAATCTCATACGTGTTGAGAACATTCCTCTCCCTGGAAGTGGCATGTTGACTCTTCTGTTGCTATTACAGAATATCTGAACAGAACATGATGCCACCTGTTACAAGGTCTGTGTCAGTGCCGGACACTGGCTCAATATGGGAACTGCAGTCAGCTTCACAGCCTACAGGTAAGATGCTTAGCGCCTGTCAGATCTGTACAGAAAAGTTCACAGATTAAGAACCAGCATCTTTGAGATGATTGATTCCTTTTTGACACTAGGGGTAATTATTTCTTCATCATTGTTTTCGGTTGGTTCAGGCTACTTCACCTTGCAGTTGAAATCTCATTTGAGAGCTGTGAAGAATGTGGTTAATTTTTCCTATGATTATGGAAAGTCTTGATCCAAACAGATCTTGTGATGTAGAGGTACAATACAACAAACAGTGGTATTGTAGAGGTATTCTGCTCTGGTGAGGGGAGCCTGAACAGCTGATTCTTGTGTAGAACTTTGTATAAAATACAGTTTTGCTTCAGTAATGGACAAGCCTCCTTCTACAGGAAGATAACGTGGCCTTCTGCTGATTAAGACTAATTATAGTTCATAAAGTATATGCATACATAAACTTTTCCCTTTTCACTTGTGTTTTTGTTGATGTGCTTATTTTTGCTTGTCAATGTTTGTTTTCTTCACTATCTAGTCTGGGAAGGAAGCAGTGTCTGGGATCTCCCCATTGATACTGCATCTCAGGGACCAGCTCTAGAACAACTTCAGCAGCTCGAGAAGGCCAAAGCTGCAAAGGTCAGAAACTGTTTTGTACTGTAAGAAGTTGGGATTGCTGTTCTGCAGTGTGACTGTTTACTGAGCCAGGAAGACTGTTTATTAGCTCTTCAATCTTCAGGCCTTTGTGTGATTTGGATTAGGTTTTCATGGGAAACACCATAAAGAGAAAATGGTTTATAGAAACCAGTTATGAAATCCCTGTGGACTGCTGTTTGGAAACCATTGCTGCTGGAGGTACTACTGACCTTGAAAGTAGTGGTTATGTGTTTTACACTTCTGATGAAAAATTTTTTACTAGCCACCTTTGTTTTCAAACAAGATCATGATGAGCTGTCGTGCCAAACCCTGAGTAGGAGCAGGTAGTCAATCTCTTAATTCTTGCATCTTTTCATCAGCATTGGTTTGGGGAACCATAAGAGTCCTGTTTGTCAGGGCTGTTTTGCACTTACTCCAGTATTAAATTGTTTTAGTAAGTTTGAACCTGTATGATGCTGTACATTTCCTGAAATTGATTATTGTATGATGACTGCAAAGCAGCCCACTACTAGCTTCCAAAGTTAGAGGTTATTTTAAGGAGCTGATGTAGAAAGACTGACGAGAGAACTGGTGTTCGTCAGAGAACAGAAGTTGTCAGAAATCTTTCTAGTCTACTTCAGGAATTTGATCCCAGTAGTCAGCCAGCTGTGACAGGTAAAATTGGACTGAAGGGAGAGAATTTGTCAGAGGCTTCATCTGTTACGTTGTTACTGGGATCTCAGCAGAGTTGCCCTAAGACATGGTGTAGGAATACGTTACCTGCATCTGAGTATAGTTTTATGTGAATTGTAGCTAGAGCAAGAGAGGAGAGAAGTGGAAATGAGGGCCAAACGAGAGGAAGAGGAGAGGAAAAGGCAGGAGGAGCTTCGGAGGCAACAAGAAGAGCTACTTAGGAGGCAGCAGGAAGATGAGAGGAAACGACGGGAAGAAGAAGAACTGGCCCGCAGGAAGCAAGTGAGTTTCCTCAATGTAGTTAATCTCTAATTTTAATACTTTATAAAACTCACTTTAAGAATCCTGTGGGGTCTAATTAATCTTTGGTAGGTGTGTATGAAGACAGTTCTAATATTTTTCATGTGAGTATATGAAATGATTCTTCTTCTGTTCCTGATTTGAAGTTTAAGAGCCCAGATTGCAATCTGAGAAATGGGGTTTGATGGGCCACCTCAAGATAGGTTCCTGTTTGTGAGTTGAGAGGCTTTATTCCATCTGGAATATTCCCTCCCAACTTCTTAGTTTCAATATTAGACTTCTAGTTAGTTGCCTGGTTATTGTATGTTTAATCTTTATTCATTATTTAAGCAGTCTAGTGCTTTGTTAAAGGTGTTTTCTGGAGTAGGCTGGAGCTTGAGCAGCTGTTTCAAATAGGTGAAATGTAGAGGACTATGGAGGAAAAAAGTGGTTAATATTTAGCTTATTTTTCCCTGTTGTGTTTTTTTTTAAACTTAGTACATTTTATTCAATGCATTATTATTACTTGGGCTGTGTCAGAGTCTGTCAGCTTGATTTTCTTGCATTGGTACTTGTGAAAGGAAGGGATGTAGTTTGGACAAGCAGATTTATTTAAATGAGTGCATGATCTGTGTTGCAGTAGGAGAACGAATGTAAGGGCTGCAGTCAGACAAGAACATGAAATGAAGACATTATTGGCTTGATGTTTCTAGCATTTAGTTCTGAATCCTGTAGGGAAGAAGGATGAATTGTTAGGTGTTGTAGGAAGGAAGCAGTGAAAGTTTTCACTCTGCATGCAAAGCATAAGGGCTAGCATGTTGTTGAGCTTTCTGAATAAGGAGTTATTCAATAAATGCCCTGTGAAGCAGCACATGAATAATAGGTGAAAGCAACAGTTGTGTCCTTTAGAGTATTTTCTGTATGCTTAGGCAGTTGTAAAGCTGCTTTCCTGGTTTAAGGATCAGGTGTTTCCCCTCAGTCTTTAGTTTAGCTGTAAGCTAGTCCTACACCTCAGTTCACTCATTGTTGGGGTTATGTCACTGAAGAACTATTACAGTAAACTGCAGTGTGGTTTATATTCAGCTTTCCTGGTATCTTGAAGAATCAAGTCTAAAAATAAATGGGTCCTTGCATTAATGGATCTACTTTGTGTGCAGCAAGTCCTTATGCTACAGAGTGGAAAAGCATCCTTTGCACGAGTTCAACCTTCCCTGTAGCACTAAAGCAATCATAGACTCAAATTTAACTTTTGAGGGATGTTGCTTTAGATTTGTCTTAATAATAACTAATTTTACAGCTGTTCACCTGGTAACTCAATGTGTTTCATCCATGTTGGCTTCAAATAAATAGACTTGGGTTGGGGTTTTTTTCAGATTAATGATTTTGCTACTGTGTTTAATTTCTTAGAAATGTCTGTTAAATTCCAAAGGTGTTTTGTCCACTGTGGATTTGTACAGTAAACAATCTGACTCCTTTTCTGAGGTGTTGTGGGAAATAATTACTTACAAGGAAGAAGCAGAATGGGATTGAAAAGCAGTAACAGCAAGTATCTTAGTTCATTACCAATGGAATAATTGCCACAATGCTTAATTCTGGGCAGTCTGTCTTGAAAAGGTAACAAAGAGTCTAAGCACTTCTCTGGAAAGAGAAAATAATATTGTATGATGTATTTTTTTAAAAAACTGGTCTAATATTTGAATCTGACTTCTGTACTGGAAGGCATTGTAGAATCAGGGATGAACTGATTTATTAGCATGGATTTATACAGAGGAGATGATGCTTAACAAATTTGATTAACTTCTTTTGAGGAGATGACAGTGAGAGCTGAGAGGGGTGAAGCAGTAGACTTAATCTGCCTGGACTTCAGGAAGGCTTTTGATGTAATACTGCATAAAAGACTAGTATATAAGGTTAGTAAATATGCTGTTGATGGTGAATTCTAAATAAAAAAAAAAAATAACTAATAGAAATTCAATTCTCTAGGATGCAATGTCATGCCAAATGTTGAATCCAGTTCTGTTTGTAGTTTTCATCAATTACTTGCACTGTAGAATTGCAAACAGTAATGCTCAGCTTGTGTAGCTCCTGTATTTTTTTTATTTCTGGTCTGTTATCTTCTGTTTTTTAATGATTGATCACTTTCAGGAACAAAGTTTGATGTTTAATAATTAGTAATAATTGTTTTCTCTGCATTACATCTTTTGCTGTCCCTTTAAAGTACCTGGTTCAAAGATGAGATCCACAAAACTCAAAGATTTCTAAGCAGACAGAGTTGCAGGTTGTCCTGGTTTGTTACTAACAGTTTTTTTATAGTATTTTATTTACAAAACCTAAGTCTGCTGCAATGAGGCTTGATACAAGATTTCCTGCAATATTCTAGATATTTTGATCTGAAATAAGTTGTCTGTACAGCAAGATATGTGTGCCTGAAAACAATTATTAGAGAAAATGCTGAAGAGTATTTGGATTCTCTTGAAGCAGGAAGCCATGAGTGTGAGAGCAGCAAGAGCCAAAGGAGTGAGTTTGTTTCCCATACCAAGTCAGTGGCAGCAGGCTGGAGAGCCTTGAATATTTTGGGTTACATGCCAAACAAAAACATGGAATAGTAAGAAGACAGAGAAGTAAAATAAGACAACCCTTGCTATGGCTTTGGAGAGTAGGAAAGAAGAATTACATCAGATGTGTTTTCCAGCTTTTCATAATCTTGCAGTTTTTTTTCCTCTTGTTGGTACAACATTGTTCATCCTCTAAGGGTGAGAAGTCTGGGGTTTTTTTAGTTGCTATCATTCAGCAGTGTCTTTCCTGGCATATTTGAGCAAGACAGATGCCTACAGCTTGATTACTGGCAATTCCAGTTTTATTTCCCAAGGGAAGGTAGGGCAGAGATGCCAATGAACTGCTGCTGTAAAGGACTTGGATTTTGCTCACCTCTCTGAGGTACTGAGAGTGCTGAGCTCCACCCAGCCTGGCTGGCAGTGAGGCCTCCTGAGCTGGAATCCTGGTGTGTGGTCTCCAGTCCCACAAAACAGACTGGCACACCTCCAGCCTCCTCAGTGGACTTTTCAGCAAAAGAAACAGGCAGACATTTTTCAGCACTTGGGCTGGGGACTCTTGGTTATTGTGACTTGACCTCACATGTCCAATGCACTCAGTTCCAGGCCCAAGTCACAAAACTGTGTAGGTGTTCTGTTGTTGTGCTTGAAGCTTTTGAGAATATGAAAAATCAAGAATTTGATTAATAAGCAAATTACCCACTGGCTACTGTTTTATCTCCAGCTAGTGGAAGAAAACGTTGCTTAGAGGCATTTGCATTTAGCACTAAATCACTTCAGTGATTTACAGGAATCTGAATCACTTCCTTGGCTTGCAGTCAGCAGCTCTTCAATGCCATAGGTTACTTAGAAATAAAAGGTTCTGTCAATTGGACAGTTACATTATTGACACCTGAGGTTAGACCCTCCCAGAGGTGTTCAGTGACCTGTATTGCAGTTTATCCATGCTGTATGTACATTAAGGGTTATATATAACATTAAGGTTACATACATGTACACATCAGAGTTAGTATAAAGGTCTTAGTTTTCTGAATTAACTTCCTTGATTTGCCAGAGCCCAAAATTTATATCCATACTGCACAATTAGTCTCCCTTCAGTCCTGGGACTTGTAAGTAAAAAAACTTGTAAGACTGTGGTTCAAAAGGAAAATGTATCAGTGAGAGCTTTAAAAATTCTTTTTTTTAAAAAAATAGGATCTTTAGGTTGAGCTGGTAGCCTAAGTCAGAAAGCAGAGAGAAGAATAAAGGAATGAAAAGCAGAGGCACTGAACACAACACTTGCCTTAGGATAAGAAAATGTAGCAAACCCCAGGGCTGTGCTATGCAAGAGGGAGTCAGAGCTGGGGTAAAAGCTGCTCAGATGTGCTCCTGTGTAATACAGGAAGCCAGGTGAAGGCTGGTCCTGCCTCCCAAAACCAGGTGCCAGATTGGAAAAATTTCAGTCAGTCTTCAGAGAGGTAGGGAAGGGTGACATTTTGGTTTTACTTGAAGTAAGTAATTTTTATAGAATCATAGAATGTAAGGTTGGAAGGGACCTCAAGGATCATCTGGTCCAACCCTGAAAAGCAAAACATAATTTATTGGAAGCTATTTAAATAATGTAATGATAGCCCAAAATGAAAGCCCTCTAGTGACCTTTAGCTGCTCATAATATTTAAATAGTATAGGAATAGCCCAGTGAAAGCACTTTCATTGAGTTCCACATCTCTGAGACTTCCAAAGGTTACAGTGTCCCTAAGAACTCTGGGCTTCTCCAGCTTAATTCTGGTGTCTGGAGACAGTTTGGGTTGTGTACTTCTCTTGAATATTCAGTGCTGAAAACTCCTATAAGTAGGAAGAGTTTCCAGCTTAGAGCTGACAACCCAAAAAAAAAAAAAAATTGATGATACCCACACATTAAAATAGATACAGAGGAAAGAGGACACTCACCCTTTGTTTTGATTCTCAACACTGTTCTTTTAAAAACCAAAGATAAATTATTTCAGTGATTTAATGTGTTTCTGTTTTCATTAAAATAATTTCTGTGTGAGATGCACATTGCATCAAAGATCTTGTTAAGAATTGGGTCTGAATTGTTTCAGTTGATTTTGCTAGTGCTTAGCTTGGAACTGTGGAGCTTTTCTTGAGGCCATTTATTCTGGCCAGACCGTGTTGTAGTCTGTGTTCTGATGCAGCTCATCAATAAAATGGCATTTAGAGATGGACATTGTGTCCCCAACTCCAGGAGGAAGCCCTGAGGCGACAAAGAGAGCAGGAAATTGCACTAAGGAGGCAGCGGGAGGAAGAAGAGCGGCAACAACAGGAGGAAGCACTTAGAAGATTGGAAGAGAGAAGAAGAGAAGAGGAGGAAAGGCGGCAGCGAGAGGAGTTGATTCGTAAACAGGTGAAAAATGGCACAGGGGATCTATTCTATCTATTCTATTTAATTATGAAGTCTGCCAGAACAAACAAACTTTGAAACTTGCATCCATGCCTGAGAGATCATCGCTTTTGCTTGTAGACAGTATCAGGTGAATGACAAATAGGTTGTTGTCCTGTGGCCCGATTTCAGATGAAACAATCAGAATCCAGTCTGCCCTTTGGGAAGGATACTTGTGCAGAATGAGTGTTTTCCTTCTTGTTTGAGCCTTAAGAGTGGCTTTGCAGCACGATATGTCCACTCCTGTCTTCAAAAGAAAAGCAGAGTACAGTACCAGAATAATAATGTGTTTGAATTGTCACTCTGAGTGACAGAAGAATTGTCTTTATCATCATCTGATCAGTTTTTCTAGTCTTTCTGTTGTGTGTGTTATGCCAAGACTTTACCCACTATCAAAATTGCAACTTTTTTCTTCCTTTTTCTTGCCTTAATACTATCAGGTTTTTGGTTTTGTTTTGTTTTCTTCCTTGGGGTCAGCTTTAGAAATTCATATTGGGGAACTTGAGCTTCCAGCCCCCTAACTGATACTGTCACAGTCCCTAAATCAAACTAACCTTGAAACACGATTGGCTTCACATAGGTCCACTTCAGAATTGCCAGTAATTATTTAAAAATTTATTTTCAAGGCCCTCCCTTGTAAGCCATTAATCAACATTTCTATCCTACCACACAGCCGTTTCCTTGGTTAGCAGAAGTGTCTTTTCCTCTGCAGCTTGTGTTGAGTCACAGCAGTGATCATCACTCTCTTTGTCACCTTTCTTCAGCTTTGATGTCAAAACCTTTTCTCCCTTTTCATTCCTGTCAGTTTTTATTCCCCTGGAACTGTAGCAATGCTTGGTTGGAAATAGATTAGCAGATACAGGCTCATACTGAAAGGTGCACAACTCTTAGAAAGACAGTGGCATCAGATTAACCAGGCTGAACCAGGAAGATGTCACAGTCTGCCAAGTTCCTTGATGGAGCAATGGGAAACTTGTATTTTTAGGGTCTGCAGACTATATTACTGTGTTTTCTGCCTGAGAAACATGAAGGTAAATGAACAACAGTAGAGAGGAAAGATTACAGACACGAATTCCAAAGACATTACTCTGAGTCAGAGTGGCAAGACCACAGAGCAGGGGTAGCTTAGATTTTGCAAGTCCACTTAGACTTTGCTCCTCTTTATGTCCTGGGAAGGAAGAGGAGGCTGCCAAGTGGGCACGTGAAGAGGAGGAAGCTCAGCGGCGACTGGAAGAAAGTCGGCTACGCATGGAGGAGGAGGCAGCCAGGCAGAGGCTGGAAGAGGAAGAGCGAAAGCGCAAGGAGCTGGAACTCCAGCGCCAGAAAGAAATAATGAGACAGAGGCAGCAGCAGCAGGAGGCTTTACGACGGCTGCAACAGCAGCAGCAACAGCAGCAACTTGCACAAATGAAGGTAATGTGTTTTGGGGTTGGAACTGCCTCCTTCAGGTCAGTGTGGTTTCCCACAGGTGGATTGAGGGTTGTCTGGACTAGCTTGGACAGAGCAGAGATGGGTGAAATAGCTGGGGAGGAAAGAGGGTTAATTGCTGACTGAAAGTACTGGGAGAAACAAGAGGAAGGCAAGTTACAAAATGAAAAAGGGTCATTCAATAGAAATGTGCTGGAAAGGGATCTAAGATGGGGACAAATGTTTATTCTGCTGCAATGGGTAAGGGCCAGTGCAAAGTTTCCAAAGTTTGGCGTTCCTAGAGTCTTTGAAATCAAAACTAATTGCTGTTACTAAGGCAGAGGTGGGTTGTTATTCTTGATATGCAGTGTCTTTGACACTGTGGTACATCCAGTGCAATTCAAAGAGACATACAGTTTATAACTTATACAGTTTAACTTTTTCATACCTAATCATACCATTTTATACTCCTGAGTGTGTTGTTAAACTTAAAGGCAGCCTTTCTTTTCCTCTTTATACTCTGGGTGTATCCTAATCTATCATTATTATACTTCAGCAGTATTCTCTGAAGTGTTTTGTTATTATTGATGATGTTTATTTTCACCCAGCTCCCTTCATCTTCAACATGGGGTCAGCAATCAAATTCAGGAGCTTGTCAATCCCAGACCACACTGTCATTGGCAGAAATCCAGAAGTTAGAAGAAGAACGAGAACGGCAGCTTCGAGAAGAGGTAAATGCTGGCAGTAATGGAGTGCAGCTTCTTAGAGTGGACTCAACTATGTGACTGCTTAACTGTTGAGTAAGTTGTTAGAAGGAATGGAAAGGATGAGGAATGTTTCTTGAAATACCAGAACTTGGTTAAAATCCAGTCTTTCAGGCACAGGTACTTGTTTGAAAGTTTTTTGTAGTGTCTTAATACAAATATCTGAAAGGAGGGGAAACTTAACCCTAGGAGTGTCATGTGTTCACAAAACAATATAAAATTCACATCTGTATTCTGTTTGCAAATATGGACAGGATTAGGGCAGTTGAAGGGGAGAGAGGGAGCCAAGTGATGGTGGGAGCATAGATACTCCTTCTCAAAGTAGTTTGAGATATTTTCCTTCTCAAAGTTTGAGATACTTTCCTCCAGATGCTTAACTGGCTGCTGTCAAGATTTGACAGTGCAGTCTGTTCCTGACTAATAAACAATTGGTACTCAATATATCCCTATTTGAAAGAGCTTAAAAACATAATAGATCAGCCAGACTTCTCCAGAAGAGAGTGAAATCAGTTTAAAACCAATTTCTGGTGTAGACTTTTGAATAGTAATTATCTTTGTGAATTATGGACAAGGCCTTTTTTGTGCATGCAACAGCAAAGGCGTCAACAGCGTGAACTAATGAAGGCCCTCCAGCAACAGCAGCAGCAACAGCAGCAAAAGTTGTCAGGCTGGGGTAATGTCACCAAACCAACAGGCACCACCAAGTCCCTGCTGGAAATACAGCAGGAAGAGGCAAGGCAGATGCAGAAACAGCAGCAACAGCAGCACCAGCAGCCGAACAGAGTCAGAAATACCACGGTACGTGCAGCCTTTATCTCCTCAGCCTGGGGAGAGGAGCAGTACATGGCAGTTCTCCATGTCTGATCATTACTGTTCCACCAGGTCTGGTGCTAATAACCAGGATCTCTTTGTTATGTTTCAACAGCACTCTAACCTGCACACCAGCATTGGGAATTCAGTGTGGGGCTCCCTAAACACTAATCCCAGCAACCAGTGGGCATCTGACCTAGTCAGTAGCATCTGGAGTAATGCTGATACCAAAAACTCAAACATGGGTTTCTGGGATGATGCAGTGAAGGAAGTGGGACCTCGTAACTCGACCAATAAAAACAAAAGCAATGCCAGCCTCAGGTAGGAACTGGGGAAGGAGCTTTTGCAAAGAAAGGCTGCCACTCCTGAGTTGATCACTTAACAGTTATGATACCTTTATGTGTTTCCATTTTCCTGTGTCACTCAGGATGTGTTTCAGCAACAAAAATAGCTCATAGGTTACCATTCACAATTTATTTTGTCATCCTCTTGAAAAATCAGCATTTGCATCTTGTAAAGTCATGTAGCACTGTACCATATACTGTGCAGTTGATAAGTCTGGTAATTTATTATATTTGTTTATCTCAGTAAATCTGTAGGTATTACAAGTAGACAAAACAAGAAGGTGGAAGAAGAAGAGAAGCTGTTGAAATTGTTCCAGGGGGTTAATAAAGCCCAGGATGGATTCACTCAGTGGTGTGAACAGATGCTTCATGCACTCAACACAGCCAACAACCTAGATGGTAAGAGGTGGAGAGGAATGTAAATCCACTGTGGGAAACAATACCCAGTTTCTTTCCTGACCAGATAGTTCTGAGGGAGCCATAATGACATCAAAGTAATGCTTTTATGCATTAAAAATGGCTTCATTCTTCAGTCAGCAGAGTGGCTTCATTCAGCAGTGGTCTGAAGAACTGGCTGCATCATCTTCTCTGTGGTGTTTTCTGGGGTAAATCTCAGGGGATTGGAAACAGTTTGGAAGTGCCACCAGAGCTCTGCTGAGGACTTCTTGTGGTCATGGAAATGTTATCAGGCAGATGGGTGAGGGCCCAGTTCACTTTTAATTACATGCCAAATTACCTTATGCCCCTCTGCAAAACATTTTTTGGCAGGAAACTGGTTGGGTTTTCTACCACTACTGCTGGAGGGCATGCAGAGGAATGCCCAGTCTGAGATGATCCTCAGATACCCTCTTGTACCAAAGCTCTGTGGATATCCTCCAGCCTCCAGCAGCTGCAGAGCTGGGGTTCTGTGGGACCCTTCAACTGGTGCTGCTTCTGAGCAGGATCACCCCTCACCCTGTGGCAGTGCCACAGCTTCCCTCCTCATGGAGAAGAGATACTGGAATTAATGTGTTGGCCCCATCCGTGGTGTAGTGAGGAGCTGCCTGTAGTGACTGGGAAGTGGCTGGACCCTGGAGGGGCTCATGTCCACAGTGGCCTTCCCCACTTCCAGGGGGAAACAAACCAGCCTGTTGTCCTCATGTCTTCCTGGCTTGTGATTAGCTTTGCCTGTCTCAGTAGTAAAAAATTTCAGTGCAATAGAAGTATTCCAAAGAAAAAAAGATGGTTAAGAGGGCTTATGAGTCAGGTAGCTGTTGTACATGGTGCCTGCAAGTCAGAACAGCCTCTGTTGGAGACTCATCTGTTCTGCTTTAGCCAAAAAGAGACTGCTGATGGCATCTCTGAGGCTCAAGTATCTTCTGTTTGGGCCTGGCATGAAATTTGAGCTGTAAAGCTGACAGTGTCTGAAGCTGCTGGGTTAAGTAGCTTTAGGATGGTCAGTTTAGTTGTCCTTCTCACCCTATTAGCTGCCTTTCCTCTCCTTGCCCTGACAGCAGAATAGATGAAGTGGGGCATCTTAGGGCTCTACAAGGGCAAGCTGCTGGTGGTTGCTCCCAGATTTGCAAATACTTGAAACACAAACCCCAAGTTTCTGTTGATTGCACGCACATCTTGAGACGTTAACAGCCTTCCCTCATGGTCTGCCTTCTTCTTGCAGTTCCCACGTTTGTTTCTTTCCTGAAGGAAGTGGAATCTCCCTATGAGGTCCATGATTACATCAGAGCCTATCTTGGAGATACTCCTGAGGCCAAGGAGTTTGCCAAGCAGTTTCTTGAGCGCCGTGCCAAACAGAAAGCCAGTCAGCAGCGGCAGCAGCAACAGCAACAGGTAAATCCTCCTCGCTGCAGCTCTCAGCAGGGTCTGGAAACTGTGTTTGAGGCTGAAGAGTCTGCACTTCTGCTAGATTGATAGAATCATAGAATCAAAGAACAAAATATAGGAGGAGGAGCAGGATTTTACGGGTCCTGCAAAACGCAAATAATAAAACAGATTTCAAATATTTACTGCAGAATCAAGTTTTTTATAACTACCAGCTAGGGCCAACTCCAGATCCAGTAGTGTCTCAGGGTGCTGCTCCCAGATAGGTTTGAGGACAGAGTCACATCATTACCAGAGTTGGAAGGGACCTCTAGAGATCATCCAATCCAACTCTCCCCCTAAAGCAGGATCACCCAGAGCACATCACCCAGAACTGCATCCAGGACAATGAGACAGATGTGTTGGATGTGTGCATCACCAGCTAGTGCTGCCACACGTAATGTAGAAAGTGCTTTGGGGTCTCAGAATGTTTTCAGTGTAAACCAGCCAAGCTTAATTGCATATTATTATCCTGTATTTCCCTTCTTTTTCTCTAGGATTCAGTGTGGGGAATGAACCACAGCTCGCTACATTCAGTCTTTCAGACTAATCAGAGCAACAACCAGCAATCCAATTTTGAGGCTGTGCAGAGTGGGAAGAAAAAGAAGAAACAGAAGATGGTTCGTGCAGATCCCAGCTTGTTAGGTCAGATTTTAAGTTTAGAAATTAACATTTAATATGGGGAAAGCCTTGTAGAATTATTAGCCTTAAATGGGAAGACTAGATTTGAATAGAAAAGGTAGTTGTTGAAACATCTGTAGAATTTCAGTATTACTACTTAATGATTTCAAAAATTCCATACTGGTTTGCCTTGAAATTTTTGTCAAGCTGTCCCTCATGAAAAGGCCACTTCAATACCTTGGTTATACCTGGAAACTGTTAAATAGTTCAGGCATGTCAGTGAAACTGCCTTTCATCTTTTGACCTAACCACACTTTCTGGTTTGTTCATTAGGGACAGCATCTTGAGGCTTGATTCCTTCCTGCCTGTTTAGATGAGCTAATCACCCTAGTCCGAAAAGATGGCAAAGATCTTATGAAAAAAGATGAAAAGTGCTCCAGTTTTCAGTTGGAGGCAGTGGAGATGATAACATCAATCACAGTCTTTTATTTATTTACTTATTTTCTTTGTCTGGGTGGTTGTGTGTTGGGTAGAGATTTCTTTAAAGTGGCCTTTAAGATGCAAGGGCATGGACTAAGTATGTGAGTAGTGAGCACTGGGGGATGTAAAGCATTGCTGTAGTATTCTAGAAAAAACATCTCCACGTTTGTGCTGGGGATGATAAGAAAGAAACCAGGGCACCACACTGGGCCAGTGTTTGTTGTGCTGGGCCTACTTAGCTCTTTTTCATTAAAAGCAGCCTGGTACTGACCACCTGGAAGTCACTGCTTTTTTAAGGCTCTGCCAGAGCCCTGCCTTTGGTTTTTTTATCTTCCTTTTAATCAATGATTTTTGGATTGAAGCATGCTGAACTTTTCAGTGCAATTCCTGCCTTAAGCCACCCTGAGGTGCCAGTCTGGTGAGGCTGATCTGGGTCTTCACTTGAACAGTTTAAAAAACTGCTCATGTCATGTGAAGAGAGAATCACTAAAACCAATTCAGAAGTTGCAACTGCAGGAGAAGTAACAGATGCTGCTTCCTAAAAATCAGTACACTATTACAAAAAAATTCCAAAACTTTTTAGGTGTAGCATACTGCCACGAGAGGGAGCCAAAACAATTTCCTTAAACCTACTGAACAGAGCACTTCCTAGCCTTCATGGCTCTCCTGAAGATAATGTCTGTGAAAAGGAGTTTGTTTTCTAGCACAGAGCAAGCCTACATAGCAGTGTCTAGACAAGGAAATGTCAGGTTTGTGTTGTGTAGCCTTACACAGGAAAAATTTCCTTTTTCTATAGTCCGTATGAGGTTGGTAAAACCATAAGAACTGCATTTCAGTAGGGAAGTTGCATACAATATATTAGAATTTTTTCTTGTAGAAAAGATTTTTACTTTTTCTTGCACTTCTCACGTGTCATGTCATTAGCATGTCGTCAGTTAGTGGGGAGAGTAGAAATTTAGGTGCAATTTGAGCAGTGTGCATAACCTGATGGATTCTGCCTTCATAATGTTATTCCTGCCTCTGGAGCCTTGTAAGCACGGTGTTGACAGGCACTCCAAGTGCCAGTTGACTCAGGTGTGCTCCCTCCCAAGAGGCTGCTGAACCACCTCACCACTGTGCCTGATACCAGACCAGAGCTGCAGATGATATTTTTAAAATGAAAGTTAAAACCAGTCTGATGCTTGATTTGTTTTGAGAGTGACACTTACATAAGTATAAAAATTATGATCTTTGATTTATTAAGGGAAAAAAACAAAAAGCAGTTTGTGTAGTTAATCTCTACCCTTCCTGAATTTCCCTGGGTTTTTATTTTGTGTATTTATTGTACACACGCTACTGCATGTACCAACATACCCCCTCCAGATTTGTAACAAAAGTCCTTTCTGGTTTACAGGGTTTTCAGTGAATGCCTCATCAGAGCGGCTCAATATGGGAGAAATAGAGACTTTGGAAGACTACTGAGCATGTGCAAATAAACTTGGCTTTTCCTGCATCTGTTAACCATGGGTTCTCCGTTTGGACACAGTGCTCTCCACCATGCGTTCTTCTTCGCCTCGCAGTGAATCACAGAATCGATCATCTCAGGCTGCTTCCTCTAGCCCCAGAAAACCCTTTCTGCCCAGGACTGCACAGGTGGTGTTCATGCTGGTGGCCTAGAGTCGAGTGGACTTTATTCAGAGCCCTGGGAGGGTGGGAGATATGTAGGATTCGTTCCCAACAAGGCTGATTTGGGCAGCAAGCTTTCACTGTGCTGTGATTTCTTCTGCTGACATAACCTGGAGAAAAAAAAAAAAAAATCAATTGGGATTCTGCAAACTGTTGCTTCTCTCTCATGGTTATTCTTCCCACATCCAACATGTGCAGTTCATGGAGAGAAAGAGAGAGAGTTTGTGGTTAACAGATGTTGGTCAAAACCAAAATGCCACACCGATACTGACTTCCGTGCTCCATCAGGGCAAGAGGTGCTCTCCCAGGCCAGGAGTTGCATTCATAAGCTAACCTTAGAACTGGCAACAGCAGGAGAGGGGCGGTGGTGGGCGCAGTTTAGCTTGGGTTGGTTTGAAGTTGCACACCCCCTGCCAGCCCTTCTCAGCACATTATTTTTGGAGGGAAAGCTCGAGCCTGTCTTCATTAGGTGGTGATGCTGAAGCTGATGGAGTTCCCCATCGGCATCTTTCCAGCCTTCTTGGACAAGTGGGGACTTCTGCTCTGGGAAAAAAAACAGGGGGGTGGCATATCTTCTTTCAGGTTGAATTCATCCCTTAAATGCTACCTTCGGAGGGTTAGGACCAGTTTATTTTGAGCTTTTTTCCTGCAAATTTGTCTCGTTTAAGAGACAGTAGGATCTTTACCGTGTGGATCTTTAGTCTTTGGTTGAGGGTGAACACTGGCTTTACAATATGTACCCCAGCAATCTTAGCTAGCTAAGACTGTCACGTCGAGCAGTTCTTGGGCTGGCCAGCAGAGATGCCCTTTTGCCACAAAGAGAGACTGTGGAGGGTGAAGCTATGTGCAATGACGGCCCTGCTTATCTTCTACACCTTAAGCTACTTCACACACCTTCACTGGGATCCATCATGCTTAAGTATTTATGGAGTCGTAACCTTCCTTTCTCACGGAAAGATTTAACATCATCTTCCCTTCTTCACCCACCCATGTGCACACACCACAAAAGAAAGAAAAGGAAAACTGCCAAATGCACTTAGTTTCAACCCCCTGGTCCCATCTTCTGTCCCCAGAGGGTTGTAACCTGCCAAGGGAGATAAGCTGCAGTTCTGGTGGAGTTGTATAAAGGTGTCTGTCTGTCTGTCATCACTGCCTAAAGAAAACAGTTCGAGTTGCTCAAGAGCAGTTTGGCTTTGGATTTTAATTTCATTTGGTTTATTCATTTTTTGGGGTCACCTTCCCCTTCCCCTGCTCCTCCTCTTCCTCCTCTCTCTTCCCCCTGCCCCCGAACATGTACAGTAACTATACAGAGACTGCTGCAGACTTGTATATAGTTTTTGGATCCAGTAGCATGGAGAGACTTGGAACTGTTGCAAATCTGGTCTCCCTCTCTCCTTTGCTTTGTAAATTCATAAAAGGGGGAAGAGGGGTAGTTAAAATGTTTACAAAACTTTAAACTCCCTCTGAACTTTTGCCAGTGTGGGGGGGGGAAAAAGAGAGAACTTAAATAAAACCTGGTTGTATTATATCTGAGCGAAAACTTTCTGCTTGCTTTTGTCAAAGCTGAGTTTTGAGAGAATTCCTGGTGCTAAAACTGACCCAAAACTCAACTTGCATCAGTTTTCATCAAGAAACAACAAGCAAAATGCACAGGATGTGGAACAACAGCTGCTGCTATATTTCTTCCCTCGTGAGGAACTCCAGTGGGTTCTACTTGGTAATTTTAGAATTCAAATAAACACCAGTAAGTTGAGATTGGAAAATTCTGACAAGAATGCTCTAACTCCCCTCCCTCACTGCACAGAAACACATGCATGTGCTGCTGGTGTTTATGCAGGAGAGATGAAGACCCAGCTGGGTGTCTGTGGCTGCAAACACCCTGCCATGGACTCTCTTCTGCCACCCCACCCATTCCAATTCCTTCCCTAAATGAGAGGTTTGATTTCTCCCCTCAGCGTAAATTCCACACAGACACCTTGTAGGCTTTTTTTAGACAAAATCTTATTTTTTTTATTATTATTGCTACTTGTTTTTGTGTGGAAAATCCCAGTCAAAAGAGAAATGTCCTACGATTCACATGACCACAAGGAATATGAAATCAGTGTGCTGAGATCTGTGTAGTTTTGTGTGCTGTTTAGTTGTTGTCTTGGACAGAACAAGGCTAATAATTTGACTTTGTTTTAATATCTTTGGGTTTTTTAAGTGTATAAGGTGTCTGGTTCATAAGTACTTTCTCTTGTTTTGGTGGTATGATCTAATTTCCACAAGCTAATTTTGGACTACTCTATATACTATGTAACAAATAAGCAAAAACCTGTTAATTTCCACCTCAGTGTGGGAGCAGGAAAGGAAAAAAAAACAGTTAAACAAAAATGCAGAAAGGCAAGCAGGGAAAATGTGCAGTAATTTGTCAAACCCTGATGACCTCACTCGACTTCTGAAACTTAGTAGATAATGAACCGGTGGGGAAGATCTTGCTTTTAATATTCCAATATTCTGGTTTCTGCTTTCAGTACAAAGGTAAGATGCTGGCATGTTCAGATCATGTGCTCAAGTGACTGGCCTTGTCACCTTTTGTCACGACAAATGAGGGCCTGGTTCTGTACATTGGTGTCAGTAGGGATGAGAAAAATAGGAGCTACAGCTTTGTAACTGCAGCTGGATCTTTATTTATGTGCTTCCAGCACCTTTTCAGACAGAACATGAATCTAGAGAGCTAATGAGAATTTCATCAGAGTTTGAAAGATGTTGAATTTGACACTAGAGATACCTGAGGTTTCTTTCGGGCATGTGTCACCAAGTTGCTCCCTAACTTCTTGTTTTGCTGGAGGAACAGTGCTCAGTTCTCTGGTTTTCCTGTCCAGGTGCTTTTGCAAAGAAGGCACCAAGCAGAATGATTGAAAAGGACACCTGAGCTGTGGCTGGCTGCCTGGCAGGAGTCCAACAAGCAGAGAGATCTTTACCAGAAAAACCTGAATCTGAAATTTAGGACAGAACTTCTTGTGTCGTATTTTCAGAACATATGTGATGTTGGGGATGTTTGTGTACTTCATTACAATAGGTTTTTCTGAATAAAAACCATGAAGTGCTTCATCCTCACATCAGTTAAAAAAATCTTACTGAAATTCTTCTGTCCTCTGCAGTAAGCTGGAGTGCTCCCATTTTTATATGCTCCATCTTTTCCCAGCACTCAGGAAACGTGATGGAAACAAACCTCAGTTTTCTCTGCTGTGAACTTGTCAGCAGCCCATAGGGTGGGTGGGAGAGCTGCTCCCAGGGGGCTGCTGGCTCTGCCTGCCCACCACAGCTCTCCTGGAAGCCTGGCCAGGTTCTGAGGAGCAGGGCTGCCCTTGTCAGTTTTGAACGTGCTGGAGGAGGGTGCCACAGAGCTGCTGTGACTGCTTCAGAGGGTTTTAACCCCAAAAGGTAGGTGGAGGCTCTTGCTCTACCCACCCTGGAAAGAGAAGGGTCACCCTGCACACCCAGGAGAGAGCAGAGCTTGGCATGGTGTCAGGATTGTCCACCCAAAGGCTCCTGTGTGACCCATGGGTAGGGAGGCAGGCCAGGAGCATCCCAGTGTCCCCAGAGCAGGGCTGGCCAGCAGCTGCTGGGCCTGGCAGGGCATGGGGTGCAAGGGCCGGGCTGCCTGTGGTGTGGGGTAGGCACAGGTTTGGGAGGGTGGAGCTGCCTTTGGGAGGAGGTGTGTGCTCTGCGAGGCAGACACAGAGGCTCTGCTGGGCTCTGCACTCCCTCTGTCCACTTGCTGGTGTGAAGGAAATTTTGGGGGGTTTTGGTTGGTTGGTTGTTTTTTTCCTATCTGACTGGACAAAGTTTTTATTATATCAGTGACACTTCTGGGTTGTTTTGTACTTTGAAGAGTTTTAAGAATTCCTGCTGACACTTTTCCTGAGGGGAGCCATGCCCTACCACAGAGTCCTTTGCCTGGTCCTACTGGCGGTGTGTGGCAGCCTGGTCCCTGCTGTGCTGGCAGGTAAGGAGTTTTGTTTGCATTTAAAGCACAGGAGATCTCTTACTAACCTGCTTCTCCATTCTCCTTACATACCTCTTCTCCTTCCCCTAAAAATATCTTTGTTTATTGAGCTAGAATTAATGGAAAACAGCTTTGCGATCAGTGGCGAGTACGAATAAGTTTTCCATGCTGAGCCCCTGCTTCTGCTGGGGGAAAATGGAGAGAATCCTTTGTCACTTCTCCTTGGCTGAGCAGCAGTAGAGCCTCGGCAAGCAGCAGTGACAGGTCTGGCTGCAGGAGCTGGGGTCTGCTTGGCAGCCGATGGGGCAGGTGGCTGGACAGTTTTTCATGCTGGGGAGAAGTTACAAGCATGAAAAGAAACATTTCTCGCTGGCTAATGCATGCCAGTTTGTGGCTCTTTCCATGCCTTCTGCTGCAGGATGGGGCAGCTCAGGCCAAAGGAATAGGCAGGAGCACAGCACTTTTTTTATGCTCTTGTCCTCCCTTCCAAGACCTAGAGCAAGGCTGGACTGCAGCTTGCTCTAGCAGGAAGATCCTGTCCAGCCTTCCAGCAAAAGAAATAATTTAAAGAGCTTTCATACAGGTAGGGGAATTTATCACTGCACCTAGAACAGAATTACTGTAGCTGGTATTGCCCCCACAGGTCCTCCAGTTGTAGGATACCTTGCTGAGAAACCTTTGAAGAAACTAAAATGAGCCCTAAAAAGTGGATGTTTTCCTTCTCAAACCCTGAGCTTTGATTTTTGTACAGTGGAACACTAATCTTTTAAGCACAGTTTCAGTTTGTAGCTTGCTCGTGCTCCCAGCAGCAGTGGCAGTGCTCTTCCCCAAACCAGGTAAGGTCTTTTCTTAGCAGTATTTCACTCTGCAGAAATGTATTAATTTACAGTAAAAAACTGATCTGCTTCCCCCTCTGAGCTAGGACTTGTGTGCCGTTTCAAGTTTCCGCTCTTCTGTGGGTATTTGCCCTGTCCCCTGCCTTGCCAACTTTCCCATGTACTTGCTCTTGCCTCGGCTTCACGCAGCCATGGTTTGTAGGGAGCTGTCCCTGTCCCCCAGAGTCACTTTGCAGCCATGGCTTGTAGGGAGCTGTCCCTGTCCCCCAGTGTCACTTTGCAGCCATGGTTTGTAGGGAGCTGTCTGTGTCCCTCTACATCACTTTGCTCCCTTAAATACCCCAAGTTCACTTGATTCCTTTTCTGTGTGGGTTGCACTCACACAGGGAGGCCAATGCCTCCTGAGGAGCTTTGTGCTGACGAGTGCAACATATTAGGATCCTGGAGTGGAGGAGGGGTCCAGTGCTTTCTCTCTGTTCCATTTTAGAGACTTGACACCTTTAACAAGTTTGTTCTCTGCTACCTCAAAGCAGGATGTGAGGGAACCAGCAATGCTAGGAGCAGAACAATTTTCTGCTGCTTGAGGAGTGGAGAGGTACCACCACCCCAGCACAGAGGCTTCCCCTGCACAGCGGAATTTTTTCAGCTTTTTCACCCCGTTAGAAAAGGAAATTTCCTGCCTTTTGCAGACAAAGAAGGGAAGGGCCCACACAGACACCCCTCTGCTCTCCCTGCAGCCCTGCCTTTCAGTAAACAAGTTTGTTTAAGGCTGGCCAGGACCGCAGTGCTCCACAGGGCAGCTCCCGGCCCTCACCCCTCACAGGCCGCCCTTTGTGCTCCCCGTGAAGGCCCCTTTCATCCCTGCCCTGGCCCTCTGCCCACTGTGGCTACCTGGGCCCGTTCAGCCCAGGGCTGGCCCCAGGGCTCACCCACCCTCTGCCCTCCCACTGCAGCACGGGGATGTGCAGGCCTGGGGTGCAGAATGGAGCTTCCCTTCCTTTATGGATTTCATCTTACCTCAGTGTGAGACCCCCAAGTTAAGTGCTCGGGGGCTCAGTGGGACACGAAGGGTCTCTCTGGCAGCTGAGGTTGACACCTGGGCGCAGCAGTCACAGCACTGGTGGGTTGTGTACCTGGACCTGGCTCCTTGCCCACCTTGTCTGGTTTCCTGGATGCTGCGGTCAGGGCTCTGCAACCAAAGAAACATGAATTTCTCCTCCAAGCTACCGAACTCTTTCCAATATCCCCTTTGTCCAAGATGGGGAAACAAGCAGCCGAGTCTCTAACCCTCTTTGTCCATATCCTCTGCGTGCAACAGGAACCAGAACTGGTTCAAGGACTCTGCACGTTCAAATCTTCGCTTCTACCTTCTTCAAACCTGGGTGGCACATGGGCATATTGCTCAGGAGGATCGTGAAGAGTTGACTTTTTTTTTGTTACCATCTTTTTTTTTTTTTTTTCTTCAATATCTGAAGAAAACCTACAGGAAGGCTGGAGAGAGACTTTTCATGAGAGTGTCCAGCAATAGGACAAGGGGAAATAGATTTAAACCAAAGGAGAATACTTTTAGACTGGCTCTCAGGAAGACAGTTCTTCAGTATGAGACTATGGCACAGGTTGCCCAGAGAAGCTGTGGCTGTCCCCTCCCTGGAGGTGTTCAAGGCCAAGTTGGATGAGATTTTTAACAACCTTGTCTGGATGAGAGGTGTCCCTGCCCATGGCAGGGGAGGCTGAAATGAGATGGTCTCTAAGGTCCCTTCCAACCTCAGCTGTTGGATGATTCTATCAGCAAAACCAGTTTCAATTCATGGATTGGGTTCAGAGCTGCAAGTGAAGTGGAAGTTGGTAAAAAGCCTTTGCAAGGCCTCAGCTTCTGAATCCCTTCTATGTTTATTATCTGAACTCTGAAATGGGCTCATCAGTTTCTTCATCTTGAGCTAATGTGGAACTATGTTATACTGCAGTGGCACTTCAGAATGCCTGTAGGGGAAAATGCAGCAGAGCAGATGTGCTGAGGGAAAATATGCAGGAGAAGACCTTGTCCAAGGATGTTTTCTGTAGCAACTCATGTGTCTTCATTATCAACAACAGGAGAATAACAGATATTAGGAAGTTTTTGAGGTTAAAGTACTAGAATGTGAGAAGTAATAAATAGTAGTAGTAGTTTTGTCAGGCAAATTTCTTAAAAAGATGTGGCAGTTTCAAAAGGTCTGTCCAGGTGGGCAGCAAGACTCTGTAGACTGTTACTCAACCTGGCTCTACAACAACACTGCTCATAGGTTACTGACACTGGGATCACCTCCCAGCTGAAGTTACTGGGTTGGAGGTGGAGGATGAGGATGATATACAGTGAACCAGCTTGTACAAGGAAGAGTATTGGTCACTGGTGAGTGATCTCCAGGGATGAAGAAGTTAGGTGGTAACATCTGCCTTGGGGTCTTGCAGTGTGCCTGTGGGAGAGGATTTGGTTGATTGGGAGTTTATCTTGAAGGTTCCTCCAGATTTGGTTGGCTTCCTCAAGAGCTGTCACTGGTGAAGACTCTTCCAGAGACTCTTCTTGCCTTTCTTACCTTTTGGCCACTGAGTGTCTGTGGTGCTGGTGACCACAGTGCTGTGCTGGCAGCTCACCTCTCCTCCTTCTCACTGAGCATGGAAATCAAGTTGCCTTTGGATCATCCCCTCTGGATCTCTCTACAGCTCATGTAGATGAAGCCCTGCTGGGTTCCTGTGTCATTCAGACACTTGTGGAGTGTGTATTTATGGAGTGTAGTAACTTTATTTTCTCCCCTTGCTCTGGCCTCAGTTGTACCCCATTTTTCCCAGGCTCCATCTCTGCCCAGTAAACCCCCAGTAACTAAGATTTTTCTCTTGGGTGCTCTCAAACTGTATTTTCACCAGGTGGATTTCCCTGGCACTCTGTGGAGAAGCAGCTGCCCCGCTCAGTGCCCCAGTGCTGAAGAGAGGTTTCATGCTGGGAAGAGCTGTTTTGTGCCAGGGCTTGAGGTTTCTCCCCCTTGGGAGCCCCTGGCACCCAGGCAGGAGGGCTCAGCAGTGGGGGGGGTTACCCTGGTAGCCCCCTGTGTGCCCAACTGCTGCCCCTGAGGTGAGACACCATGGTGGGTTTTCTTGGAGATAGAACGGGTCCTGTGGCTGCTGCCAGTGCAGCTGATGCATGGCCCTCACCCAGGTGTTAAACATCTGGTCATGTGATGAATTAGGTGTTTTGAGCATCTTTCCTGGTAGTTCTACAAAATTGATGGGTAAAGAGGAAAACTGTGCACCAGCTGGCCTTGGATGTTTGGTTTCCAGCCCTCGACTGCAGCCTTTCCCTTGAGATTGTGATGCCCTTGGGTTTCTTCACACAAGTAAAAATCACTGTGCTCTGCCTCAGGGCCATGGAGGTCCCTGTAGCTTGTTCTCTCTCCATACCACAGGGTCTGGAGCTATCACCTGGGGGCATTGGTTCCAGCCCAGAGGCCACATCCTCCTCCTGGCACTTGGGCTACAGTAGCCATGCAGGTGGACAGGCTTGGCTGCTCTTTGCCTTCTGCTCCTGTAGATCATGTTTAGAGTCCTGTTCTGCTTGTGTGCAGGAAAGCACCCCAGGAGGGAGAGGGGCTTGCACACAAAACAGCAGCAGCAAAGCAGAGGCCTAAACCTCCTGAAACAGGTCCCACACCTGTACTCAGAGCCTGTTGAGTGAGACTGTGTCCAACAGGCAACTGGAATAAGCCTCAACGCCCACTTGGAGATGTGTGAGACTTTACTGATGGTGTGTGTTGGCCTTTGGCACCTAACTCAAGCTCTGTCCTTCCCACCCTTTACCAGAGGGCTGAAATGGGAGCATGGCATCCATCGCTGCTCTGCTGGACATCTGCTGCTCTGGGCCTTAAAGAAACCTGCTGGATGTGTGGGGACCTTGGGTGGGTGGCTGTGCTGGGCTTCTCAAGCAGGCAGGCATGTGAAGAGACAAATTTAGTTCAGGGGGCAATATGAAAAGCCAGTCCTGGAAGGAAAAGTGCTGGTTGTGGGCAGGTGCTCTGCCTGGCTGCAGCGGGTTCCCTCTGGTGAGCCCTGCCTGCTGGGAGCCTGCTTTGGGGACAGTGCTCACGTTTGGGTGTGTGATCCTCACCCTGGGTGTCTGCTGCAGGGCTCTCAGCATCTGCTCTAGCAGCATCGAGGTGCAGGAACCAAAGGGGGACCCAGCAGCCATCCCTGGCTCTCAGTGATGCTCAGAGGTGGGTGTTGCACTTTCTGGGTGCACGCAACTCCGCTGCTCCTGAGCTGACAGCTCTGGTCAACAAGGAGCTGGAGCCTGCTGAGGGGGGGGTGTCGGTGTTTCCCATGGGTGAAGCACTGCTGAGGGAAAACTGCAACAACTCAGGGCAGCAAAAGCATGTTTGGCACACTCTGCTATCTCTGTGAGGGTGAACTGAAAGTGTGTCATTAACAGGTGAGGAGAGTGAACAAGATACATATCCAGAAGCCATCCAGGCTTCCATTCAGGCCTTAAAAATCACTGAGATCATAAGCAAATTAAACCATTTCCTCTTTATTTTGCTACAAAAGATTAGCTCTGTGCCCTGCTTAGGGGGCTGCAATAATTCTTTTCAGGAATTAGAGGAACTGGGGACAGGAGAGACTTTCAGGAACTGTGGCCCCAGTTAGAAAAAGAGCTGTGGTTGGAAGGGGTAAGCACTTCCTCTTGGTCCCTTTGAGAACAGGGAGTTGGAAGACCCCATCCAGGTCCTACGGCTTGCCTGGCCAGTGCCTGCATCTGTTACAGATCATCTGAGACCTTCCCTGGGGTCAGATGTGAGGGTACACCCAGTCCTTTTGTCTCTGGACAGAGAAACATTCCTGGGAAGTGCAGCAAGGGCATTCTTCTAGTGGGGGGATTCTCCTGGAAGATGAGAAGGGCTGTGGTGGTGGTGCTGGCCCTGGTGATGTTGACACAGTCAGGAAGTCATGGCTGAAGTGTAGCTCGTGTGTGTGGAGCTTCTCCACTTGCCAAAGCAGGCTGGGACCAGGGCTTCAAAAGGATTACTTGTGTTTGGTCTGTGCCTAAACCAACAGCATCCTAACATCACCATTGCTAACCAAACAGCCCCAGATCTGCTCAGGTCCTTTCCCTGTTGTTTTAACTACATTTACCCTCTAAATTCTGTATTTCCTCCTGATCTCTCCTCTGGTAGCCAAAGCACAGGATTTATAGAAGAGAGGTCCACTGGAAATGGCACTGTTTGGAAGAGCTGCTGGATGGGATGTGAGTCTCCAGCTCTGCTGGCTGGGTTTGCAGAATGGGTTGGGGAAGTTTGCAGAATGGCTGGGGGTTTCTGGGGAGCCCTGGTGGAGCACAAATGTCATGTGTGCTCATACTGGCATTTGAGGTGCCACCTCTGATGCAGCAGCCACAGCCGTACAGAGAGTGTGAGGAGCTGGTGCTCACTGCTGCTCCTGGTGTTTCCCTGGGGTGGGTGGGCAGCTGGAGTGTGCTGGTGCTGTCTGCCTGACCTGGCACAACCTGAGCTTAGGCTGGCAGCTTGAATGCCTCGGAGTTAAACCTAGAAGCTGCCTCGCTGGAAATCCTGCAGCCCTAATGGCTATAGAAAGGACTTTGCAAAACCAGTGTGGAATCTGTTGTGTTCCTGAGTCTGCAGGCAGCCTCAAACAGCTCCAAGGGTGGTGGGAAACACTCCTGGATATGAGCCCTGTGGGGAGTCCTAGCAGGGGGACTGAACAGGCAGCAAAGGTGTTTTGGGGTTGGTCCTTCTGCTGCAGAGCTCCTATGGAGAGTGTGGTGGAGCCTCTTAGTGCCGGTTCTTCAGTGCTCTCCCACAGGGTGCCGGCTGCCCAGGGGAGACAGGGAGGGCTCCAGGCACTTGAAGCTGGGGCTGGCTGGCACTCGGGTGTGCTGCTGCCACCTCTCTTGCTGTGCCAGGCAGTGCTGGGGCCACCTCTGAGTGCCCCTGGCACACTGAGGGACACGGTTGGAGCTGAGGGGGTTGGGGGTAGCCCCAGGGAGCCCAAGCCCAGGCTGTTTGCTCCAGCTCCTGCTGCCCTCTTTCTCAGCCCAGATCACCATGGTGTCAGGCTCAGGTGGGCCCTGGCATTGGATGATGTTTGGTTTTTGTTCTCCCCCACCTCTCTCTCTCTCTTTTTTTTTTTTTTTTTTTTTTTTTTTTTTTTTTTTTTTTTTTTTTTTTTTTTCCATCCCAGTGTGACATTCCCTGTGGTTTCGGCAGGGAGCTGTGGAATGTCTCCCATTTCCACCTGAACAAGTTGGGCATTAACAGTGAGCACTGGGCTCAGCCAAAGGCTGACAGGGAGGGCTCTGCCTTCCTCCTGGCCCTACAGCAGGAAGGAATAACAAGAACTGGACAGTGACATCAAACAGGGCCTGGCCTCTCTGTTACCCCCCAGCACAGGGCAGAGGGACACTCGTGGGCTCCTGTGTGGGGCAGCCCTGTCCTGTGCAGTGCTGGTCTCTCCACACCCTACACATGGGCTGGTGGTGTGGGACAGAAGGACCTTCAGGTGATGTGACTTTGGCCAGCACAGGCCACCTGTAGCTGGAATGTGACAGCCCCTCCCAGCCCAGCCCTGGGAGCAAACTGGACACAGATGTTCAAGGCAGGGCCCGTGTGTGCAGGAGCAGAGGCTGAAGGGTCGTGGGGAGCTCCTGTGCACACCGGGTTGCCACCAAAGCCTGTGGGCAGCGAGGGCAGGGCCACCACTGCCAGTGACAGCTCTGAGTGTGGGTGCTGGGCAGAGGTGCTGCCCCGTGGAGGAGTGGGGGGTCTGCCCCATGGGGTTTCTCAGCCCTTGGGTCACCCATCATCCATCCCGGGGCACTTGGCAGCTGGAGCCCAGGGCCCTGCTGGGCTGTGGTGGTCATAAGCTGCCAGCAGCAGCGGGCAGTGACAGTGGGTGCCCGTCTCCCAGCAGAGTACCCGCAGGGCACTGTCCCCACCCTCTGGAACGATCCTCCCGAGCTGCCCTCTGGCGCCGGCCCCTTCGACGCTGCTGCTACCACCACCCGACTGGCAGATGCCACCGCCTTCCCCCCGCACACCCCCGAGCTGGAGCCTGAGGACACGACCCACCTGCACCGGCTGGATGCTGGGGATGGTAGGTGGCTGGTGAGGGGCTGCATGCAGGTGCTCACAATGTGGTTCTGGTACCAGCCCCCTCCCTGCCCAGGGGGGAACAGGACCAGAACTCAGCTGTGCAGGGACCTGGGAATGGCCACCATGGCCAGTGCAGTGTGTTCTGGGTGGGAGTGTGGCCAGGCGTCTGGGGATGTGCTGGGTTTGGGGGTGTCCCAGCCCTTCCCATGTGGGACCTTCAGCTCCCCTGACCTCACACCACTTTGTTCTCTCTCTGCAGGCTCGCTGGGGCCCGGAGCTATCGGTGCCATTGTTATCGCCTCCCTCCTGGGCACATCTGTGCTCGTGGCCTTGGTCGTCATCACGCTGAGGAAGTTCTCAGCCTCCTGAACACAGTAAAAGTGATTTCTGTAACACAACCAGTCTGTCTCCTGCCCTCCCCTGCTCCCACTCCCCATCTGCCAGCAGCCTCTTTGAACAGAAAAGCAGCCAAGGGTGCTCCAACCTCTGTGCTGCAATGCAGCTGCCCCCCAGAGTGCTTTTGTTCCTGGTGTACAGATCTCCTGAGAGCACCCAGACCTGGCATGCTATACCACAGCACCCAGGACAGACCTCTAGCAGCTAGGGGCTCTGAGTTGGCAGCAGCTCACCTGGGCTCACCTTGCACAGCTTGCCTTGGGTTGGTTGGTTGGTGTAAACCACCCCAATACCTCCCTGCTCTCACCCCACCCCATGTTTGTGTTCAGCCCCACCCCCACCCCCTGCTTTTGGGCCAGTTGACCTCCACCATTTGTGCTGGAGGGGTCTGGGGCAGAGGTGGGTGCTTGGTGTGAGGGGAAGAAGAAGACACAGGTGTGTTGCGCTCAGCTGTATTTTATCACACGAAAAACGAGACAAGAAGTTCCCCCTCAGTTTGCTGCAGCCCGGTGGGGGCTGGGGGGGGTGTTGGGTCCAGCTGCGCCTGTGGGCCCCAGGCCTGGCCCTGTACAACACTGGAGACCACTGAGACGGAGGCGTGCAGGGCTGGGGCTGAGGGAGTAACACTGGATGCCACTTGGTGCCTGAAAATGGCACAGCCTGTGCCTGGGGTGCGCAGTCCTAGAAAGTCACAACAGAGCAAGAAGGGCTGGGGTGAGTCCTGGGGCTTGGCAGTGGGGCATGGGACAGTTTGTGGCAACCCTGGGCCCCTCTCCCCCCAGATAAAAATGCAGTGAGGAACAGGGGAGCCTGGACCAGTCCCTCCACTAGTGAAAGATATTTCTGACAGGTAAGGGAGTGACAACCCGGGCAGGTGCCTGGGCTGGGTTGTGAAGTGGGAGATCTGGGATGTGCCAATTTTGGGCAATTTTAAGGGCTTCCAAGAGCTGAACCTCCCCTGGTGTTTGCACTGGATGGCTGCTGCAAGGTCTGGACCCTGAGCTGGAGGTTTGGGTGTGCTCAGAAGGCTGTCTGTGTACGGCTTTTGGGGGAATCTATCGTGGGGTGACCCCACTGAATGTGCTATGCACCAGCTGGGGGCTGAGAAATATCCCAGCCTCAGCTCTGGGCTGTGTGCTGGCAGGGGCCAGGAGCCTCTGGCTGCTGCCTCAGGGCCCTCCCTGGGGTGCTAAAGGGGGCTGGGGAAAGTGCAGCCCCTGTGCTAAGGTGGGAGCATGGGGCTTGGTGCAGGGGGGCGACCCCTTTGGTCTCTGTTTGGTCTGTGGGGCTGCTCTGGGGCTGTGGTGAGAGTATAGACAGCCCCAAAACGGGCTCTGGAGTCCCCCTCCAGTAGCTCCCCAGCCTGTCATGGCATGGTTATACTCCTCGCTCTGGAGCTGCCTCCCTGGCAGGCAGCTGCTCTCTGTCCCTCCCTTTTCCAGCACAACCCTGGCACCACCAGGCAGTGCTGCGGCGCCTGAGAGACTCCTCTGCAGTGCTAAGGAGAGGTGCCAGGTAACTGACCTCCCCGGTGGGCTCTGGCCCTGGGGGACAGCCTGCAGCCGGGAGGCCTTGGCTGTGGCCATGCATGGGAGGGTGGGGGGCCAGGCTGCTGACAGGCCAGGCTGCTGACAGGCCAGACTGCCATGGGCAGCTCCTGGGGTCAGTGCTGTGCCCGGGGCTCCACACAATGCCCAGCGCCGCAGCTGGGAGGAGAGCGGCCCCGCTGCCACCCGGGGCTTCTGTACAGGTGGGAATGGGCAGCAGGGCTGTACAGGCCGTGGGCAACTGGGTGGTGTGGGTCACGAGCATGCAGGCAGCCACGGCGGGACAACAGCTCCTGGGTATCATCGCTGGGGGGCTGTGTGGCAGCCCGGGCCTGGTGGAGCTGCTGTGGATGAGGAGAAGGGGCACAGCTGTGTGTCCCAGGCAGGTGGCACTGGCAGGCTCTGCAGGTGGATGCTGCACTCCAGAGGTATGGGGCACGCAGAGATGAAGGTCAGGCTGGCGATGCTGTGCTGCTGGTGGAGCAGGGCTGAGCACGGAGTCTTTTGGAGCATTTGACTCACTGAGAATCTTGCAATGGGAATGGGCCCAGCAGAGCTGGGGAGGTGGGATTCCTGGGGCTTAGTCCCAGCCTGGTGCCAAGAGGCCATGTGAGAGGTGGCAAGATGGCTCCTCTGCATCACACAGGGGCAGAACCAGAAACAGCCTTAGGAGAGCCCTGAACTCTAGAGGAGCAATGAGCTGTAGGTGCTTGACCCAGGTGGTGTTAATTGCTTCATTATGTTTGTGGCCATGTGCCCTTCCCAAGAGGCCTGACCCAGCCCCGGGGGAGGAGGGGTCAGCAGACACCTGGTGGCCTTTGGGCCATGTCCATTTGGCGTGTGCACTCTGGGGCTTTACAGAGCTCCTGGAAGGGGTTGTTTGAACCAGTTCGACCCACTGATCTCCAGGGAAGGCTCAATGCTGCAGGGAGCCTGGGAACTGCCGTCTGTTGGTGCTGGGTGGGGGCACATGTGCCTGCTCCAGCACACTAAGTCCTGCTCCATGTCCCACGGCACCACCACCACCACCACATCCACCCTGCTGGCAGTCTCTGTCCTCTGCACTGCTCCCAGAGCCACTCTGGATGCTTGGGGACACCGGGGGTCACTGGCGGTTTCTGCTGCCAAGTTTCCTCCGCTGACTGTCATCTGACTTGTGCACCCGGAAACACTCCTTCAAGTTCTGGGCTCGAATTTTGGGGTTCAGGATCTCCTCCCCAATAGAACTGGGGAACCAGCCCCTCTCCTGGTCATGAAGACGTTCCCCAAATATCCAGCCTGAGCAGAGACAGAGACAGGTGTAAGTGGGGAAGGACTGGCTCGTGCTCCTGCTCTAGGAGAGTTGATGGGAATTGCCTATGGAGTGCCAGTGCTATCTGGAAGCTGATCAGAGGCCTGTGCTGGAGTGGAGCCAGTTTGTGAATCTAGCCAGGGAGGCCTGCTTGCCTGAGCAGCACCATGTCAGGACAATTGCTTCCAGAAATGCCAGCAGAAAGCAGCCACTGCTGCCACAAAGTGCCCCCCCAGAAGACACCCAACGTGACCAAGTTCACCAGCTGCAAGTGTGCCCCAAATACTGGGACCAGGTTGCTGTGAAGCATCACCAAGGTGAGGGCAACTCTAGGTTACACCTGGGGGGCTGTCAGCACTGCCATGGCTCACAGCCAATGCCAGGGTGCTGTGCCAGCATAGCCACAGCTCAGGGCAAGCAGGATGTGCTGAGTCTTAGGAGGAGGCGCTAGTTCTCCTGGCTGTGGTGTTGATGCCAGGGTCTATCCTTGCCCAGAGGACCCTTCCTGTCTGCTTGAGAGCTCAGGGTGTTGCCCACCCTTCCACAGGGACTCCCAGCCCAGCCCCATCCCGTTCCCTGGTACCATCATCCGTCTTGTCCAGGATGTTGAGGACATCAGCCAGCTCCAAGGACAGCTCGTCCGGCTGCTGGGCCACGTAGGGATGGACACACTGCATCTGCGGGCAGTCTGTGGGGAACAGGGGGAGGGGTGGTGTGGGAGGGAGCCCACTGCAGGCCAGCATGGTGTGGGTTAGGGTTAGGGACACTGCCAGTGCTGTAGACAGACCCCCCTGACCTGGCAAGAAACCTGCAGGGCCAAGGTGGTGCCCCAGACACCAGGAAGGGGGAGAACTCTATGGGGAGGCTGTGCACAGCTACCAGAGTCTTCTCCTGAGCAGCTTGGGTCCAGCCCAGCCTGGGCTGGAGGGGAGAAAGGGCAGGGCCAGGCCCAGGGACACGTGGGCATCGATGGTGGAGACACGAGGGGAGCCCAGGGAGAAGGTTCAGCTTGGGCAGAGGCCTGGGGATGGGGCTGGACTGAGATCGGAGCAGAATAAGGTGCCCCGGGGTAGGGGTGAAGAGCTCCTGGCTCTCATGCTGATTCTCTTACCAACAAGTCTGGATGTAAATGAAACAAACTTGGTTCTCCGGTTTGGGGCCAGCGAAATCATCCAACGCTTCATTTCACTCCTGTACAGGGGAGACAAACCGAGCCCATGAGGGTCAGACAGGCAAAGGGACCCCAGTCCTGTGCTCCTCATTCTTTCTCTTATGGCCTTTTCCTTCCTGCTCCCCCCAGGGCCCTGGTCTCCCTAGTGATGCTGAGCCCCCCCCACCTTGCACACCCTGGCTAGGACAAGGCACAGCTTGCTGCAGGGCCCCTGGATGGCTGTCCCCACTGCAGCAGGATCCCCCTCTGGGGAGCAGCAGGTGGGGGCCTGGCATCTTCTAACCAGCAAAGGCAGCTCCTGTTTGGGCCAGGTCAACCAGAGCAGTTTTCCTGGGGAAAAGCAGTTAGAGGAACCATTTACTCCTGTAGCTGCTGTGTGGGAACATTTAAAGGGCAGAGCTGATGAATCCAGGTGCAGATGGAGCCTGTGGCATAGCAAGGGGTACCCTCACTTGGGAGCGGGGCAGACAAGCCCCCTGTGTGAGCACATGGCCAGATCCAGCACCCTGTTACACAAAACCTGGGCCTGTAGCAGGAGGGTGCAGATTCCCCAAGTGCTGGAGAAGCCCCAGGGCCGGCACCGCCCCGAGGTTCCCCTCAGCTCTGCCTGGAAATGGGGCACTTTGTCTTCACAGGCTCCAGTTCCTGCATGGAGAAGCAGCAGGGCTCCTGGCCCCAAGGGAGCCAGAACTTTGTACCTTCACAGATGGTAGTTTTAAAGCCTGAACTTGACACACATCTAAAGCCACTGGAGTGTCTTCAAGGAGAAGAGAGGCTTAAAATGGAGATGTGAAGGACAAGTGCTGGCAGGCTGATACACAGGTCCTGCTTCAGAGCTGAAGCCTGCTGCCAGTGAAACCACTCGCAGCTGCAGGTGAGGTACAGCCCCTCACACCATGAACACGTGCAGGATGAGGGAGATGGCACTGAGGGGTTGGCATGCAGAGATCCAGCTAAGAATCTTGCCATGCTTGTGGCCCTATCTGCAGGCTGACCTTGCCACCTTGTACACAGCTCCTTGGAGGGCTCTTAGGATCCTGCCCTGCTCCTCTCCCTGCCCTGTGAAGGGCCTACCTGGGCTCCAGCCCTGCCCCTGTGATCAGCTCTGCTCCAACATACTGCTGGCTCCTGGCAGAGCTTACCCAGGGCATCAGCTGCAAGAAGCCCCCAGGCAGGTCACTGCTGCTGGGTGGGTTCAGAGCAGAGCAGCACTGCAAGAGATGCTGGGTTGGTTGGCACTCCTTATTCTTGTTCTCTGGTCCGTACCTGGTACTGCTTCACTTACCAGAACCTTCAGCAGCTGGTACATCATTTCAGCACACCAGACCTGCTGGCAAGCTGTGTGCTGGATGACATACTCGCTGTGGCCATTTACGAGGTGAGACAGGATGCAGGAGCACAGAGCTTCAATTGCTTCCCCTGAGCTGAGGCAAACCCTGGCCTGGTTTATTGCCCTCCACACAGCTCCATCTCAGACGTCACACGTGCGTTTGCCCTGCATAACCTGACTGATGTCTCTATTTTCAGCACAGCAAAGCTGCAGCCACATGTCAGGGGACAAGGTGCAGCTTCTCACTGAGCTGGGGGGCTCATTTTCCTGGTCCCAGTGCTGTGTTGAGGAGGTTGGGGGGCAGCCCCTGGGGCTGCAGCAGGATGTGGTCTCAGCTGGAGGGACATGGCTGGTGAATGCTGGCCTACTGACAGCAAGCTAACATGAGGCTGAGGGTATGCATGCTGTGCTCCTGGTGGTACCTGTACACCTGTAACAGCCCAGACACTGGCCCTAGAGAAGGCTTGGATCAATGAGAAAGCCATACTCTGGGCTCCAGAACAGCCTGGTCTGTGTTAGCATAGCAGAATTGTTTGCCCAGGCTGAGCTTGTTGAAACCTCAAGTGAAAAAACAGCCAAAAAAACCCCTGTATCCAGGGATACAAGGAGGCCCCAAACAGCAGAAGGGCTGAGGGAGATCAGCGTTGGCACTGAGGAAGCAGCAGCTTCTCCCACCCCTGCCTACAAGCAGGAGCCACTTGGCTTCACAGGGCTGGTCAGGCACAGCCTTGCTCCTCAGGGCTGGAGCCTGCCTGGTGTGCACCCTGGGTGTTCTGTGGTCTGTGACCCAGCTGGGCACCCGTGCCAGTGCTGATTTGTGGCCTGTCTGTCCCCAAACGCAGAGTGCCTGTGGGTCCCCCATCCTGGATGCTACAAATGCAACAGGAGAGAAACTTGCCCTGGTGACCAGTGCCTCTCAGCAGGTGAGGACAAAGGCAGACTCAGGAGTGTGCTTCTGGGTAGAGGTCTGTGGGGCCAGCCCAGCTGCAGTGGGACCTCTGCTCACCCCACCCCACCCCACCCATCCTGCTCAGGCCCAAGAGCTGGGGGGCAGGGTGACTGCTGTACTCACTGGGATGATGCCTTCAGCATGTAGCTGGCCTCGCGGTCATCAGCATTCTCCAGCAGCCTCAGGATGAAGACGTTGGCCAAACTCTGCCCCTGATCTTCCAGCTCCTCTACCCGAAGAAGTCCCCGGGGAGCCGAGTCGAACACTTGGTACTTGTCTCTGGGAGAGGTAAAAAGAGAAGAGTAGGAAAAACTGCAGTTATCTCAGGAGACTTTGGCTTCCACCACCCAGAACTGCACTGAGGACACAGACTGGGAACCACTGCACGGCAGGAGGAAAACAAACCTCCTGCTGTGGGGAGGGATGAGCGGGTGGCTATGGAAACCCACCGCAAAGCAACAACCATAGGCGTGCCACAGGGCACAGAACAAGTTTGCTTGCTCTGTCCGAGCTCCCCACGTACAAAACACAGACAGTTCCCCCTCAGAGGGGACTGTAAAGCTTAATTCATTCCTGTTTGTAAAATGCCTTCGTGTTTTCTGGATCCAAGCTGCCGCAGAAGCAAAACATTTCCAGGCAGGCAGACGCTGCGGTGACACGTTTATTAGCGGTGCTGGACGACTGCAATGCTCTCTACTGCTGAGCCCAGTGAAGGCTACAAAGAACCTGCTGTTCTCTGGGACCCATCTGTTTGGGCTGCTGCATTTCACTCGTGTCTAGTTGCACAAGACATAGTTCCAAGCATGATGATGTTCCTCTCCTCCTCCCGGGGCACCATGTCAAATACAACTGCCAGCCTCAGGCCTAAATTTATACCCCTTTGTGCTGCTCAAGTTTTTCAGCCTGCTTTCTGAGAAGTTTAACTGACTATGTCTGAGCTCTTTGTCAGGCAGTGATGAGTCAAAACTCATTTCTTGACAGGAAAACAGGCCCAGCAGTTGATGTAGCTCGCTGCCATCCTACAGACAGTGGTGGGTATGTGCTGCCTTACCCTGCTGGCAGACCTGTCCAGGAATGTTCAAGTCCTGTTTGCCTTCAGCTTCCAGCTGGAGTGAGCTGTGCCACCCGTGAAGAGCCAACTGTGCCCAAAGGCAAGGTGACTGCTGGAGTGGGGGGTGTACAGGTCAGGCCATGCATGGGGCACAGCAGCAGCACAGCCTGGCTAAACCCAGAGGCATAAAAGAGTAATGAAGTGCCCCGAGTACTACTCCAACTTTTGCACTCACCCAGGAATTTGCCGGCAAAGTACCAGCAGATCATTGAAAAGGAACAAGTAGATCTCTCTGAAGAGTTTCTTAGTGCGAAGTGTTCGTGATGTCTTTGGGCCATTCATTTGCTGCAATTCCCCCTGCTTCAGGAGCCAGCGGGAGTGAGAGATGATGGGCACAGACTGGAAGTGAGGAAAAGACAGTAAAGATCAGAAGAGCAGCCCACAGGGTGTATGTGGTCAGGATGTTGAAAGCAACAAGAGATGCAGAAGGAAGGGTGGTGAGCTCCCATCACCACAGCTCACTGGATTTGAACACCAGGCAACACCCACATGCTGCTGGTTTCCTGCCAGCAAAGGGTCATCAGCCAGTGCTTATACCTTGATCTTAAACTCCAGTTTCTTCTGGATGCTGATCATCTGCTCTGTACGGCTCATCTTCCTGACACCTTCATTACATGCTTTCACCACCTGGGAAACAGAGAGTAGAAAGATTTGCCTCCACTGGCCTTAAGCAGGTGAGAAGAAAGGCCTGATAGTGACAGGGTATGTGCCCTGATGATGATGAGGCACATGCCTTGACATAACCAAGCCAAGCTCTCCTGTACTGGCAGGTAAAAGAGAAGGGAAAAAAAACAACACTCAGCTGGAAGCTGAATGTAAGAGGACATGTTTGATGGCTGCATTCAGTTACTGAACCAGACAGTATGAAGCAACACTCCTGGTTGCACAGCAAAGGAGTCAGTGCCTGACACACCATGTATCTCATCTTCCTTCCCCACAACACCTGAAACAAGGTACACATGCAGTTATCATACTACAGAAGAGAATGGAGCTAAAGATCTCTGTGTCAAAGATGCAAACGCTGTGGCTCTGCCAGGCAGCACCAGATGCCAAGCCTATGACACGCCCCAGGGACATTCATCCACAGAGCCCAGCTGTGTTCTGAGCACAAATTTTTAACTGGAAACCCACAAGCAGCATGCAGGCACTACCCTCTTACAGGGACCTTAACCTAGATGCCACTGCCTGTTTCATAAGGAGCAACTCTCTTGAGAACTGCCTAGGCAGAAAAATTACTTTGGAGAACAAGCTCCACGTTGTGCTCTGTTTCTGCTACTCAAAATCCACAACATCAGGAACTGAAGCCATGATGAGCCTCTCAAACAGGACACCTACAGAGAAAATAAGCACCAGATGATCTCTCTTGTGATGCCTGTAGCTAGCTGGACATTAGGCATCTAAATTTCAACACTTACGCATAAGTAACTGTGCAAAGGGAGTTAGAGACAGTCTTGATCCCGAGTCACTGACAGCTGAATATAAAAGAGCATTCTTTCATCAGCAGCTGCAGCCATCATCCTACAGGAACAGCATTCCTCAGGATCCTGACCAGTGGAAAACAACTGGCTGCCAGGTACATGCCAAGGGATTCTGCAGGTGCTAAGTCATGCAGAGTATTCTTCTCTGATAAGGTCTCTGTCTTTATCCCTAGCCATCTCCAAACCGTACACTTCCTAGACTAGTTCAGGGCAAGCCCAAGAGCCCATTTTTTTCTAGCATTTCAGTCACAAGTTGCAACTGTTCCCTGAGGCTGATGTTCTAGCACAGACAGGTAATCTGGAGGTGGGACTGCCTTGTCTGGCCATGCCAGGGGCAGCCTGGGAGGAAATCACCCAAGTGCCTTCCACCTACTGGCTTCAGGGAAGAGAGCTAAAAGCAGGCCTGAGAACTTAAACTGTTACTCTAGCTGAGAGAAGGAAGTGTGTTGTGCTGTAAGAAACCTGACACAGTTGTCAAATGCTGCCTGTTGCAGATAACTGCATGTCTCCATAGGATCCATCACCTTCAGGTATCTGCAAAAACAGTCTACATTCTTGAAGGCCCCAAGGCAAAACATTCTCTCTGCCCTTTGCTCCAGCTGAAACATACTGTTAGCAAGGGAACACCTCATTACTGGCATTCAAGTGCTGCTAGACTGGTCCCTCTTTGACAGCAAGGAAAACTTAAGGAAAAAAAAAATTACTCTTGAAATACAGTGACTGGATTCAAAGGGACAGCTCCAGGAGTGAATGTAGTATGTAGGTCTTCTCTGGGGAAGAGTGAAAGAAGCACGATGGTTTAATCTCTGATCTTCAGTTAGCTCATTCACACTTACTGTTTCCAGTTCTTTATGGGCATCTAGGGCAGTGCTTTCCCTGTCAGACTTCTCTTCCACTTTCTTCAAAATATTCTGCAGGGGAGGAAAGGCTGGGTTAATTCTGATCCCAGTCTGACAGTGCAGAAGGTCAGTTTGCTAGCCTCTTACTCATCCTAGCCATCAGCCTAACTACAGGCCAGGTGACAGAGTATAGTGACTCTCACCTCTTAGTTCCTCTTTTTCATTAAAACCTGTACCCATCTGACCTTACATCTCAAAGGAGTATAGTGGGCAGACTCCTATTTTATAAAAATAAATGAATAAATAAACAATACTAGAGCTGGCACTATTACTCTAATCCCAGTGGGTAAGCCCATTTGGGATGGAGCTGTTTCTTCATCCCTAGATGCATGCCCTCCAGCACAGTGCTGAGACAAGCTGGCAAAGCCTGGTCCCAACCATCACCATGTTGGGCATTACACACAGAGCATTTTCACATCCTTCAGCTGTTCTGCATTGTGCATCTGTGGGTCAGCAGCATCCTCCCCACCAGGCAGCTGGGTTAATGGGTTAATTGTTACTCCTTCTAGCAGCTCCACAAAGTTTCTCCTCAACTCTTTTGCTCAGCTCTCTGGCAGATTCAACACTAATGTGAGAATAGCTTCTGAGTGACTGAAATCTCTTTTCCATAATTGTTGAGAGTGTCTGTTTCCCCAGAAAGGATTCATCCTTCATTTAGCTCTAGGCCAGATCTTGGCTGTCTCGAAGCCTCATCCAGAACTGCTGAACAGAATTCCAGGAGTGATCCAGAAGACCTTTAGGAGAGAGAAAGAAGAACAAAAAACTCTTACCTGCACCAACAGCTTGAGCCGAGTGATCCTTTGAAAGGGCAGAATCAGGAAAGAAGAAAAGGACAGGCCCTTGCACTTGGGATCCAGCTCCAGCTGAGAGATCACCTCCCGGAAAGCTGGCTTGTCCTGGCTGAGAGGAGAGACAGAAAAGGTGAGGGCTTCAAGTGCTACCCTGCCTGCAACTCCAGGGTGTGGCTGGTGACCCAAAAACAGCTCAGTCCCAGAGACAGCATCTGCCTGGCCTCTCCTAAGAAGAGGTAAGAGGGGAGGAGAGGACTTGAATGCTTCTAGGTGTATTTTGGTTGAAATCTAGAACTATTTATAGCACAGGGGGAGGGAGAAAATACACTTTTACAAGTACAAGTCATGGTAGTGTTCACATGTGTAGCACATCTAGCTCAGCAGCATCCACTGCGTGCGTAGGTGTGTGTGAATGGGGTGTGTGTCCAAGTAGATGAGTCAGAGGCATAATTATGTATTTTTACACAGTTGGAGCTCTGTGACAAGGTGAAATTCATGCAGCCATAAGAACAAGACAAGCCATGAAACAGCTTAATCTTGGCTACTCTTGCCTGCTTAGCTGGGGATGGAAACCATTATCCAGGCTGAGAAGAACAGGGGCCATGCCCAGCCCTTCCCTTGGTGGTGTTTGCAGCAGATGAGGCTCTGCAGGGCTGTGGGCACAGCTTCACCGAGCAGCTCCAGCTGCCATCAGCACAGACAATGCCTCTTGGCCACTGTGGGGCCCTGAGGAGGACTCAGGCTGCCAGAGCCCTGGCTAGCAGCAACAGCACGAATGAGAAGACATTGCTAATTATACAAAACCTGTCTTTACCTCATGTGACTTGCAACCATCCAAGAGAAGCCATTGTAAGTGCTTCTCCCTCCTGGAGCAGGTCCGTGTGCAGGACCTGTGTGTGTATGAAGAACAGCCAAACAGGGGGACAGTGACACACCTCAAGGCTTCCAGTTCAGCCAATTGGTGCAAAATTCTTGTGCCAGCTATGGCAGCCTGTGGAAGCAAGTCTGTGCTTTGCTATTTGTTTTTAGGTTCTCCCACAGAAGAAAAAATATCCCTGCCCTCTAAATTGCTATGTAGGAATACCTCCACCTCCAACAGCTCCTTTTGATGCTCAAGTAACCCAGCCTATTGCTGCTTCACTCCTGAGAGATCCACTACTGGCTCTAAAGCAAACTGTTTATTTTCTGCAGCTCTAATGCTCACCTCTGACTGAAGGAGGCCCTGAAGTACCCTCCTTTTGGAGAGAACAGTTGGCCACATTCAGAGGCCCCTCAAAGTGTTGTGCTGGGTTTCTTTTTGTGTTTGGTGTTTTCCCTCAGAAGTTGGAGAGCTGTGAAAGAGAAGGATTAGGGCTTGCTACACCTCTCTGAAGCAGCTGCTGCTACTGGGAGGAAGCACAGTGCAGCATGTGCAATGGGCTGTCCTGAAAGAATCCAGGACATTGTAACTAAAGAAAAATTAATTTTCCTGCTCAAAGACAAGCTTGTAGGGCACTATTTGTTTTGAGCTGGTGTGAGGGAATTCCTACCGGACCAAAAGACTTGCTAAAATTGAAAAATGTTTCAAAAATATCTTGGATTATATCCTCAGGCCTAGGTAATGTCTGTTTGTGTAACACCAGAATGTGGAGAAAAGAGCTTGCTTTTTTTTTTTTTTTTAAGATTTTTTTTTTTTTTTCTGGAAAAAAAAACCAAACAAAACCAAACCAGAACAAAAACACACAAACAAAAACCCAAACAAAACCAACCAACCAAAAAACAAACAAAACCCCCCACAAATTCTCAGCTTTGGGAAGGCCAAATCCCTCACTGAGAAGCTCAGGAAAAGAAGTGGCTGTTATAGTCAACAAAGATCTCTACTATAAGCTTGGCCTTTCAATCTCTTGCCACTACTTGCAGTTTTAAAATACATCCAACTCACAAGAGCGTGTCCCCATGAACAACATAAATATTTCCCACAGCTGGGAACTGCTGGCTCTGAATTTACTTGGTATGTTACCTGCACACTGTAGTACCCCAACCTTATTATAAAGCCTTTTAATTGTGGTTTTCTTTTTGTAGGTGCAGTGAAAACTCATAGAAGTGGGAAATCCTGCTGCTGTACTACCGAGCCCGTTCTCAGGAACATCAAAATTGCAGCTAAATCCACGGCCTGTACAATTTTTAAAAATAACAGAGTATCAAGCACTGGGACTCACAGAAGCTGCTTGTAAGCCCTCTCCTGGTAGGTCTGGTTGGAGACATAGGTGATGTAGACAGAGAAGTGATTAACTGTATGCTGGTAGACAATATCACACACATCCGAGATGACAATATTCTCCTCCACCCGCTGCTCCAGGTCCATCAGGAAGCTAGAGGAGAAACCCAGCACTCACATTAATTGTGACCTCTCTGTCCCAGATAATTCTCAGAAGAAGCCCTTGGGGTTCAAAGCAACAAATGTGGCCACAGGCTCTTTGAAATGGCAGTGGGTAACAGCGTGCCATCCCTCCATCCCTCCACAGATGAGGTTAGCAAGGGAGAGGCCATGCAGCTGGGCACCCATCCAGCAGCAGCTGTCTTACCGCTCGCTGACAGCCATGACATCCAGGACGTTGGAGAAGAGGATGTGTGCCTCAGACTGGTGTAAGATCTTCTTCAGACGTTCATTCTCCATGAAGTGAGACACCAGCAGATTCAGACTCTTGTAATACGAGGCTTCGGAAGTAACCAGCTCAAACATGGCCTGGGGAGAATCCCAGAGAAGGAGATCAGCAGGTGCCTTCTATGGAGAGGGAGACGCAGTGGTAATGAGACAGCCTGTGTCTGTGCTACATGGAGCCAAGGACCTCCCATCCACCCTGCAGGCTGAGGGCACGAAGAGAGGCAAGCCCCATGGCAAGTGATGGGAATGGGGAAGATTTCCTCCTTCAACCATCAGCCCTCTGTCACTCTCCTAAGTTGTTTGACTACATTTCCTTCCCCTGGTTCTCTCCAGAAGAATTCTTTCTCTCATTATATATAAGCACCCTGATTTTGGGCACCTGCACAAGTAAAAGCACTTCATGGGCTCCCTCCTTCCTTCTTTGTGTTTCTCGGGCTCCCTGCTCAACCCTGGCCAATGCCATTGCTGACCCAGCTCACCAAGCACTGCAACAAGCCATGGTAAGCCTTAACTAGTATTACCATAAACCATAAAATGATCTCCAAATGCCAGCCCTTGCTTTCTTCTGAAAAATAAGTCTTTGGTACAAAGCCTAACTTCCTCAGGCCTGGGATGTGGTCTGGGGAAACAGAAAGACAAATTGATGGTTTGGTTCAGAGATAAATCACAAGTTAATGAGATGAGGATGTAAAACCTCCTGCCCACAGCAGCTGCTGCAGGGGCTGTCCACTGTTACCACACAGACCTTACTTACTCTCCAGCCAAGTGTTTGTTGCCTTTGTTCACAGGTAGATTAAAAAATGGTGATTATTTAAACAACTGCCCAATCTGTTAATTGAAGATTCCCCCATGGGCTTGAATACACTGAAAAATCATGAGATCTTCAAACATCTCTTGAGGAAGGTGTGTCTTTGGCTCCTCCTCCTGGGCTGGCCCATGCTGCCACTACTGAAAGAGGAACCTTTTGGTAGCCCAGTGAAAGTCTTGCTTCCTTGAAAGTAAAGCTGCTTTGATCCACAAGCCCAAGCTCCCCTACTGCCTGCCACTCCTCTGCTGCACCAGGGTGAGTAGGAGCAGGGTGCGCACCGTGGGGACAAGTCCCAGAGTTCTGGCTCTCAGAAGCTGCAGGGGCCCAGATAGAGTCAAGAAGACCCAAGGGAGCAGCAGGTATATGCAGTATAATGTCCTGTGCCTATGGAAAAAATATCTTTCAACTTAGCTGAGGGGTCTGTCTTGTGGCTTGGTTGTTCTTTTTGCTTGGCTGTTGTTGGCTTTTATTTTTTTTTCTTTTTAAGCAAATGATTTAAACTCTAAAGAAATAATGAAATCCATTGTGAAATTACCAGTGCACAAGATTCTGATTTACAGGAGACACCAGGAAAGTCAAGAACATCTCCACTGATGGAGAGGAGACCCCAGAAGCATTTGCCACTGCACGTGCAAGGCACAAGTTTCTCAAGTGACTGTGGAGTTCCTGCTGGTTCTCTGCACACCCAAGGTACCCCAGTCCCTTCTCCAAGCAGCCCAGACTGCTCTTTCCCTTTTGAATGGTAAGTATGAGCTGTAAACCACCTCTGCAACCAACCAAGCAATGGAATTATGTGATCTCTGTGGAATAATTGAAGCTAGCTCTAAGCAGTCACTAAAAAAAAAAAAAAAAAAAGAGCATGAGCTTCTGGTTCCAGAATTGCAAAAATAATAAGGAAAAAAAATTGAACTAAATGTCAGTTGATGTAATTCTACCTTCCTGAGTCTGCAATGAAACAAGATCTTGGAAATATGACCAAGACTGTTCCATCAGTCCTCTATGCCATTAACTTCATGAAATCTCATAGTCTCATAAAAGCTGTACTAATAATTTTCATTGCTTACCTTTTGGCAGAAACTGAGAAAGGAAAAGGAAATTTAGAAAATAAAAAAGGAAAACAATTGTTACCAAAGACAGGTGTAAGTAAACCTACAGGCTAAGTTCCTGTTGAGATAATATATTTTATTGCATAGATTGGAAATATCTGTTCCAATCAGCCCTGCTTTGCATGAAAAACACCAGGTTAGTAGGAGGAATTCTGGCCTAGTTGCTAAGGGATGTTGTTCTGAGCCATTGCTACAGTATTGGCTGTGACCAAACTCAGACTTGGCTGCCCTCATGGGTCCAGTCTGACATCCACCTGCCAGAAGGACAAAGCCCATCACAAGAGCTCTGGAGAAAGGCACAGCAAATTTGGAGGTCTGAAATCTAAGGCTTGATCCAAGAGGGAAAGTAAATTAAATTTTATTTGGACACTTTTGTGAAAATGGAACAAAAAGGAGGAAGACCACCTATGTGTCAAACACCCTCTTCCACACAGAGACCATGACACCAGTGCACACAATCAGGTTCAAGTCCCTCTTTTCCTGGAGCAAAGAAAATGTTCAGAGTGGCAGCTCTCTGATTTAAGTTGACACCATGACATGTGGTGCAGATTCACCTGTTTCTGCTTCTTTTTCTAACACCAAAGTGACCCGAATTCAAAATAATCCCTGGCAAAAACCTTATCAAAGCTCATCCATCTTAGCAAAATGGGATCAGTTCAAAGACTAAGAATATTCTGCTAAGCTATTTTTATCAGTATATTGTTTTTGGTGAGCTCCACTCAGCTTGGAATCTCCTACAACACAGAAGATGAACATAGCACTGGAAAATCAATATAGTTAGTGAGCAGAAAAGAACAAAGCAAAGAAACTATAGAGCAAATAAAACAAGAAGAAACCAAAAGGTAGAGAACTGAACTACAAAGGAGGAATAAACTGGAGCCACCCCACAAAAAGGCCACACCAATAGCTACTTTAGAGTTTATGCTGAATGAAGTTTCACTGATTAAATGTTGTTCCATCTGATTTCTGGATCCTTACCTCTTCAGAACCTAGTGCCTTGCTGACAGAATTTAATTCATATCCCATGTGCTGTGTGTGTTTCCTCTCTTGCTGCTCCTGCAGCATAGAAGTTTTTCTGTCATTTACTCTCCATTGACTCTATGGCAGACCTCAATGAGCACTTCTTTCAGCTTGTTCTTCTTTGCATCATTACATTTGCTCTTTAATTCAAAGAAAGCCCTTGGTGATTCAAGTTTTGCAGTGTTTGTTGCTAAACAGATGTCTGGATAATTAAAACTACCCTATCAATGACTTAACTTATCAAAGGTAATTGTGCAGCACATAATTTCTGAATTTCCCTGACCTCTGTGGTCTGCAACATCATTTGCTTTCTCTTTTGTTCTGTCTTCTTCTCCATTTGCACCCACGTTTTTGGAAACCCTTACAGTTGTTTTACATCTTTCTGCTCTCACATTCTCTTCAGATGAAGAAGGCTGGTGTGGCAGCAGCCATCACTGCCTGAATTCTGATTGATTTCCCAGGGCTAATGGGCCATATTACAACATTCTTTTTGCTGAAATTGCTGGGGCTGGACATGTTTTTTGGCTGTTGGTTTGGTTTTTGGGGTTTTTTTGTGAATTTTCTCCTTCTTGTATTTCCATTTTCTGGTTCATTTCTTCCAGTGAGGACAATGACAAATTGCCTTCATGACACTTTTCAACTACCCATTGCTCTTCCAGTCAAATTTCTCATTTTGATGCTTGGCAAACACCTGTGTCCTTTTTTTAATCCTGTGGTGATAACCTGCTTAGTCATTTTTTACCACTGCCAGTAACAAAGATTGGATCCTTCTTCTTGTCTCCTTCATTTTGCAGATTACTGCACGTGAACAACTTTTTCTCTGCCTAAGTCATCACAGCTATGTTTGTGTTCCCTTACTCAGCTGTAAACAGGGTGCTTGCTTCAACTTTGTTTCTACTTGGATACTGATATTCCTCCCTGTGGTCTAACTAGCACTCTCATTCTACCTCTCCTGGCTGAAGAGCTTGCAAGCTCTTCTAATCCCTGTGTTTAGCACAGCTATGAAGATAAAATGGGTCAGGAAGGTGTGATTTTGTCTGTAAGACATTTACTCCAGAGTTTCTGCTGCCTTGCACTACAGGTAAATTTCTCTAGTCCTCCTTCATGAAGATGAACACTTCAGAGTCACCTCAAGCCCCCACATACAGCTCACACTCCCAGTTCATATCCAGGAGGAATACAGTTCCAGTGGTGCAGGAGCAGGCAGTGATTGCTTATAGGGAGGCTGAATTCAACATCATCCCTGTAATTGCCTCTGATTCCTCCAGCCCTCCTTGTTTCCTGGCCCTGACTCTTCTCACAAAGCAGATTCTCCACTATACCTAGTTAATGTTCAGCCAATTTCTCATCTCTCGCTGTGCTAATCCCAGAACAAACTGGAAGAAAGTTTAAGCTCTGATAAACTCACTTGAGGGGAAAGCATAGCAGTTCTTTAAGGCAGGACTGTCCCATCTCCATCTGCTTTATTCCTCTCACTTATGCAGAGATGAAAATTCAGCATGCTCAGTGCTGGGCTTCAGCAGCAGTGAGATGTTTTTTCCTTAAAACATCTGCAGGTAATGAGTGTAACTCAACAGAAGTGACAGGCTTTCAAATATATAATCCAAACTTCTACGAAAATGTTTCTCTGTAAAAGACTCTTTGTTTAGAAGCCGAAAGAAAAAGAAATTTTTCAGATGCCACACTGTGTGTGTAATGTCAGTGGTTAGAAGTACCACGTTTTGCCAGGTAAAACCAAAGATGGAAAAAACCCGCGCAGAAGAAAACCATGGAAAAGCAGCTAATCATTTTACCCACCCCCCTGGCACAGGAAGAGGCTGTGCTGTCAGCCCGAGCTACCCTGTGTATCAGGTATGAGGCTGAATGCTCCCCAGCACTGCTGGCTACAAACGCAGTGCTGAGCATCAACAAAGTGCACACACGCTCCCCGGGCTGCCCAAAATAGCAACCAGTTGTAAACTGCTGTGTGACTGAGGTTTTCATGACTCACACTCCTCTCACTCTTAGAAGCAGCTCTATAAATCAGCAGCTTATGACACCAGAATGGTGACGTCACTGCGCTGTATGGCTAACACACAGTTATACCTGTCATGATTTTTTTCCTGTTTTTCATAAGACTCCAGGTAATGTTTAAAATCAGGAAGCTCATCAGTTGCTGTTTCTTTCCTTTTGATTACTGCCATCGTAGTTTAAACAGATCACAGTTAATGGTTGCATCCTTCTAAGATTCCTGGTGAATAGTATGTATCCTGCTAGTCACTTCAGAAGAGGAAAACCAAAAGGTCTATTGCAAGAGCCTCCTCATTATCCCTCTCTTCCTTTATAAGTTGTTCCTACCACTGAACCAGAAAACCAAAAAGTTCTGTTTTGCTAAAGAAATGTCCAGCAGCAACATCATTTAGAACAACACCTGTAGTTTCAAAAAAACCAGTGGGTGGTGCTAACCAGTGCAACACATGAGTACTCAGCAGGGCAAGGCCTACTGTGACTGCTATGAAGCTTTCAGTTTTAAATCTTGATAATTTGACTTAATTCACTCTCACACTTTTCAGCAGCAACCGAGTTAAGAAATGCTCCAGCTTCCCCCATTACCTCCTGCAGCTTGATCTCATCTGGCTGGAGGATGCTGAGGACCCCGCTGCTCCGGATCTCGGGAAGATCCTGCCATAAGTTGAACCTGGAGTTGGAGTTCCTCAGCAAACTGATTTGTGGAGGAGCTTTGCTTTCGGTGGTACTTGAAGGTTCTGCTTCGGATGAGGTTTCCTCACTGGGTGAACTCTCTTCGGGGTCTGTCTGTGAATCCTGCAGTCTTCTGGTTTCAATCTCCTCGCGCGTCGATTTATCTCGATATTCCTGGTACAAGAGCCCTAAGAAGCAACATTAACAGGTCTGAGAGGTTACAGCTGAACAACAGAGCTGAGATGTACTGTAGGAAAGGATATTTGGGTTGCATTAGTTCACGTCAGCAGAGGTGAGAGAGATCCCTGCTGCGCTGAGCAAAAAAAGCCAGTGGCAGCCTTCCTGTTTCAGCCAGCAGTGGAAACTATAAATGGAAGGCCATTTCTAAATCTAAAGTGTTGTCAGCAATCTGCTCTCACAAAACATTTAGTAAACACACTCAGATGCATTCGTGATCAAGCAGAAGACATAAATCAAGCAGTTTCTAATTTGCTAGGCTTTTAAATGCTTTAAAACTTTTATTTTCTCTGCAGTATTACGATGCTACGAGTTATGTAGCTCAATAGGTCTGCGATAGCCTGTGTCTGGAAAACTCATACTGCACACACCAAAACTGCTCTAGAGGAGCAATTTGATGGCTCTGAAAATCCTCCTAGGAGGAAACACTGAACAGCTCTTAAGGCATTAGACAGGTAAAGCACTGAGACAAGAAGCAGCGGGTTCCAGTTTATTTTGGTACTGACTTTGTGGTTAGTCTCAGATGTGTCCCCCTCCCTGACAGTGTCAGGGGACAGGTCAGGGGGGGCTTGGAGCAACCTGCTCTAGTGGAAGGTGTCCCTGCCTGTGGCAGGGGGTTAGACTAGATGACCTTTAAGGTCCCTCCCAGCCCAAACCAGTCTGGGATTCTGTGCTGCTTAATTTCATTCTGTTTTCCTTCTCAGATTCTGTGATGACTGAAAATACTGAATTAGCACACAAAAGGTGCCTGAATGCCCCAGCACCAAAGGAAGGGCTATGAATTCACACCATCTTGCAGCACATCAAACACACGAGGTGTCTTCTGAGTTTGTTACTAACCTCAGGAGCAGATGAAATGGCACAGAATTTGCCACTGCTCCTGATCTCAACTGACAGCACAAAAAGGTAGCAATCCTGAAATTCTCCAACCATCTTTAAGAGATCCTTTGTGTCTCCTAGGGCTTGCTAGCTATACCCATCTGAGCCTTCTGTAGGACCGAGAATATTAATTGTTTGAGCATAAAATGTAATTTAGAAGATTTAGAAGAGAGCACAAGCCTGTTCTGTGCCACTCTCCTCTGCTACTCAAATTGAAGGAGCACAGCTTATGTTATCTCTTGGTTTGCACTTGAATTGCAAAGTGTAATATGAATGAATAAAGAGAAAAGTCCTCAGTGTTAAATAAAAAAACACCTAGGTAATTTGTCTAAATCTTGGGGTTTAAAATCCATATATTCACATGCACTCAGGGTATTTATCTCAGAAGCAGAGTCTGTGTGTAATAAGATGAGAGACAACTGGGCCAGGGGTTTGTCCAGGGAGGGCAGAAACATAGATGTTCCTCCCTATTAAACCTCTGGGCCAGTTTTCACAAGGCTCTGTACCAGTCAGTGTTGAAAAGTGTATCAGAAATACGCTGGGGGAGAGTGCAGGCCCAAGGACACAAGTACTGCAGTCTGTGAGCCCACCCTGTTCTCTGTTCTCCCTGGAAAGCCGTTCAGCAATGGATTAAAATAGCAATCAGAGTAGCTGTGCCTAGGAAACAGCACAGGCTTCTATTAGCTTCCTACACCATAACCCAGGAGAGGAGACTTCCCCTGAAGTTTTGCATGCTGCTGCTCCTTACATAATTTCTCTCTGCATCAACTCGGTTGATGCAGCTTTCCTGTGCATTTCTGCCTGCTGTTCAGCACCAGGGAGGGTGCTGAGCCTGGGGTGGAAAAGCTCCTTCAGGAACAGAGCAGAGAGCCTGGAAAATCAGAGCTGTTTTCAGTAGTCCTGGTCTGTAAGATCAGGCTTGTGACTGGAACCCTGGTGGAGCACAGACTGTTTTGTGTAAAGGGGATGCATGAGCTGGAGAGCAGCCCTATAGCCTCCAGATAAATTTCCCCCTTGCTTTTAAAAGAAATCCAGATAATAAAAATAATTAATGATAACATATATAATAATGATTATTATAATATCATTATCCAGATAATTAAAAAAAATCCAGATAATGAAATTCTATTTTGTTTCTAGGTTACTTGTCTGAGAAACCCAACAAATAAGCCCTATGAAGCCTTCCGTGGAAGGCAAAGGCAAATATGGCCACAGGGAGATCTGATGGACTAAAAGCAGCCACTACCAGAATTGGTTTGAAAATGACAGCAAGGTAACTCATTTTGAGGAGGGAGATGAAGGCAGGCTGGCTGAAGCTCTTCCACAGATAGCAACATGGGGAGGAAGCAGAAAGGTGATACCAGAGGAAAGACAGGTATATGCTCGGGCAGAAGAGGGGTAGGAAGAAACAAAGAAGGTTGTGCTAGCAGGAAAAAAGATTTTCTCATTGTCTTGGTGTAAAAGGTCCACCCATTTCTCAGTAAGGAGGTAACAAGGGGTAGAGCAAAGGCTTAGATGGAAGAGAAGGGGAGAAGCCATGCAAAAGCCTACTCTAGATGAAGCAGGAGGTGGTCAGGAAAAGAATACACCTGGGAACTGAAGAATACACCTGGGAACTGACCACAGAGAAAGAAACTGAGACCAGTAGCTGAATGGGACTGGGATGACAGGATGTAAACCTGTACATTTAGTAAGTGAACAAGTACCAAATGTCAGAGACCTGCACAAGCTCCATCCATTGCTTCATGTCCCAGCTGTCCCTGCTGTGACCTGGCCAAAGGTTAATTGTGTGGTCAGAGCACAGCTTTAGTGTTCCCTGCTGACTTCAGTAGTTGAGGCTGATCTTCCTAAGGGTGTTTACAAAGTTTGTACAGTATATAATAGACACTTCCCTATTTAATTTTGCTGTCAGTCTTCCTTCCCAGCTCTCTCAAAAACTGGGAAGGGAATTCAAAGACTAGTTACTAATTGTGGAAAATGCTCACGTTAGAGAGTTCTCTGTGCTCTTAAAGTAAATGCTATTACAATGAAACCTATGTAAAAACCTCAGGAGGTCCAGAGACCTTTTCTCTGAAGTTCTCTGCTCCAGTTTCAGGCAAAAAGTCCATTAATGCCTCAAAGGCAGGAGGGAGGGAAGGGACTGTGTGTGCTCCAGGCATTTGAAATGACCTCTCTGTCAGGGATTATTGTGGCATCTCTGGCTGTCAAGACCCTTTCTCCTCCAACAAGGTGCAACAGACTTATATGCAGTTACACTGAGGCATGCACAGCTATCACATGGGTCCCTTCCAATATACAGCACATAAAAATATAAATTAATATAGTTGCTGGGTTGCTTGGAAGTCCTGCTAGTTTTAGTTATTTTTATCATGCTTCTTAGCAGCACAGTCCCAGTAAACTGACAACATATTGGCACATCTGCCCTGGGAGATGAGTACGTACACAACCAAGTAACAAATCCAGCAACATCCATGCAAATTGCTCCAGAAGACTCCAAAACCTTGTCCTGCCTGACAGACACTGGCAGGCTGTGGTTGGTTGCACACCAGCCTCTCACCCCAGCACTGTCCCAGTGACTTCAGGTGCTCCAGGAATCAGCCCTGCCCACCACAACCTGCCACCAAACTGCAGGTGCTCTCCTTTCCCAGTGACAGCACCAAAAGCTGCCTCATTCCTGCCAGAGAGGTTCCCCTTGCTGCTCATGAGATCTGTCTGATTTTTCCAGGCAAAGTGCTACATTCCTTCCCCCTGGGATTTTGCAGTTTTATTTCCTGAAATTGTACACAACTTTAAAAACAAAGTTTCTGTATTCCCACCTCGGGATGGGCTTTAACTTTGCAGTTGCCCAAATCTCTCTGAGGAATGTCACAGTTCAGATGTGGGAAACCAAGAAACAAGCCCTGAAGGTCCCCTACGCATCCCACAAGAAAAAGAATTCAAAAGCACCACAAGAGCAAAAGCATAGCAGTGCTCGCCTCCACAGATGCCCACAGATAACCTCAGCTCTGCCTTTCTGAAGAGACCACGAATTACAAAATCACTTACTCCTCCGGCTGCAGACGTGGTTACAAACACAGGGTGACCCCGTGGTACAGCTCACGTCCAGCCAACAGCCTCCGCGCCGGTGCTGACCCCAGAACTTTAGTCTCAAGCCTTTTTGAGCACGCAAAATCGCAATTCCGCAGAAAGCTGGCTGTAGCCTGAACGACTGACTGCTTCGTAATTACAACAGGTAACTGCTACTCACGAGTGGAGCTAAAGCTGTTCGGCACCAGCGTTAAATCTCCTCTTGGGCAGCGTGCAAACCTGAAGCCCCTGAAGCCAGCAGAAAGCTCCCGCCGCAGCCGCGCTTACCGAGTTTTACACCGAAGCGAGAGGTTTCCCCGCCGGGACGGAGCTGGGTTCCCGCCTCGCCCCTGCCCCAGCTCCCTCCTGCCCGGTGCCGCCCGGGTTTGGGTCTGACTTTCGCTCGCTAAACGCTGCCGGGCTGGTGGCTCCCGGGGCCGGGAGAGGGGGCTCGGCCAGGTCCCGACCCGCTGCGGGAGCGGGAAGGGAACCGAAGTTGAGTGGGAGCGAGGCCAGGGGCCCCCGGCCGATACCCGGCGAGGGACAGCGGGGCGGGTGCGGCTCCTTACCGATGTGCTCGATGAGGTTCCTCCAGGAGTCGGCCGTCATGGGGTGAGCGGTCGGCGGCGTCCCGGCGGCGGCGGGGCTCTCCTCAGCGGTCGCGGCAGGCTCCCTGTGGCAAACCCGCGGGGGCACCCTTAGCGCGGCGGCGAGGCGGCGGACGGCCCCTCTGAGCCGGGATAGGCCCCTTCGCCCCCCTCCCCCTCGCCCTGCTCACCTGCCGGGCTGTCCCGCCGAGCCGTCCTGGTCGAGGGCGCAGGCGGCGCTGAGGGCCGCGGCCAGCAGCTCCATGGCCGGCGGCGACAGGCNCACTTTCAAAAGACCAAATTACAATTAAAAAAGAAAAAAGTTATAAAGGAGGGAAAAACAGCCTATTAATCATTGCCACACAGTGAAACAGCTCTGAGACATTAAAATCCAGGCTGTGGCCCCCACAGGAGGCATTTCACTTTAAGCTGGTGCTCTCACCTCTCCAAAGCTTCCAACTTTTTAATCATTATTACTTTTAGTTCCCTTTTCCAAGTTTTCATCTCTGACATTTACTTTATTTCCAGTTACATTATTCTGGAAAATCTGAAGGAAAAAGGAAGGCAGGCAGGATCAAATTACCAAACAGTTATGGAATCTTGAAAAGATGCTTTCTATTTTTAAATGTTTTTCATACCATGACCCAGAGACTTCTTCTAAAAAGAAATTTCAATTTGCAACAGATTTAACCCATGGGAGCAAAGAAATGTGAGGGGGTTGAGTCAGTTAAACAACTAATGCGTATCTCTGAAAGATATTTTTTTAATAAGTACACCCCAAAGTTATATTTAGATATATCTTTATTCTAGCAGCAGTATCAAGAGCTTTTGCACTGACTCCCCTTTTTGCACTAGGGACAACTCCCTTCTGCTCTGGGTCCTCCTCTTTAGAAACCAGCAAACAGCATCCCTACTCCTCCAGAATTCAAGAGAACAAAGATGTTTGGTCCCTTAATATCCTCCCTCCTGTTTTCTAAGAAGCTTTTTGCTAAAAAAGCCCACCCACTTACTAAAACCCTTGACAATATTCTTGCCCTGGCAGCAAGCCACCAGAATGTCAGTCACTAGCCAGAGCTTCAGATGGAGTCTGCTGCTTTGTCCTTCTACAAGGTTTTGGCTGCCCTCTCACTCACCTGTCTCCTCAAACCCCCTAGCCCTATGTTTGGGAGCTGATAACCCTACTGACCATCTCCCGTCTCTCCCTGCACTGCCCCAGCTCTCAGGCTATCTTCCTTTTCCTCCTCCTAAGTGGAGGCTCCAGTTCTCACCCTCTTCCCTGGTCCTTCAGCCCTCCCAGTCCAGGACAGGACCTAAAGAGTGCTGACAGTCTTCTCTGAGCCCTCAGCCCCCCCTCCACTGACATTTCCAGGTATTTTTCCTTTCTCATTCTGCCTCTTAATGACTTAAGGGCCAAGCTCTCCCGTGTGCCAGATCGAGATCTAGTTCACAGGAGCAGAGGGAGTTTTTCTAAATGTATGTGCTGACTGGGAGCTATCCCAATGTATCACTTAACAAACACAATATAAAAATGATGAAAAGGAAACTGTGATTTACATCCAGACCAACACACGGATTTTATGTTATTGCATAAATTATGTTATCATGTACAGGGAAAAAAAGAAAACAAACACAGTTATTTATGCAACAGGGAGAAAGCAAGGAATAGCTGAGCAATTTCTCACTGTTAACTCCTGAGTTGCAATGTGGTGCAGATGACGTTGTTTTTTGCTGGGGGTTACTAACGTGTCAGGTAGAGCTGCACCCATCCTGTCCACAAGCACTCAAACCAACTGGAGGGTGTAATCACATTCTGGAGATCAAGAGGATTTATCCTTGTGGAGGAAATACAATTGCCTGAACAGAGAGAGACACAAATCCTTGAGTACTGAGATACTTGCTTAAACGAGACAATATATCCTTATGGAAACAGCGACACTAAGGAAGGGGAGAAGGGGGAGCTGGGGGAGGAGAGGAGGAGAGCGGTCGGTCCTGTGGGCTGACCGGGGGGTGCATCTCCTGGCAGGAGGGATTAGGCTGAGTTTCCCAGTTACGTTCCTCCATCTCAGGGTTTACATTCCCGGAGAAGAAAACGCACCATATGCAGCAGCTCTGGAAGCAGTTCAGGAGAGCCCCTCTCTCCCCAGCAAGCACCCAGGCACCCCATCCCACCCCATGCCCCAGCCCCTCTCCTCCATGCGCAGCCCCCCACAGCCCTGTCACTGACCTCTCCCGCCTCAGGCCCCCCATAGAGTCCCCTCGCAGCCTCCCCTTAGACCTCCCTCGGGCTCTCACAGGTCCCTCGGAGCCCCTCACAGCCCCTTTCCGTGTTCCCAGCTCTCCTACGAGCCCTCACAGAGCTCTGCGGAGCCCCTTCAGCCTTTCCCAAATCCCTCCCGAGACCCCTCGGAGCCCGGTCGAGTTCCTCGACCCCGGTCTCTCAGAACCCCCCGCAGCCCCTTCGGTGTCCCCCCACACTCGACCCTCAGAGCTCCCATCCGACCCGAGTCCCCCACAGCCCCTCGGAGACTCTCTCAGTACCTGCAGACCCTCTCAGCGCCTCCAAATTCCTTTTTAGCCCCTACAGACCTCCGAGTTCCCTCTCCCCAAACTCCCCTCTCACAGCCCCCGACCCTTGCAGCCCCCCACCCTGNCTGACCTCTCCCGCCTCAGGCCCGGGGCAGAGTGCTGCCCCCCATCCCCTGCCCCTCTCTGCCTATGTGCAGCGGAGAAAAAAGGAGAAAAAGAGGTGGGAGAGAGGGGCTCTCCTGAACTGCTTCCAGAGCTGCTGCATATGGTGCGTTTTCTTCTCCGGGAATGTAAACCCTGAGATGGAGGAACGTAACTGGGAAACTCAGCCTAATCCCTCCTGCCAGGAGATGCACCCCCCGGTCAGCCCACAGGACCGACCGCTCTCCTCCTCTCCTCCCCCAGCTCCCCCTTCTCCCCTTCCTTAGTGTCGCTGTTTCCATAAGGATATATTGTCTCGTTTAAGCAAGTATCTCAGTACTCAAGGATTTGTGTCTCTCTCTGTTCAGGCAATTGTATTTCCTCCACAAGGATAAATCCTCTTGATCTCCAGAATGTGATTACACCCTCCAGTTGGTTTGAGTGCTTGTGGACAGGATGGGTGCAGCTCTACCTGACACGTTAGTAACCCCCAGCAAAAAACAACGTCATCTGCACCACATTGCAACTCAGGAGTTAACAGTGAGAAATTGCTCAGCTATTCCTTGCTTTCTCCCTGTTGCATAAATAACTGTGTTTGTTTTCTTTTTTTCCCTGTACATGATAACATAATTTATGCAATAACATAAAATCCGTGTGTTGGTCTGGATGTAAATCACAGTTTCCTTTTCATCATTTTTATATTGTGTTTGTTAAGTGATACATTGGGATAGCTCCCAGTCAGCACATACATTTAGAAAAACTCCCTCTGCTCCTGTGAACTAGATCTCGATCTGGCACACGGGAGAGCTTGGCCCTTAAGTCATTAAGAGGCAGAATGAGAAAGGAAAAATACCTGGAAATGTCAGTGGAGGGGGGGCTGAGGGCTCAGAGAAGACTGTCAGCACTCTTTAGGTCCTGTCCTGGACTGGGAGGGCTGAAGGACCAGGGAAGAGGGTGAGAACTGGAGCCTCCACTTAGGAGGAGGAAAAGGAAGATAGCCTGAGAGCTGGGGCAGTGCAGGGAGAGACGGGAGATGGTCAGTAGGGTTATCAGCTCCCAAACATAGGGCTAGGGGGTTTGAGGAGACAGGTGAGTGAGAGGGCAGCCAAAACCTTGTAGAAGGACAAAGCAGCAGACTCCATCTGAAGCTCTGGCTAGTGACTGACATTCTGGTGGCTTGCTGCCAGGGCAAGAATATTGTCAAGGGTTTTAGTAAGTGGGTGGGCTTTTTTAGCAAAAAGCTTCTTAGAAAACAGGAGGGAGGATATTAAGGGACCAAACATCTTTGTTCTCTTGAATTCTGGAGGAGTGGGGATGCTGTTTGCTGGTTTCTAAAGAGGAGGACCCAGAGCAGAAGGGAGTTGTCCCTAGTGCAAAAAGGGGAGTCAGTGCAAAAGCTCTTGATACTGCTGCTAGAATAAAGATATATCTAAATATAACTTTGGGGTGTACTTATTAAAAAAATATCTTTCAGAGATACGCATTAGTTGTTTAACTGACTCAACCCCCTCACATTTCTTTGCTCCCATGGGTTAAATCTGTTGCAAATTGAAATTTCTTTTTAGAAGAAGTCTCTGGGTCATGGTATGAAAAACATTTAAAAATAGAAAGCATCTTTTCAAGATTCCATAACTGTTTGGTAATTTGATCCTGCCTGCCTTCCTTTTTCCTTCAGATTTTCCAGAATAATGTAACTGGAAATAAAGTAAATGTCAGAGATGAAAACTTGGAAAAGGAAACTAAAAGTAATAATGATTAAAAAGTTGGAAGCTTTGGAGAGGTGAGAGCACCAGCTTAAAGTGAAATGCCTCCTGTGGGGGCCACAGCCTGGATTTTAATGTCTCAGAGCTGTTTCACTGTGTGGCAATGATTAATAGGCTGTTTTTCCCTCCTTTATAACTTTTTTCTTTTTTAATTGTAATTTGGTCTTTTGAAAGTGTCGCTCTGTCTTCCTTCCCAGGCTTATTCTTATGCTTCATGTTGACATAAGCAGAACAAGTGCTTAAGAAATTCTTTTCCTCCCAAGTGAGGTGACAGAGCTCTGGAAGCTCTGAGCTCTCTAAGCTCCCAGCACTCTGGGACTGCAGTAAGATATTTAGTGATATTAAAACATGATATTTAGCGAGCAGGAGATATTTTTGTCCTACAAAAGTTTTCTGTGTTTTTCAGAGCTTGCTTTTCTCTTTGGGGACAAAACAGAAAGCTTTCCAAGTTTGTCCTGAAAAACAAAGGAAAGCAAACTAGTGATTCCCTCACAGCCATCTGCTGGCTGGGATGTTCCTGCTGGGTATGGGGGATCCAGGTGGGACTCATGGCTGTGCCATTCTCTCACATCCCCCATGTTACTGCCTGTTCCAGGGCAGAGCAGTCTCTCTTCTGGGAGCTTCTCTGGTTTTCAGTCGTCACTGGGTAAGGTGCTTAAACTTGGTGAATGCCTTATTTGCCAGATCCCACTTCAGGTCAATCAAAACTGGACTATTTCTGCTAAGTAGAATAGTTCCACTATAGCTGCCTCTTTTTTCCTTCCTATTTCCATGGCTGTTAGGACACTGAGTGCAGTTTGAGCTGCCCTAGTGGCTCAACTCCACTTCTCTCTCAGTTCCCTGAGGCAGGTTTCTTCCTCCACTTGTATGCCAGCACTCGCACTCATCTCATTCTTGGTGAGCAGGTTTGGGCAGCTAAACTGGTGGAAAATTATTCATTTTTCTGGGGGTAGAACTAGCTTTGTGTGTGCTTGGCTTGTCTCCTTGCAGGGTGAGCTCAATGCGAGTGCCAGCAGAGAGGAGGTGGCAGACAAGCAGATGGATGGCAGGACCATGGCAGTGGCACCTTGGATTGTTTTACACTGCTGTGGAAATGCAGGCTCAAGCAGAAGTCCCTGCTTCACCTAATCTTAACCACCCAGGCAGAAGTGTTGAGGAGATTTTATGTTGGATTTGTGGTTTTTTTCCTCTCATTGTATCAACAATCAATTTGACCCAGAGCATAAAAGCTTCCCTTCACATAATCAAAAGTCAGTAAAACGTCAGAATGACAGAATTTTTCTAACAAAAAGGCCCTATAGTTCAATCTAAAATTCCCTGCCTACTTGCAGGGGGAAAGAAAGAACCTGGGTTGCTGGAACAGCACCAGATGGTTACCCCAACACCAGCAAGTGGTGCTGCATGCCCCATGCTTTTCTTGGTGACAGAAGCCATGGGAAGCCCTGACAGACCAAAGCCCAGTTTTCTCTCAGGAGTTCCTAGATCCCCAAGCTCACAGGCCCTGGCAGTGATCCTCACGGCCACCATTAGGTGGCCATGCTCTGGCTGATGTGGATGATGACCATGGCTCAGCTCTCGGTGAGCAGAGGAGAGTGGGGTTGAGCTTGTGTATGTTCTGCAAAGAAGGTGGTTGCAGGTTTGGGTGGTTGCAGGCTGTTGCCAGCTTCACCGTAGGGCTGTTGGAAAAAATTGTAAATAGTGTCTGACCTGGTGCATAGATGCATTAAAAATTTGACTACTGGTGTGAGTTTATAATTAGTTTATGACAATTATTTCATTTAAGTGATGTTTGGGGGATGGATTTCCAATCTTGGCCTGTATTTTCAGGTACTGCTGATTTTGAAAAATGATTAATCAGTTGAATTAAGATATCTTGTGTGCATCTAAAAGTAAAAAGCAAACCTTAGAATAAAGCTGTGCAGGAGCCTGTTTTCAAATGACATTGACATGCATTTTTTTCATGTTCTCTTATAGCAATTTTTAGAAATTAGTCCTCCTCTTCCAGAAACTAAAAACAGAAGATGCAGTCCATCAGATCTTAAAAAATTCTTGAAACCCTTCTAGTCAGTGGGAGTTTCACACCAAGAAAGGCCACAAGATGAGGTAAGAAGCACTGTTTTAATTTGAGCTAACCAAATCTGTGGAGAAGTGTGAAGTTAGTAATAGATTTGAATAAGGTTATACCTAGTCAAGGATATTTTCATATTTCAGGTTCATTCAGGTTCTCTCTGCTCATGTGTGTTTTTTAGCAGGGTTTTTGACAATGGGTGTGTCTGTGCAATTTTTATTACTGGTTTTTGACTTTTTTTTTAGTGGGAAGTGAGCAGAACTCCTCATCCCTAACATTTTTTGGTCCTAAAGGGCAAGAGCACAGCTGTCCTCCTGAGCCTCCATAAACTTGCATGAAAACAACATAATGATGTCTGTTGGGTCTGGGAGCCTCACCAATAACTTCCTATTATGAGATCCTTGCTTTTAGGTGTTTCTAACCTTTTGATGCTCATAATCATCAGGATTACATTTTTGCTTACTGACCCTCTGCCATAAACAGGTTTTTTAAATATAATAAAATAATTTAAGATTTCTTAGGCTTATTTTGTAAGAATATACTATTGCACCCCTATTAAAGGAAATAAAATTCCTTTGAGAAGCTTTGGTTTCTGTTGAAATATGAGTTGAAATTCAGGGGTTGCCATGGCTTTTGTCTTTGCCACACTTACAAAAACCTGTAGAAAAATCCAACTTTTCCACTCTCTGCAGTACAAACAAACTCTAGACTTAGGTTTTAGCATCTAAAATCCTTGAGCTGCTGCTCATGTGGAGAACACCTGCCCTGCTCAATGCTTAGACAAACATTTCTGATGCTGCAGCAGGTTCCAGGCACTGTGAATAAAGGCAGTTTCTGCTGTATCCTCAGTGATCCTTGTGCTGGGTCTAGGCAGCATGATGAAAACACTACTTGACCAAAAAGCAGAGGAAGCAAGACTCAAGCACAGACAGGGAGGGCTTGGCTTCCAGACCCAGAGACTCCTCTGATGCACCCTCCCACAGCTGGGTGCTTCAGGAGATGGTGAGCTGGAAAAGGCTCTAAGCCATAAACTGTAGCACTGATGCTAGGAGGAGGGTTGGGAGACTAAGATTGTATGGAGAGCTAAAGGATGCAGAGCCTGAGGAGAACAGCAGGACAGTGAGCTGTTAGCTGCCAAAGGGAAGAAAGAGGAGTAATGTGTCTGGAGAACAGTGGGCTGAGAAAATTGTGTGGGGAATTACAAGCTGAAGCTGATGGGAAGAGTGAAACAAGAATCTCAGTTGAGGACCTGAGGGCCAAGGTATGTCCAGATGAAGCAGATCAAACTGGAGGTCAGTGCTGGAGGGCAAAGCCTAGAGCTTGCTGGGAAATGGGCTGAAAAACCTGACAAGCAGAGACTGGGTGGAAAAGATGGGTAGACTGGGACTGGGATCCCCACTGGCTGCACACTGGAAGGAAACATAACTAGAACTGTATATGTTATTGCTTACTCTTCTGTATGACCTATGAAATATGAGATTTTTTTATAGTAATAACATTTTAATGCCTACAGTGGCTACTTTTACTGAAAAGGTTTTAGTTTTTAAAATTCTACTCACTGCAATTACTGTTGCTTTTAAAGTTTTTAAAATTCAGTTTGTACAGAAAAAAAAAAATTAAAAATTATCTATCTATATTTTATGTGTATCTATCTATCTGTCTATCCACCTATCTTTCTATCTGTCTATCCACCTATCTGTGTATCTGTCCATCCACCTATCTGTGTATCTGTCCATTAAAAAAATGTGTGTAGTGTGACAAATTAGAATGGTTTGGTCAACATGTGTCTGTACCAGCTACTCCTGACTTCACCACTTGCAAGTTGAAGCCTCATTGGCAGCATAGAGAAGAGATGACTACAAGAAATTCGTTTCATAAGCAGGAAGAAACTGCTTGAGTATGGTCCAGGACCTCTTAAAATGCAGGTGCCAGCCTCTTTGGAGGCTTTCCCAGCTCCTCTGGTGGAATCAGGGTGGAACAGCAGGGCCCTCTGGTGCCCAGGAGACCGAGTGCTGAGCTGGGGGATGCTCACTAATACACACAAGTGTCCTTTAGAGCTATTTTACATCTGTAGTGTTTCTCTCTAGGAAAGACACTTGCCTGAATTCCAACAAGTTGCCTTCCCTCTCCCTGCCGAAGGTGGCTTTTGTACTCAGTGTTGCAGCCCTTTTGTACTTTTACCTGAGATCAAGTGCAGCCAAGTAATTTTTACATGATCCTCACTTCCCAGAATTGGAGGTTTCATAACCAGCATAAGGAAATAGTCTGCTCTGCTCTGGCAGACCAAAGATCTCTCAGCGAGCTTTGCAACATGAAATGTCACACTGAGTTTCTTTTCCACTGTATCTAGCAACCCATAATAATGACATAAATTTTGGAATCAGACTCAGTAGGACATGGTAGGTAAATAGTACAGCCATGCTGCTGAAACATCTGTATTGTGTTAGAAATGAAGAGAAGTCAGCATCCTGTTAGCTGGTAATACAGGGTAGATGCTGATTAGTGAATCTCCTTTCAAGGGTCTAAAATGACAAATTTTGTGGTCTCTGTGGGAGCTCCTTTCAGCTGAGGCCGACAGTTGTGGATGGACACCCTGAGTGGATGATTTTCTGTGGTGGCTTTTTATGATCTCACTCTGCACAACTGCTGCCAGTTTGAACCTGGAAGGAGTGATCATAGTAGGAAAAAGCAGCTTTCGTTGAGCTCAGTTTCCTCCAGGTCTTTGGCTCTGGTTACCCTGAAAGGCAGAAGTTGTGCTAGAAGCTCAAGACTGAAATGTTTGGGCAAGTCAGATGAGTTGTCAGGAAGTGGCTCGTCGTGCCAGGGATTTGGATCTTTGTGCACTGCAGAAGGCTGGGAAGGAGCCACCCAGTCTTGTGGAGAATTCCAGTGTGCTTAGGGGGAGCTGGGACTACACAGGAGACAGGGCATGGGAAAAAAAGCTTTCCTGTGAGGGTGATGGGTCAGTGTTGCTCACTGGTCAGTGTTGCTCAGGGAAGCTGTGGCTGCCCCTCCCTGGCAGTGCTGGATGGGGTCTGTAGCAACCTGTCCTAGTGGGAGGTGTCCCTGCCCATTGCAGGGGGTTGGAACAGGATGATCTTTAAGGTCCCTTCCAACCCAAACCATTCTGTGATTCTATGATGATTCTATGATAAGTGATGTAGCATGACTGCCTGTGAGGTGGCATTGCTATCTGTGCAGGGCATGTTTGTGCCAGACCTGCTGGTTATCTTCATGCAAAAAGGAGGGATTGTGGCTGCCCAGTCCCAGCAGTCATATAGCTGCCATAGGACTCTGCTGAGTGTGAAGAGCTGGGGAGCTGATGCCCCACCTGCCCTCAGGACCATGGTGATTCACTCCTGAGAACCCCAGGGCTGGCCAGAGGTGCCAGTGCTGTCCTCTCTGCAGAGCTGCAAGCTTCTGCTTTCAGAAGAACTCTTATTTGACAGGTATAAGTTTCATTCTTTCAGGGAGAAGTTCCATGCACCTCTTGAGACCAGCAATAACATTTGAGATGTTTTATCTGCACAATTACTGCACATAATGCCAGTACCCCCGGGCTCATCCGGGCTTTTCACTATGCAGCTTTCTAGTGGTGCTCTTAAAAATTTCAGCCAATCTTTTGGAGAAGGGAGGAGGAGCACATGGGCTGGGTTTGAGCTGTAGCTCTGGTCTCATTCTCTGCTCAGTTGCAAGAGACACTGTCACTCAGCAGCATTAGGCAATGCTTCCTGCAGACACACGACTTGGAACCTGTACTGACCTGTCAAGCTCTGTGCATGGCAGCACCTTTGATAAAGCTGAATTGCAGCACAGGCTCATTATTTCCTGCTCCAGAGAGAACCAGAGTTTGCAAGTTTCAGAGCTGCCTAAGCTGACATCAGGATGTCAGAGAGTGACAGGGATGACTGTGCCGCAAGGAGAAGACAGATGGGTTTGACATTGTAGCTGGCTGTAACCCTCTAGTTTCATGTGCTCAGTTTAATGCCAAAGGGCAATCAGTTTTAGCTAGGGCTAAACTATTCTATATTTATTTAAATCCAACTTGATAGTTTGGCTAACGTGGAGTCTTCTCCATGAGGAAGGGTGTCTGGAAAGGCACTATGCCTCACACCAACAAAGGGAGGCTCAGTAATTAGGGCCAGGCAAAGCAGCAGAATTTGTGCACCTCTAGAGCAACATATTTAGCTCTTTGAGCTTGATCTTCAACAGGGGACTCCTGGTTAATGCATGGAAGAGATGAGGAGCTGGGGAGGGTGTTTGGGAGAATGCCTCACTCATATATTAGAAAATGTAAGGCTAGGTGACTGCTTCTCTCTCTGCTTGGCTGCAGGAGCAAGAGAGCAGGGGTGAGGGTAAATTTATGGCATGTATGTCAATTCACGGACTGTGGGATCAGGGATTTTGCTGGGCCTATGTTTTTGCAGGATTTCAGCCAAAAAGGGCTGCCTCACTGAAGCCTGCCATTGCAGCTCTCAGCTCTTCAAAGTTAAAGTCAGAATACTTTAAAAAACATCTTTGTAGCTACTTCCTCAGCTATAAAATCACATTTTCCATGTGGGGTTGTGTAACAGGCTTCAGGAGAGCTCTCTGGGAAGGCAAAAAATGGGATCACCCTTATGCTGGAATGTTCCATAAGGAGGTGCCTGCAAACTCTCCTTATTCTCTCAAAAACTGCTGTAGGCAGTCTGCTGTCTTTGCTTACACCACAGGTTGATCCGACACCACATTCCCCTTTTTTTGTTTTCCCAATTGCCTTCTTCCTCTCCCTCTTCTCCTTCACTGTCTTCTTCAAACTTGTGCTGATAATACCCTTAATATCACAGTGCTAAAAGTGTATAGAATTAAGAGTGAGAGGAGCACTACAAGTCAGGGGGGAGCTACTGGGTCAGTAGCTATAGCTTAGTCCAGCTGCCCTTCCCCAAACAAGCATTTTTGGTGTGGCACCACTCTGCCTATATTCTTCGGAGGAAAGGTGGTGAATCCCTTGTGGGGGCACTTCCTTACCTTTGGATCCAAAGTTCCTCCAATGTGGCTGTGCCAGAGCTCTCCACAGGGGGTGAACCCTTATGGGATAAAAGGTTCAGAGACTCTTGGGTGGGCTCATTGTTTTTGAGCGAACCTGTGACATAAGACCAAAAAAAGGGTGTTAAAACTGTCCTTTTCCTAAGGATCATCTTGACTTTTACTGTAGGGAGTGGTTTGCTTACACCAAAGGCAACAGGAAGACTGCAGACACACAGATGCTACTTTTTAGCTTGGATTTTCAAACAAGACTGAAGGCTCATCAGCTTGCATAGTGTAAGGTGGCACAGTCTTTGTTACAAGCTCCAAATGCAGTCAAGAAAAAATGAAGGTAGATTTACAGTATCAGTCTTTATGGATGTGAGCAGCACTCGCAGCACTGAAAACTGGGTTCCAAACATTTGTGGTTTTCAGTGCATTTGTTTAAGCAGAAAAGGTTTAGCTGTGTGTGCCTGTGCATGCCAGTATTCAGTTTCTCAAGTCAGGACTTCATTACTGCTCTGCTCTAAGGCACACAGTAGATGTTCAGTTTACTGGATAAATTAAGGCTGGATTTGGGTGAGACAGGAGCTTGACTTTTAATTGCATCTCCAATTTCCCTCAGATCAGCCTCTGATCTTTTCATGGGGAGCCAAAGTTGTATTAAGCCTGTGGCTTACTCCCTCAGTACTTGGCAGGAGAGGATGCATCTCACTTTTCAAATGAAACCTCCCATTGTTTGAGACCTGTTGTTGTTAAATTGTATTGGTTTTTTATCATAAATATTTTGGTCTAAGTCATAACTCTGTTTGCATTTCAAACTGGTGACAGCACAGGCAGGTCAGCCCTCTGACTAAACCTGGTTTCTGACACAGCTTTTTAATCATTACTACAGGTTTTCAGAGGGGAAAGATGAAATCCAGACTTCTAAAAACAGTGCCAATGGCTTATAAAATGCTGGTTTGAGTTATTTTCCTTGCCTTTTGAATAGTTTAAATGTTTCACCATTCTGCCAGAGGAGATTGCTTAAGAAAACCCAACCAACCAACCAAACCCTTTTCCCAGTTCAAGTAAAGCATCTATTATGTTTTTCAGCTCCTAGGCTACAAGCTAAAGCTAGGCTGGTGCAAAGGGTACCTATACAAAACCTTTCTTGCTGCTGAATTTACATTTTTTACATTTTTTTTTTCCTCATTCCTTGAATGTTTTTTTCCCTTTTGTATCCTACTTTGTCTGTTTATCTGTGTCTTCCCCACCCTTCCTTTTTTTTTTTCCTTCCCCTCTCCTCCCCACCCAGTCCCTAAGCAAAATGAGAACAGGTTAACATTTAAGCTTGAGCCAGGTTCTTGGATAGCTGCTGTTCAAGTGGGGTTGAAGTGAAGGTAAAAGAGCTCACCCATCCCTTGCTTCCATGCACATCAGCAAATGCTGCCAGAAGAAGTTCCTGCTACAAATGAGGCTGGTGTAGAAGCACCCGCTGTCCAGTTTCAGGGAGAGGGGATGTAATCAGTGGAGCAGAGGGAGAGGGCAGAAGAGCTGCTTACACAATCCTAGCTGAAGGTAAAAGCTGCAGCTCTGAGCTGGATGTGCTACAGTCGTGCTGGAGAAAAAGCTATTGCTCCTGCTGTATGGACTGGAGAAAAGAAATGCTGTTCCCGGTGTGTCCTGCTGGACAGTTGCAGATATGGATGAAAAAGCCCTGTTTGGAACAGATCCTGTTTCAGGGGTGGTAACACAGAGAGGGGGTGTGGGAGGGAAGCGCAGGTCAGCTTCTGTGGATGCTCTGATGAGCTGCTAAGAGACAAGCCCTTCTTGTAGCTTGTCCTTCCTCAATGGCACTGGCTAGACAGGAGGGATGTCCTCCTCTGCTGTTGTCCTGGTGCCATGACACTGCAGAGGTGTGAAGAAGGTGGGTCCTTCTTTGCTGGTCCTGTTGCAGCAGCAGGAGCAGGCAAGATTGAGAGGGCCTCCTCGGCAGCTGGCTGGAGTCTGGGATGCTGGGGAGCAGGAGAGAGGATGAGTCTTCCCTGTGCTTGCTCTGCAGCAGCTCTGGGAAGGCAGCAAGAAGCTGGCTCAGTTCTGCTTCTGCTGCTGGGCTGGCAGGGTGGGGAGCAGCTCTGCTCTGGCACAGGCCACACTTGGTTTATCCACAAACCTCATTGACAACAGTAGCAGAATACTAAACAGGAGCTCCTTGCTCTGCTGCTGTCTGCTTGGAAACTTGAGAAGGGAGGGAACTTCCCCTCTGTCCATGCCATAGGGTTGAATGGGCCTTTATACTGCTGAAACATCCTGTTTCCCTTGGTGAGGCAGGCAGGAGACACGGGGGATGTTTCCAGACCTCCTTTATTTTAGGGTGGAGGATGTCTGTCCTTTGTTTTCTTACATGACTTGGTCTGCTTTCAGGGGCTGAAGGCTGTGCTTCACCACTACCTAACACAGCAAAGGCTTTCAGTGCCTTGCACAGCACTCTGCCATCAGAAGGTGTGGATCATTTTGACTCATGCAGCTCACCAAAGTTCAGGGTACAGTGTGTTGTTGTTTCTGCTAGATTGTAACCTGAAGACAGCCCCCTTCACAGTCATTCTTTTTGTTCCCAAGGGGTTATAAAACTCAGTTTCACTGAACACTAGAGACATCAAGCAAAGGGTGTTGGCCCTGTTCAGTTTCAGGTCTCTCCCACTTCGCCTTTAGATCAAAGTCACTGCCAGTTTTTTCTTGCAGCCCTCTTTCCAGTGCTTCTGAGTGTGTTGCAATCCTTCCCTGCCCCTCTCTTCAGCTTCTCATATCTTTGTCTTGTTTTCTTTCATAGGTGGCTGCTCAGACAAGGTGCCAGCTCAGGCCTTGCACTCCTGCCTTGCACTGCTCATACCCAGAGAAATCCAGCTCCTTCTGCTTATACTGAAGCTCAATACGTGTTTCTGGAGGATGTTCCTGTTGTTTCTGTCCCTGACTTCAAAGAGAGCTTAGGTGTTTCTTACAGCTATCTTCAGTGCATGGGGGCAGCAACTGCATTTCCAGAGAAGTCTTGCTCTCCTCTCAAAACAGTCCATTGCATTTCTGCAGCTTCACTCCCCAAACGTACAGCTCTGGTTTTACTGACTCCAAAGGCTGCTCAGCTTGCTTTACAGTTACTTATATGAATCTCACTTTTGAATGTGTCCTTTCTGTGTGCTAGAGAAATTCCTACTCACAGCTTCGCGTCTTTCCCTTTTGAAATTACTTTTCTCTTGAAGAGCAGGGGAGTGGCAGAGCAGAGCCCTGTGTTTGTTTGGATTCTCCACCATGAAGCTTGTTTAAACCTCCAACCATTTTGCAGGCTGAGCACAGAAAGATGGCAGCCCTCCATCCCTCTGCCAGCTGTGCCACGGGGCAGGGCTGTTCTGGAATGTGGTGAGCTGCTTTCTACCTTCCCTGTCTCTTCTCTAAGCTCCCCAACTCATATAGTTCCCAATCTCACTGTGTGGGTAAGGACTCACCTGTAGCACGCCCCATGTGCATTGTCTCTCTTGAAGTCTTTCTTCTCTCTCTCTTTGGCAGCCTCATGGACCTGTAGTACCTGGAATTTCTTTGAATGGCAATGTACTCTGTGTGTGAGTCCCTCTCTTGGGTCACCAGGTTAGCATCTTCTGGCTCTTCTTCACCTTCAGAGACTGAATGTGACTCTCTTAATACCTGCTGAGAAATGCCCTGCCAGGGACCACTGGTAGAGAGCCTGCTGGCAGCTTCTCTCCCATCCATGGCTTCCAGATCTTGTCTCTATGGCAACTGAGATGCTGGATCAGCAGAGCAGCAGAAGACAGGTAACTTCCACAACTCCATCTGCTTGATCTGAATTAGAACTGGAGACAGACCAACAGAACACAACAAAACAAAACAGGAAAAGAGAGGACAAAGCTCTAGTTAGTTTAGAGACTACAATTCATTGTCTGTTGAGGACAATGGGGACTTGCCAGGATTTTTATCTGAGGTCATTCTGAGATCATCACCTTGCAAGGCTTATTCTGATGGTCCCCACGTTGCTTTGACATGCCTGTAGTTGTCCTGACATGACACCTGGTAGTGCTAAAGATGTTCCTGAAAAAAAATTACTGTATTTGCTCAACTTATGACCACTCCCTTTTGTCATTTTTGAGCAGTGAATTACTGGTTGGTTTAGAGTGGATACAGGCAATGGCCATGCCCTTGTTTTTGAGGGTAAAAATGTAACAGAATAGAAAATGAAAAAGGAAGCTCTTATTAACATATTATCTGTGTATTTCTCCTTGTAGTAAAAGAATTAATGCCTTTTACAGGGTTGGGTGCCTCCTAACTCCTATTAACAACACAGACCTCTGCAGTGCAGGTAAGTGAAGCTGTTGAGATGTGAAGGTAGAAGAGACAGGATAATGTAGCAATAATGAACACAGGGACTTGATTTTGCTTCCCAGAGTTCCCCTCAAGTGCCCATGAAACCCCTCAGGTTCACGGGGACTTAGCACGGGGGTCCTGCTGCTCTGTGGGTAGGCACAGGGACTCTGCCAGTACTCCCAAGCATTTTTTAGGATTAAACAGGAAAACAGTTGATTCTTCAGCCTTTGCAAGACCGGGTAAAATGTGAACGGATTACTTAAGCAGTCACTGATGGATTTGCCTCCCTGAGTTCTCAGAGCTGCCAAAACCTTGCTTAAGTACCCAGTGTCATTTTGTGACTGATGGGGGGAACGTGAATAACAGCAAGAGATGCTGTAAAGGAAAACGTGAATATAAAACTGACAGTTCACTGAGAGAAGGGCATAAAATAGTGCTGTGGATTAGTCACTGGGTGCTGTTTTGAGAACTTTTATGTATCACAGTTTTTTTACATGACAGTATATTCAATGCACAGGATACTCAGGAAGGCAAAGCAGCCCAAGTTTTATTCTTGGTCTTCTGCAATCGTTGCAAAACCGTGCGTGCCACAAACCTTTCCCTTCCTTGCCCCTAGGGTCTCTCCTGCTGACTCTGGGACATCAGGGACAACTGGAACATCAACTGTCAGTCCTCTGCTTTCTAAAATTTTTGAGGGCTCCTGTATTTTTTCCACATAAAGGCAGGGTCACAATCTGGAATCATGTGCTGGGCCTGAGTAGTTCTGCTTCCTGGCCCCAGATGGCAAAGCCTGCTTTTTCCTCTCACTACCTGAACCACAGCATGCAGCTCACAGATGCTAAATTTGGGTTCTGACTTCAGTTCTGCCAAGACTTTGGGGCTGTTTGAAACTGGTGGTTGTTCTGGAATTGTTTCCAGTGTTACTGGAAGTGTATGAAGGACCCATTTGTTGGTTGTGGTGTTAAGTTTGGTTTGTAGTTTAGTCTGAGGTACAGAGATTCACTGGGCCTGGTTCTGGCTCAGCAAAACAGCAAAATGAAAACAGCTGCTGTTGGAGATGGCTTGAAAAGCAAGAAGAGGCTATTTCTTTTTCTGTGCCTGTCTTACTGTTCCAAGATGAAAGCCCAAAGGCTTGATCCTTGCAACTGGGACGGAAGGATTTCTGTTAACTGGACCACAGTTAACATTACACCTGTAGTCCTTCCCAACCCTGAACTGTACTCTCTCCCCAACCATAAACACTATTCTCCCCCTCTACTCTGCTGTTTTGAGACCCCACCTGGAGCACTGTGTCCAGTTCTGGAGTGCCCAACCTCAGAAGGACACAGAGCTCCTGGAATGTGTCCAGAGGAGCCACTCAAATGCTCAGAGGGCTGAGCACCTCCCTGGGAAGCCAGGATGAGGGATTGGGGTGTTTAGCCTGGAGAAGAGGAGGCTCCCAGGTGACCTTACAGCAACTTTTCAGTATCTGAAGGGGGCTTGCAAAATTGACAGCCTAATGGCTTTTGACACAGGTGTGTAGTGAGAGGACAAGGGGCAAGGGTTTCAAACTTGAAGAGGGGAGATTTAGGTCAGACATCAGGAAAAAATTATTTCCTGTGAGGGTGCTGAGCCCCTGGCCCAGGTTGCCCAGGGAAGCTGTGGCTGCCCCATCCCTGGCAGTGTCTCAGGTCAGGTTGGATGGGGCTTGAAGCAACCTGGGCTGGTGGGAGGTGTCCCTGCCCATGCAGGGGGGTTGGAACTGGATGAGCTTTAAGGTTCCTTCCAACCCAAACTATTCTAGGATTCTAGGATTCTAATACACCTAAAGAAATTTTTTCCTAATTTTTTTAGAAAAAAAGAATTTTTTCCTAATGTGCAAAAAGCCCTACCCCAGCTTTCTTGTAGGCCCTCTTCAGAAGGTTGCTATAAGGTCACCTGGGAGCCTCCTCTTCTCAAGGAGTTCTGTGTTCTTCTTATGTTGTAAACTCCTGAACTGGACACAGTAAGAAGCTTGAAGCTAGGGATGAGTTAAAAGGATCAATTTAAATTTCATATTTCATCATTCTGGGAGTAATCAAGCTGTTCAGTGACAGAGAATGATTCAAGCAGGTGTGGACCATAACTCTCCCTGTCTGAGTGTTTGTACGGAATTTTTCAAGGAGGTAGTCACCCCTGATAGTCACAGGTAGATGAGTGTCAGGCCTTTGGTCAGGAGTAACCCATCCCACCACCTGTATTCATTTGCCACATTGAGATCTCATATCTTGCTGCAGCCTCACCACCTACCTGAGTATGCTTTGCAGGCCAACATCCTTCCCTGGGCTTCAAGAAGACTGCAGCAGCAGCCTGTAGGGAGAGAGGCAAGAACAGTAAAACCAGCAAGTGATGCACACGAAGCAGCACCAGAGGGATGCGTTTTGACTCACGCATCACTTAGCCCCCAGGAATTTTAATGCACAGAAGTTTTCCTTACTTCTGGGAAAAAAAAAAAAAAAAAAAAAGAAAGAAAGAAAACAGTGGCATTTACTAGCAAAATGCCATGAATCTGTGTTTGGGGACATTTGGTAAAATCATAGAATCACAGAATGTTAATGGCTGGAAGGGACCCCTGGAGATCATTGAGTCCAACCCCCCTTCCACAGCAGGATCACTCAGGGCAGGCCACACAGGAACACATCCAGGTGGGTTTGGAAAGTCTCCAGAGAAGGAGACTCCACAACCTCTCTGGGCAGCCTGGGCCAGGGCTCCCTCACCCTCACAGGCAAGAAGTTTCTCCTCATGTTGAGGTGGAACTTCCTGTGTTCCAGCTTCAACCCATTATTCCTTGTCCTATTACTGGGCACCACTGAAAAGATCTTGACCTCTTCCTCTTGACACCCACCCCTCAGGTATTTATAGGAATTCATAAGATCCAAAGTAAAAATTGGGCCTGAGTTTCCTGGAGCAGTGTGGGCCTGGAGATGTGGAGGTGTGTGGGGAAGAGGGAGCTCTGCTTTGCTGGGGTGGGATGGGATGTGTTTGCCAGGCTGTGGATGCCTCCAACTCACTGCTGGTTCCTGCTGTATGGGCTGGCTGGAATTCAAGGGGTGCCAGGTGCAGCAAAAGACCAACTCCTTTGAATCAGTTAGATCTCATCAAAGGTAAGAATGTTTTTAGCAGCAGGAGCAGCAGCCTGAAGGCTGAGATTGCAGCAGGGATTTCAGATGGGTTCAGTCTGGGCAGGGTTCAGTGGCACAGCCTGGAGCAGGGGGATATTTTGGTGCCTGTTGATCATCTCACACTTTCTGCTCAGCTCAGACACTAGGATGAGACTAAGTGGCTCTGCTTGTTAGAGGATCTGATGCTCTTAACTTCCTAATTCCCTTTGAAAACGTGGAAGTGTGTTGTCTGAGAAGTGCTATGTACTGTGTCTACTTCAAGAATACCTAATGATTTTGCAATGACAAAACCACCCAATTTGCCAATGGTGTACAATTCTCTTGCCTAGTCTGGAAATGAATAATGAAGATTTCTTAATTAATATTAGGGACAGACTGAAATCTCCAGCTATACAATATGGAGACGTTTCCAAGTAGGAACCAACAGCTTCTAATACAGTTGATCCCTATGGGGGTGTACAGTCACAGACTTGTCAGGCTGTAGCATGTGTCCCCGCTACCCCCAGGGACAAGGTAACAGTATTGATGTGCCTGCGTGGTGACACAAAGTGTACAAGGATTGTGTCCCACCAGGAGGCAGGCTGGTGCCTTTAGCACAGAGGGCAGTGACCTGCATGAGTTATCTGGTTAGTTTTGCTGTCACCTGAACTCTTTCCATGACTGGATGTCCCTTGAAATTATGTAGAGCTCAGTGGAATGTTTCGGGGCTCAGTGCCTCAGCTGAAGGGTTTTTATGCTGTAGAAAGGCAGGAGGTCATGTATCTTTTCTGTCTTTTCATGTGCTAAAGTTGTTTCAGGTGTAAGCCCTATTAAGGTTTTGCACAGGATGCACCTTTCATGTATGTTTGATGAACCAGATGGATCTATTTGAAGATATTTGAAGATTTCTGTCTTCGAGCCCTCATAGTTAACATGGCTCCTTTAACTTTTCTTCTTTCAGTACAATCTGACTGTACACACAAACTGCTGCATTTTATCAATTTCCTTCTGAAATGCTATCATTATTTGCAAAGTCTTGTGCCAACTGAAAACAAACTTCTGCCTCCCACCTCCGCCAGTCCTCTGTTACATCTCTGCCTCTGCATTAGGCACTGATGTGATTTTTTTTTTCCCCCTCACTTTTAACCAAAGTGGAATGTCATATCTAAAGTATTTCACTCTGCATCCTAACAAGGTGAAAGCAGCTCCCTGGGGATGGAGCACAGTCCAAAACCCAGCAGCCAGCCTTATTCACCCACTGGGTTCTTGTAGGTAGGTGCTGAGGCAGGGAGGGGATGGGGGCTCAGACCTGCCCATGCACAGGGAGGTGGTTTTGCCTGAGACAGGAGAAACAGAAGCACACGGAGCCTCAGCCCTTGGCAGATTTAGCTATGAATTTGTTTCCTCTCATCAGAGGTTTAAGCTCACACACAGCCTTTAAGGCAGCATATGCAATGCACTCTGAGATGTCCTGCTCAGCCACCCCTGCTGCAGGGGACTGACTGCCAGCAACACCTTAACCTAAAGCCCCCAGGGTTGTGAGCTGCCTGTCTGTTACATGTATTTATGCTTTCATTTGTTTGGGATAACCCTCCTCTGAACTGTTAACAACCCAGACCTTTTTGTTTTGGGTGTTGGCAAGAGACAGTTAAGCCCAGGCCCCTCTCCAAAGCAAAGGTACATGACATTTCACAAAGGAATTTGAACTATTAAGGTGCAAGTCCAAGGTATTATTTGATTAAGGCAGGGGTGAAGAAACCAGGAGGAGCATGAGAACAGACCAACCAGAAAACGAGACGCAGACCAAAGAGATTCGCGACTGAAGCCACAGGAAAGAAGGCAACACATTTGGGGCTGGAGGAGAGAGCATCAAATTCTTTGATTCCCCACATTTCGAGAAAACAAACGTTTTGTAAATCAGACCTAATCCTATGGCCAGTCCGAACAGAATCAAACTACAACTATTCCCATTTTCAGACAGCCTTTCAGGTGAGAAAGGTAGCAGGAGGGGTTTGCTGCTGTGACTTACTGGTGGTACTTTATTTATAGCAAGTAAAAGCAAGAAAGAATGATGCAGTTCACAGCATGCTTGTGACAGTAAAAGCTTTATGTCTTGCACATATGTTACAGAGAACTTGTTTTAGAAACACTTCAGAGACTAAAAATACAGATTGGATTGGTTTAATATAGCCTCCAAAGCCATGTACTTTATACACCGTGAGACCAAGCGAGTCAGGCTTGGAGCGAGGAACCAGTACATTTTAAACAGCTAAAAATTACTGAAATGGCCTTGCTAGAGGCAAAAAATGTTTTCCACAATTAAATCTGTCATTATGGAACCCTCTGTGTAAGCACAGGTGTGCAAACACAGACACAAAATGTGTGTATCCTGTGAATGGCTATTGAAATAGAAATGGGTAGATGCCTTCACACAGTTCCCTCTGCATGAAACCTGGAGTATTTTTAGCAGCTATTCTGTCCTAATTAACTAATAAATATCAATACATCCTTAATGACTAACACAAAATTACTGCCTATTTTTCTGCTGCCAGGACGATTTATCTTTTTGACTGTTTCTTTATTCTTCACGACTGAAAACTTATGATTAAAAATCTGTTCTTGCTTGTATGCCACTAACAACTTCCATCTCTGCTCATGGATTACTTGTTCAATCCACGACTCTCACAGCTGTCCAGCCTACCCCATCACATTCCATGCATCGTCCCCTGGGTCTCGTGTGGCAGCCTCAGCTACAGGCTGGAGCTGAGATGTTAAAGAATTCCCCCTCTGGAGCTACATATGTGTTTATGTATGCATATATGTGCATATATAAACACACAGGTGCTCTCCAGCTGGGTAGGAGGAATCAACCTAATTTTAAAGCATTCAGAAGTGCAGAAGTGGAAATCAGCAAGCCCTTCTGCTTTTCATTATAACACTTGAAACTAACTTAAAACAAAAAAACATGCCCTTATTTTTATTCCTTTTCTTAAATTAGTCCACATGCAATGGTGAAAGTGCATTCCAGCAGGAAGATTTTGAGAGAATCTCAAGAAGTAAAAGGCATATGAAACTCATCCTATTGCTCTGAGATGGCTGACATATGTCTATGCACTAACAAGAATTCCTGCATCTAGAGGAAACCCCCTTTCCTTTTTCCTGATGGTCAGGAAACAATGCTCCTGATGCCATCCTCTTCCTTATTTTTGCTTGGAAGATGCTAGCAAAATTGTTGCTAAGTAGCTGTGGGCTAAAACTCCTGAGGTTTTCCAGGCTTATTCCTGGAAGATAAGTGGATAATTTAACAGCCATAGCACCGTGTCTCCTAGACCAGGGAGGACATAAATCTGACACTAAAATTAAAGGACTCCAGTACAGAAAGTTTAGTCTGGGATAAAATGGATCAGTCAAGAACATGGTGTGAGAAATAACATCCTGGGCATAACACCTTGCTGAGGGCAGGCAGGTTTACTAACACCAGGATAGTATACTTGGAAGAGGAGGTCAGCAGATGTCTTGGATGAAGTTTTCCATGACAGACTCCATGGTGAGCAGCCAGGCCTGGTGTCCCTGAGGCAGACACCACCCATGCTGTTCTTGGGGAAAAAACATGATGCCCACTTCTGGTTCTAGATTTGCTGGCTGCGTCTGAGACACTTGGTATGGAAGAAATGAGCATGGGTGGATATTGGAACTGCAGAGAGGTAAGTACTCAAAGGAACTTTTATTTGAAAGCTTCCACCCAGAAGCAGGGAAAGAAGAGAGCTGACCTTGTTGATCAAGGAATAGCAGAGCTCTCAGTTTTTCCTCCCTCAGTGGTTATTGGGTGGAGGGTCCAAGGACTGCCTGTTTGGTGAATCTCCTTGCAAATGTGTAGCTTCTAGGGAGCCAGAAGTCAATGAGACATCAGAATCCTGTTAGACTGGTTTCTACTGGTTTGAAATGCCAGGCAGGTTTGGAGCCCTGCTGTGCCAGGTTAGCCTTGTCAGCTAATTTCATTGTCACAGAGCTAATTTCAGCTGATTTGAAACCTGACAGAAGCTGATAACTATTCTTCTAGCCTGTTACTCTGATTGCACGTGTCTTTAGCAAGTTGGGAAAACCACTTGACAGACAGCTCTGGAATCTTACTTTTCTTCTGATTTATTTGTGCAGGAACTCAGTGAAAGTCCAAGAGATAGCTTGGATTCAGAAGAGCTCTGGACAACATTGTAATTAAAAAGCAAGCGAGCCACTTTGGGTATTCTCTCTGTTTTGGGGGGGGTATTTTTAATTTGCTATTTCCCACATTCCTGTCCCCAAGTGAAAAGCAGGTGTTTTGTTTAGATTTCTAGCTCCTCAGTATTCCTGTTGTTCATCCTCAGATATTTTTGAGCTGGTTGCAATTTCTCCTTAGGAGGGGTCATTGTTTCAGGAATTGCTCCCCTTTGGAACAGCAAAGTCCAAGCTTTGCAGATTGAGTAACATGATAGCCTTTTTTTAAAAAAATTTTTTCTTCCTTTTTTTTTCCTACAGACATCTGTTTCAAAGATGATTTTGGCTAGGAAAGAGAAGGCATGGAGGAGATGAGGTTTCTAGATTGTTTTAGGTTTTACTGAGCCTTGTCCATTTTTCTCATTTTAGATCTAAAGGAGCTGCATCCATAGGGTGCTGCTTGGAAACATGAAAGGCTGCCTCCAGGCACTATTGTGGTAAAAATGATGATACAATTACCTACAAAAATCATTGAACAAGTTGCTTCCAAAAGGAGAATTTAAGTGAAAACCCCAGGCACTGGCCACACTGCCAGGGAGAGATAATGGTAATTATATAGTTAAAGCATTTTTGCATTGTCTTGCAAATGTCCTCTCCAAATTATGGCAGTGCAGCACAGTGGGGTTTTTGTCTCTAGGTACTTGTTTCTGGCAGTGACTGTGGCATTTCACACATACCCCTGTATCCCTAAGGTCCCTTCCAACCCAAACGGATTCTGTTTGATTTAACCAAACAGATTTACAGTTTATTTTTCAATGGATTGGAGGTAGCAGTCCCAATTGGAGTCTGGAGAAAATCAGACCTGAATAAAATGCCTGTCCGTCTCCTAAAATGAATGTCAGCCAAATAGTCCTTTTTGCAAGTTCAGCAAAACGTTTTCAAATCTTTTTGTTATTTTAGTGCAATTTCCTGCTTTGAAAAAGACCTGGAAGTGGCAGCTCCACTGTAACAGTTGAATCTGTCGATAATTTAGTGTCTCAAGAGCTATTTTGTTCTTATGAGACCTGAGTCCCTGTTTGTGCATTTAAAAATACCCCTAATTGCTGGGATGGAGTTGACAGCTATACTCAACACACAGCAATTGGTCTCCTGAGGGTGAAAGGAAGGATCAGCTAAGGGGAAGGATCAGCCTGGAGTTAGGAGAACAGGCTGGTTTTCATATTTCCTCTCCTTATTTTATTTATAATTTTTAAAGCCAGCTCATACATAAACATTTGCCAGGAAAAAATCACCACTTGTCCTGCCCCTGGAAGAAGACACACAGCTTGGTTGGTCGCTTGGTTGGCTGGGGGGATGTTTGCTGTTGGGTTGGTAACATTAATGCAGGCTGGGTCTCCTCTCTGACTGGGCTTCCTTCTGCAGAGGCTTTCATGCCTGTCAGGCTGTGCCAGCAGTGTCCCTCCTCTCTGTCACCCACTATTTCAACAGTGTCCCAACTGTGCTGCCTCTGGGTTGCCCAGGACTCCTTCAGTGGGACCTAGCTTGTAGAGCTAAGTAGGCTCTTTCTCAGGCACTGAACCCTTTGTTTGTGGCCTGAGGTTTCTTCCTCAGACCATTCCTCTTTTAGCATCCCCCCAGAACAGGATTTTACTCACCTGTCAGTCTGGAGCTGAGCCAGTCTCTCAGTTGCCATCAGGATGAGGTATGTCCAACAAGTCTGGGCTAAACTCCTACAAGTAGTTGGAGATTTGCAATTCAGTTGGGAATCCTGAGGCTGGTACGTCCTACAGAAGATCCCTGCCCTCCAGTCCTTGTACCTTCTGTCAGTTCTGCTTGCGAGTGAAGTTTCCCTCAGACTTTGTTTGCTCTGTTTGCTCCAGAGTCACAGCAAACACAATTTTAAGGCACAGCTTTCCCTTCACCCAGATAAGTTAGTACAAACATGCCCTGAATATCCTTTGCACTGCGTGTGCCAAAGGCGTAATGACAGGGCATTGTTAAACCTCCCGCATAAATCTTTAACAACTGGGCAAAACTTCACTCCAGATCTGCAGACGCAAGTAAGTGGAAACAGTGAATGGTATTTGCTTCCACTTTTCAGGCCCACTGGCTGAGAAACTGCCCTTGCTTTGCATTATTTACAGCCAATGGAGATGAAAAGACCTAAATGCTTTGGAGTATTTTTAGGTTGCCTTTTGTTTAGTTTCACATGTGTACACATACCTGGGCACTGGGGTTGATATAGCTGAGCCAGCCCAGTTTTAGTTGGAGACTTTTTGTATCTGCTCATCCAAACACCTCTTCTAATTTTTGCCTCTTACAAACTTTGATTTCTTTTCCAGTTTGCCCTTACATTTGCTGTTCACTCTGCTGAGCTCACTTGCTGTTATCTGAACATCCCTTTTCTGTAGGCAGCTTCAGGCCCAAGGTTTCAAAGGAAGACCACAAGCTTGGAACTCCTGTAGATACCTGTGCACTGCTATTTTTAGGTGAGAAGTTTTCTCTCTCATCCGTAGATAACTCACTTGGTATTTTGAAGCCTGTAGTTTGGCCCTTGCAAACCTGCTGAAGTTGATGCTAGTCTTTCCCTTGATTATTTTTTTTTTCTTTTCAAAGTTCACTGAACTTGACAAGTGTCTTGTTCATCTCAGAATATTTTAACTGGCGAAAACATTACCCTATTCCCTTTAAAAATGTATCTGTATGTCCAGCCTACTCTACTTACTGAGTAAAGCTTTGGTCATCACAGCTCCATAGTCACCAGTGCCAGTGTCCCTTTACATCAGCAGAGGCCTGGCCTGGGCATGGAGGGTTTTCAGCAATTAATCCTGTAGTGATTAATCAAGATCACCATCAGCCCTGTGCACCTCTGGTCTGTGAGAGAGCAGGACAGGGGAACAAGGGATGCACTGGAATTTGTGCTGCTCCAGGGTGAATCCAGCTAGCTGGGCTCCAGCCTTGCTTATCTGAGTATCTCTGGAGCTGGCAGAGGGAAGGAAGCAAGAGTTTTATTGCATTTTCCAGTCATTACATTGCTCCAGTGACTCCTTCCCACTGTTGCTCTTTTGAGGGCTAAATAAATCCTGCTTCTCCAATCCCCTATTTCTTTGTATGTAAATCTCACCACATCTCTTTTTCTTCCCATAGATCACACTGTTCATTTTGTTACAAAAAAATAAAGTACATTTATTTTCTGTTTTTTTCTGTTCCAGATGGCAAAGTAAATGGAAAAATGATGTCTTCTGTATCCCAGGCAGGGTGTTTACTGGGTGTTGTCTCTCCCAGAGGAAGGAAGCTTCCCGGTGACAAAACCACAGCTCACCCAGGAGTGGCAGGCAGCTTGCAGGTCTGCTAGAGGTGATGTTGTTGCCCTTTGGATTGAGGGAGTCTTTTAAATTTTTTTTTTCCCCAGTTCTTTCCATGAGGAAAGGAAATCAGTTGCAAAAGGCCAGTATTACTTACTGGGAAACTGGCAGCAAGATTCTTTGCTTACTCCTACTGATGGCACAAAAAAGGGAACTTCAGTGGAGTCAAGGGAGTCTGAAAGGGTCTGAGCCCAAGGAGTACCTGCAGCTGGTAAGAAGAGAGAGGTGCTGGGCTTCAATGTGTGATCTGAGGTAGCACAAATTAATTCAACTCAAATTAACCAGAACTGGAATTAAAAGAAAATGGCAGATATTTCCTTGCCCAGTGAGCCCTGTTTCCCCAAGAATTTTGCCATTAGCATTTGCATATTACATTCTATTATTTTGGCTTTTTCTTGGTTTGGCTTAGTTTGGTTTTTTTGTCTCCCTGACAGAGCAGACTTCCAGCCAGACCCCAGGTCTATAGGATTTACGTTCTGCACAAATGATGTCATATTCCCTAGAGTCTGGAGAGCAGCCCACAGTGTTTCAACTGAAAATTTTTGCAAAACCTCATGTAATTGCTCTCTCACATGGCCTGACTCTACAGAAGAACTCTTGATCTTAATTCTAGCTTCCTGGTGACAGCTGCCACACTGTAAGGCATACCAAAAATACTGAATTACCTGAGCAGGGCTTACCTTCCACCAGCATAAAGAATAAGTGGATTCGGGTTTGCACATTTTGCAGGGGAAATACACACTGATAATTTCTAATGGACTGGCTATCACTCATCAAATATAACCACTCTTGTTTTCCTACTGATTTCACAGATGCTCAGGAGTATTAGCTGCTGAATTCTTTTTCTGTGCCTTCATTTGCAGCTCTTGCTGTATCATACCTAAGTGGTGGCACCCGAAACTGAACATGGTCCTCCAAACGCAAATGCTCCATTGTTCGCTATTCTGTCGTTATATTATCTTCTGCATTATTTTTATATCCTCTTATTAAGGCACCCACACACCCCATTTGCATTTTTTAACCTTTTTAAAAATGCTTTCATTGCAACAGTCAAGGACAATGAAGTAAGCGTGGAACAATAGAAGTGAAGAGCTTGATTCTTCTCAGACCTGTACGCATTTTAAATTTCATCAGTGACACTGCTTTTGATTTACAGCGCCAGGAGGGCAGGAGGATCAAGCCCAGCATGTCTGTACTGAGACAGCCACTTTTGATGCTTAGCAAGGAATGGTTTTGTAACCACTCTGCCACATGCAAGCTGCCAGCTTGGAGCAGGGACCCACTGCCAGTGCCACGAGCCACATTTCATTCCATATTTCCCATTTCAAGAAGAGATCATAGAATCACAGAGTGTCAGGGGTTGGAAGGGACCCCTAGAGATCATCCAGTCCAACCCCCCTTCCACAGCAGGATCACCCAGGGCAGGCCATACAGGAACACATCCAGGTGGGTTTGGAAAGTCTCTGGAGAAAGAGACTCCACAACCTCTCTGGGCAGCCTGGGCCAGGGCTCCCTCATGCTCACAGGCAGGAAGTTTCTCCTCATGTTGAGGTGGAACTTCGCATGTTCTAGTTTCAACACGTTATTCCTTGTGCTGTTACTGGGCACCACCTAAAAGAGACTGGCCCCTTCCTCTTGATACCCACCCCCCAGATATTTACAGACAATCAGAAGATCCCACCTCAGCCTTCTTTTCTCAAGGCTCAGTAGCCCCAGTTCCCTCAGACTTAACCCATTTCTTCATCAGTTTCTTCAGATGGACAACCCGTTTTCAGCTGCAGCCGGGCAAGGTGATTTCTATTAAATCAATGAGGTTTAGGGGTTGTCTGGCTGCAGAAGCCAAGTGTGTGACTCAGAACACCACCTGAGTAATGCTGCTGCTAGCCAGGGAGCAGAGGAAAGGGTGAAGAAATCCACAAAGCCATCAGCCATGTCTGGCTTCCTGGCAGACTGCACCTTGCCAGCCTCTTCCACGTGTCTCTCTCCCTGAATGGTTTCTGGATTTGCTCCAGGAGCTACTGTTAAAAGTTTCTACCAGGTGGACATCCATGCCATTGTCTCTGGAGGGACTCTTCCTTGACCTGATTTGGTTGATTCCAGTGTGATACAGATGCCCGCGGGCTTCTCTTGGTGCCTGAGCTGAGGCTGCCCTTGGCTTGCGCGGTTCCTGGGGTTGGTAAACATGGGGTGTGGTTTTACCACCAGGAGCCAGGAGAGGCCAGGTGCCAGGCAGAGGAGTGAGCCTGCTCCTCTCCTTGCTGCTTGTTTGACTCCTGCTGACGCAGCCCAGGACAGTGACCTAGCAGAACACAGCTTTTTTTTTTTTTTTTCCTGGATTAGTGTTTTCTGCCAGACTGGGATCCTCTGATGGATGTCCAAGGTAAGATAAGCCTCAGGCCTGGCACCAAAAGGGAGACAGGGTTTCTCAAGAGAGAGGGAAGGTAGTAACACAGAAGCATCACATTATTTGTCTTGGCTGGTTGAGGGATTGTAAATCCAGACCTTGAAACTCCCTGTTTTGCTTGCACAGATGAACCTCAACTGCCATCAAATGAGGAGGCTTTTCCCCTCTCCTTTTTCATCACTGGCAAGATCTCTTTGTAGAACTGTTATGTTAAATTTTTTTTCAGATCACTTCAAAGGTGAGAAGCATGAATGGCAACAAAGGAAACACCATAGAGAAGCTCGGAAAGCAAGAGCACCAGCAAGGACAGGGATAGGGAAGGTCACCCCTGAGAGCAGCAGCATAATATTAGATCAGTAGCACAAGGTAGTGGTGAAATCACTTGCTTGGGCACTCCCCTCTGCCAGGCAGCACACAGCTGGAGGGACTGGTGCCCTCCTCTTCTACCTCAGACAGGAGCCAAGGCTTACCTTCAGTTTTCCTGCCTGACTCTTCCCCAGTAGTTCCTTGACTGCTGGAATGGTTTGGCCCATTCCATCCCATCCCTCCCCTCCTCTCTGCATGCCCCAGCATGTTATTCCTGTACCACAGCCTGGGGACTCCTGCATTAACCTATTACTTCATCCAGAAACAAGACATCAAGAACTGGAGGTGTGTGGAGCCAGCAGAGGAGCACATCAGGTGATGGCAGAACCCTCACTTGCTGGCTATAACCATGGTCTGGCTTCTCTTGGCCAACTTTCCCAGAGCTCAGGGGCGCTGTGAGAGGAAGAAATGGAAGTCCTCAGGCCGGGACCAGAGAAGCTTTCCCCTCCTTAGCACAAGAGGACCAAGAATAAGTCAGAAAGCTGAATGGCACAACCATTACTAACATGAGCTGTTGCACAGTGCTGCTGATCCATGCAGGTGGAAATATGCTGGTTAATTACTATTATAATGGAAAAGCATTTCCCTAGCACTTGTCTGGCTCACGTGGAACCTCCCCTCCTATGCAAAACAGGTTTGCTATTTAAATGTCAGCTTGGACACACATGCTAGTCACTGGCTTTTCTTGGGGATCCGAGGCAGCTGACTTTGTTGCCAATACAAACAATTTGGCAGGTTGGCAGCTAGTTGGTGAACCTGTGGTGAGCCTCCCTTTTATCTAATCCAATAGCAGAGCTTTTTGGTTTGGTTTTGTTTCTTTGTTTGTTTTGTTCTGTGTTTGGGGTTTTTTTTTTTTTTTTTTTTTTTCCCCTGTGGCCTGACTTCCAGGAGATACAGAGTGAAAGAGGTATTTATTTATTTATTTATTTCCCCCTCTTGTTTATTTTTAAAATAATTTTTTTTAAAAATTGTAACAGTAGACATAAAACAAGGTTAATGCAGTGTTTTGTAGGTTCAAGGGAGATTGCAGTTTTCGTGTTCTTCCACCAAACATATGCTAAGAAAAATATTGCTGCTTCATGTAATTCCTCTCCAGTGCTAAGAAAACCTTCACTTTAAGGCACAGGAGCTTCTGCCAAGCTAAGCCACAACATTTTAAAAGAAGAACTTAGGTTGATTGGTTAGGAAAACATGTACTGGGGAGGCTGAAAATCCCCTTGTGAATGGTACAAAATTCTTACCACAAGAAAACTTTCTGTTTCTAGTGTGGTTAAAAAGTTTAATGCAACTGGCTGTTGGATTTACAGTAATTTCAGTTTTGTGCCTTTTCAGTTTTGAATTCTGAGTGGTTTAGTTTGCTCAAAGTTTACTGCTTGACAGGTCTGGTTGGTAACTCTGACTTAAAACATTTATGGGACTTAAGAAACAGATACTGCCTGGATCATTGGGAAGTCCAACAGCCTAGATTTAGTGTAGGAGCTGGTCTGGGGGCCTAAGAAGGCTGGAGATGAGGTGCTCTGGAGCTGGGCTTTGGCAGAGATGGGCACAGTTGTGCTGGTTAACTTGGAGCTGGTTAGCCCAGCACTCTAGTATCAAACTGGGTCTCCTTTTTCTTAGCCCTACTCAGCTGGAATGTGACTCCTCATCTTCCCCCTGCATGCAGTATAGCAATGGAAGCATCTTGTTTTCTTGAAACAAGAAATACATTTCAGCATAGTGCTTAGCTGACTTCTGTAAGCTTGGAAAAAACTGTGAAGTCCAGGTCTGACATTGGGTATAGAACAACCAGACCTGGATTCTTGTTCTGGCCTTGAAAAGCAGGATTTTAGTTGGGTCTGACTGTCTCATATTATTTGTTTGTTTCCTTGTTTTCCCCCCCAAGCCCTCCCCAATGGCTTGGTTTGGGATCTTTCTGAATACCTTCAAGGACAAGCTGCCTGCTGCACAGAGCACTCTGATGGGGACCAAGGGATAGAGTTCAGCAGCTCACCTCCTTTCTGCTGGGTTGTTTAGAATGACACCCTGTCATTTCAGCTGGGATCTCAACATGTTAAGGACAGGTTTTTACAGAAGTGGAGGCCAGTGGAAGTGTTATCCTTTTTAGTCACTTCCCTTGGAGCCCTTGGGGAGGTTTAAAACAAATAAACATGCAAGGGCTCATCCTGCTTTGTAGAGAAGTCCATGAGAGCTGCCTTGGGGGCAGAAGTGGAAGGAACAAGTACCCTCTCCTAGTGTCTACCAGGGCCTATGCCTTACTGCAGCTTGTTGACAGCTGTTACTGCTTTTGACTCTTCTGGTGTGCTGGAAACAATCTCTGCTTTGGAAATCATTACAGCTCTATAACTTGCAAACTATGAGTAATGGTTTCCTCCAGTTTAACTCCCTCTTTCTCATACATGTTTTCACTGTGCCTGTCTTCTTCCCAGTCCACCCAGTTCTGTCTGGATCTCGGTGCAGCAGCTTCCCTGGTGCTCTGGAGAGGAATTGCAGGTGAACTTCAGTCTCCCTGAGCAGGATGCTTCTCCAGGATAAGCCTGGGAAATAAGTTCAAAACTCCAGTCAATGCTAGAATATAGAAGGGCTTACTGACTTCATGACTACATGGTAAACTTCCCTTCTCCTCACTAACATCTCTGTCCTCTGGACAGAGGTTACCACCTACCTCCTTTTCTCCTGGGAAAAAAATTACCCCATTGTCAGGGTTTAACACTGGCCTGGCAATTAAACCAAATGACAGATGCTCTGTTAATCCCCCTCTCCTCCCTGATAGAGAAAGGAGAGAGAAAACACCCCATCAACTCCACTTTCTCAGTATTTTCTGTTTCAGGCCTCTCTGCTCCCAGAAGTTTGTCTATTTGCAGTCTTAGTTCTTGGTCCTTCAAAAGCTATTGCCATGGTCTACAAACCATTTAGTTTGTAGCTCAGCTCACGTTGGCTGCAGCACTCCCACCTTCTCCTTCCTTGCAGTGCTGTTTCAGCAGGGCTCAGGAGCAGGGCAGCAGCATGGACACGTGCATCCCCTGGCAATGTCATCCTGGGGGGACGCGTGTGGGTGATTTGAATTCCTGCAGTGCTTGAGTGCTTTTGAACACTCAGCATGTAGCTATCCCATTGATGGTTTGGTAGAGGAAAAATGGAGCAGGTTGTCCAGGGAGGTGGTTGAGGCCTCATCATTGGAGATAGGGTGAGGCTTGAGGAGGCTCTGAGCAACCTGATCTGGTTGAGGGTGTCCCTGCTTACTGCAGGGGGGTTGGACTAGGTGACCTTGAGAGGTCCCTTCCAACCCCAATTTTTAAATGATTTTATGATTTGCTGATTTTACTTCTATTGTATTCAGGAGAGTGTAGGTAGTGGTTTTGCCTTTGGATAGAGGTCAAGAGAAAAATCAATTCCTTTCAGTTGCCTGGGGAAATAACTAAAGCAGCCCTATTTTATATATATATATATATACATATATATATACAAAGAACTTTAAGCTGATTTAAAGATTATTCATGTTCCATTCTTTGTGAAGCTCCAACTGTTGTGACTCAATAGCTGCTTGAGGATCCACGAGGGAGGAAGTAGGAAAAGCTGAATGCTGGGTTTAAGTGTGCTTCAGAAAGGCTGGGAGAGGTTTTCTGCAGATGGATACCTCGTGTGTACGTGCATATGTGTGCACACAGACATTCTGCTCACCCAGTGCCTGGAGGGAGTGTGTGTGCAAACCCACAGACCTGCGTGTGGACACGTGCCCTCACTGAGGAGCTTCAAGAGTCACTTGGTTCTGGTGTGCTCCTCAATCCTGCTTGTGGGTGCTGTGTCCAGGAACCTCAGGCTTGTTTCTATGGCAGCCTTTCCCAGCCTTTTACCATCCCACCTTCCCTCAATCCTTGTGTGGCAGCAAGAGGAAAAGGAGAGTGATGTGGCACCCACACCCGGCATCGCGCAGAGGGGCTGAGTGTGGGTAGAGGTGTCTGGAGGTGGTGGGATCCTATGGGATGCACTTGGGTCCTGTGGGCTACAGCACAGCTTCCTGTCATTCTGGTCTCTTGACTTTGCCTTGGGGGCTTTGTGGGGCATCCAAGACCTCTCTTTCTGTTCTTTCTGGGTTTTGTTTTGGTGTTTTGTTTTGCTTTTTTTTCCTGTTGTTTGCTTTTTTTTTTTGGTGTCCTTCTTGGCCTTGCCCTGCCACAGGGCTGCAATATCAGACTGACACTGAGGAGGAATGCCAGGGACCCTGTGCTGCACCAGGCAGGCTGACTAATCTCCCTGGAAATAATCTCCCTTTAAATAGTCTGGAAGCACTCTAGTGAGCTTCTGTTTCAGGAGCCACGAGAGCCCAGCTGCCTCTCTGGGCTATATAAATAGCTGGAGCCATGCTGGTAAGTAGTGAACAGCATGGTTATTTGTTCTGGGAAGGTCTTCCTCTTCCCTTCATGTTGCTGCATGGGTAGCTGCCATCAAATTCTGGTAACATCTGAGGGTAGCAGTGATATTGCTGCTGCCTGTTCTCAGGCTGTGGCATTGCCAGGGACAGGGAGAAGTGAGCAGCTGCCCTCCAGTTCTGTCTCCAGTGGCTTTGCAGGTGAGTGGCAGTGGGGCTGTGGCTTGCTGGGGTCTGCAGAGCTGGCTGGAGCTAACACAGGGCAGCTCAGACCCTTCTGAAGAGTGCTGCCAGTTCAAAGCCCTCCCTGATGTTTATAGCATCTGGAAGGGGAAGGCAAGGAATATTTGCACACTGGGTGCCCAGCGATGGAGCTGGATAAAACATGGTCCTGTCTGAGGAGGATGAAATTAACTTATCTGTGCTGGCCTCACTCAGCAATCAGCACTGTAAAAAAAAAAAGAAACAAACCACAAAACAACCCCTCCCCCCAAATCCATCTATGTTAGTTATGCCGGCTACTATGATATTTTCTTTTGCAATCTGGAAGACTGGAAACGATTCTTTAGGTAGGTGTGTGCAGGCTGGAGCTGCAGAAGCAACCTTCATTTTTCCTCCATCTGCTCCTGAATTATCAGGCCAGTCCTCAGAAGCAGAAAGGTCTGACACATGACCAGTAGCCACTCCAGGGCTTTCCAAGATTCAGGGAAAGAGGAGAATCCTCAAGCAAGAGCACAGCAAGTCTTGCCTCAGCTGAGGTAGGAGGCATTTGAATTTCTTACTCATAATGTATTGTCATCTTCTCCCTGCCAGCCTACCCACTCAATGCGTCAGAGATCTAAGGCTTGGTATATGTTTTTAATTATTTTTTTCTTCACACAACAACCTCTGCTGCACAGAGGGTGTTCAGGCCTTTGGTTTCTGGTGCATCGTGTCAAAGATCCTTTCTTATTTGTTTTCCTTTTTTTATCTCTTTTCTTTTTCTTTATTGCATCTTTATATTTTTTTTCTTTCCCCTTCTTCCCCCTTTCTTCCCCCTTTCTTCCCCCTTTCTTCCCCCTTTCTTCCCCCTTTCTTCCCCCTTTCTTCCCCCTTTCNTTCTTCCCCCCTCTCTTTCTTTATTACATCTTATTTTCCTTCTCCCCTGTCTCCCTCTCCCCTGTCTCCCTACATCTTCTTTTCCTTCTCCCCTGTCTCCCTCTCCCCTGTCTCCCTCTCCCCTGTCTCCCTCTCCTGTCTCCCTCTCCTTTCTCCCTTTTTTTTTTTCTCTTTTTATTACATCTTCTTATTTTTCTTTTTTTCCCTCCTTTATTCCCCCTCTGCTCAGACACAATTCCTCCAGGCCAGTGTCTCTGTAACAGGACAATGAGCTCACAGGAGAGGCTGGTGCAAGAGGACAGAGGGCTGAGTGGTTCGGATGAGAGAAGAGAGACTACCTGGGGAGCTAGCACAGACCAGTTACATGGCAACTGGGCCGTTCCTGAGATAAGTCTCCCATGCCTTGCCAGCTAGTATGGAAGATGGGGGCTTTCTTTGGGAAAGCACAAGAAAAAGACAAAGCTGAAAGTAGTAGAAATGATGTTTGAGTGCAGGACAGGTTCCACTGAACAGGGAGGACAAAAAGCAGTGAAATCTGCCATCACATTTGGCAGGGTGAGTCAGAAGGCAATGTGTTTGCTCTTCTTCCCCTTAGCACCATGGCTTCGTTTCCTGTCCTCAAGCAAGAGACCTTGTTCCAGAACGGCACCTGGAGCTATCGGATCCCAGCCCTGCTCTACCTGCCACGCTTTGGCATCATCCTGGCCTTCGCCGAGGAGCGGGAGGATTTGGTGGATGAACACGCCAAGCTCATCGCCCTGCGCAGAGGCATCTACCACCCCACCACCCACCACCTCCAGGTACTGCTGCAGGGAGGAGAGGGGACAGACTGCCCCTGCACTGCTCCCCTGCCCCAAACGAGACCCACAGGATTGCCCTTTCCCTACAGTTTATTACATCTTTTTCTTTATTACATATATTTGGTTTTTTCTCTTTCTCCTCTCTCTTTCTCCTTCTCCTTTCTCTTTTATTTTTTTCTCATTTAAATAATCAAACTCTCTACAGTGTTTCTCCCCCTGCCCAGGTACAAGCAGCCTAATCCACCTGGAAGCATTGCAGGTGTCATTGCAGCTGCTGGGATCCAGCCCCAGGAGCAGGCAGCATCTCTTGGGGCACTGCAGGAGATCTCCTGGGGGTGGCTTTGACCCTCTGTGGCAGAGAGAGAAGGGACAAAGGTCTTGTTGCAACAGCGAAGATCTGGAGGCCAGGCAGAAAGGGGACTGCTACAGGGATGGGGAGGAGGGAATTAGCAATCTGACTGTTTGTTGTTTTTTTTAATTACTCTTCTTAGGACTAATTTCTGGTTTAAAAAAGAATTGAGAACAGTTAATCTCCCCACGCAAAAGAGTGTTGTCAGGTTTGTCTGTGCCAATGAACTGGCTACCTTATTAATCCACCAGTTATTATTAACAGTTCTCTTGCTGGGTGACTGGGGGTGGTGGTGGATACTCCTGTCATGATAAATGCATTAATTGCTTGGGGAAAAAAAAGCAAAAAAACCCACCCCAACAAATACACCAAAAAGTCATTGTATTTTTCTACTCCAATCCTTTATTGGTGACTGGTTGTCTTAGATCATAGATTCCTAAGAACTGGAGTCTGCCTAGCAGAAGCAGCTTCTGGGCACACCTGCAGTGCCATACTATTCAGGTAATATCTCTTGTAACCCCCTGTAATTCAGTTAAATTCATCATAAACCTGACTATTTGTGTTCATGTGCTAGAGTTCCTTCAAATGGAAATATTAAATATTCCCAAAAAGTTAACACTGGTTGAATACACAAATATGAGACATGACCAAAACCAGTGATGAGCAAGTCAGGGTAGCAAAGCTAATTAGTATAATCATCCTTGAAAATATTGCTTCTTTTACCAAGCCAGCAACATGGTGTAGGAATAATTTTCTAATTGCAATATTAGTGTTAGAGAGGTGATTGTGGTATGTTCCATTTATTTAAAGAGAGATGGGACTTGGAGGGCAGCTCTACCTGCTCTGCTACTGATTCTATGCATCACATGATTTAGGGCTCAAATTGCCAGAGCAGAGTGTGTATAGACATGCAGCCAGGTGGGATAGAAGGCTGGATGGCAAGGATGTGTCAGCATCCAGGATACTAGAAAAGGGTTCAGTCATCTAGGGGCTTCCTAAGAAACACTGTGGCAATACCCCACACTTGGACCTCTGGGCATGTCTGTGTGCCATATTTGTAAGAATTGCTGAAAATTCAGCAGCTGTTTTTTAGAACAGTGTCATCCAGCTGCTCTGAGAGACAGAGTTATCAGCTTCTCAGTGAGGAGTAATAAAACAGGACATAACTCACCTCTTTGATGGCATGCAGGTGCATTGTGTCATCCAAATAATTTTCATTTAGCTTTGGTGCTGCCAGTGTATTGTTCTCCCACTTCTTGCTGTGCCCACTGACTTGTGTCTCCTCTGTTCTTCTTGTGCTTTTCTGTAACTTTCATCCAGGCATCCTTGCACTGTCAGGTGGATCTGTTTGTAACACTGCATTTTCATTCTTGTCTCCCTTCACATGGCCCTGGGCAGTGGCACAGCATGGAGACCATTGCCAGTGCACAGCTGAAAGGCCACCGATCCATGAACCCCTGTCCTGTTTATGACGAGGTCTCAGGGAAACTGATCCTGTTCTTCATAGCTGTCCCAGGAAAGATCTCCGAGCAACATCAGCTCAGGACAAAGATCAACCTGGTACGTCTCTGCTACGTCACTAGCATGGACCAAGGACGCACCTGGAGCGCTGCCCGGGATGTCACCGATGACACCATCAGCACGGAGTACAAGAACTGGGCCACTTTTGCAGTGGGGCCAGGCCATGGGTTACAGTTGCTCAACGAGGCCCGCAGCCTTGTGATTCCTGCCTATGCCTACCGCATCTTGGACCCTGAGAAACACCCCACCCCTCATGCCTTCTGCTTCATCAGCTCTGACCACGGGACAACGTGGGAGATGGGGAACTTTGTGGGGGAGGAGAGTGCAGTGGAGTGCCAGGTAGCAGAGGTGCACACCTGTGGCAGGAGGGTCCTCTACTGCAATGCCAGGAGCTTCAAGGGAGCCCGAATCCAGGCGGTCAGCTACAACCACGGGGTGGACTTTGAGGGAGGCCAGCGGGTTGAAACACTGGTAGAACCTCCCTCTGGATGTCATGGAAGTGTTACTGCCTTCCCACCTCCCGTGGATGCCAGGTGCCAAGACAGTTGGTTGCTCTATGCTCACCCTACAGACCCGAAGGGTCGAAAAGATTTAGGAATTTACCTCAACAAAAGCCCTTTGAATCCAAAGCACTGGACAGAACCAAGCATCCTCTTCAAGGGCCTGTGTGCTTATTCAGATCTGCAGTACATGGGGGTCGGGCCAGATGGCTCACCCTTGTTCTCCTGCCTCTTTGAATATGGGACCCGCCGGCAGTGTGAAGAGATCATCTTTGTGATGTTCACTTTGAAGCAAGCCTTTCCAGCAGAGCACTGATTCTCCAGCCTTTCCATCAACGTCCCTCTCACCTTTGCTGATACTTCTTTTCACCGTCACTTCTCATCCTTTAGCAAAAGGGGTTTTTTTTTTTACTCCTCCCGTGCCCTTAGTTTAACGTTGGCTTTTGTTGTCTATAGATAAAGTCCATTAAACATACTAACAGTGAATGTCCATTTGGGTTTTTGTCCCGTTGCCTGTTCTCCCCTCTTGCCTTTCTCATTGGCTGCCATCATTGCCTGCTCAAAACAAGCACAACCTTGGGATCAGGTCTCTTGCCTTGAAGCAGCTTCTGCTCTTGGTGTGAGCAAACCACAGCAGCTCCCTCTCCCTGGGCAGTAGCACCAGGACTCCTATCCAAGGTTGGGGACAGGGCAGGTGGCAGAAATGGCAGTCCTGAACCTGCAGGATCAGGACAGGTCTGCAGAGGGAGCTCCCAATTTATGGTCGAGAGGGGAAATGTTGGCTGGTCCCCACGAGGGCTAAGCCGTGTGCTACGCTGCAACTGCTCTTACTGCTGCCAACCCATTGTCTTGCAAGCCTGGCTGTTGTGGTGACACAGTTTTATTGGAAAATAAGGCAGTGTGTGCAACAAATTACATTGACCCACTTCCAGGAAATTGCAAAGGCCCAAAAATTGCATTAGGGGAAGGGGACCTGACCAAACCTGGAGCAGCACGCTGGAACTGGAGGGCTTGTGGGTTTTGGCAGGTTTCTGAAGGTGAGAGAGGCTGTTCTGAGGCTGTAGTGTGGTTTGAAAGGTGTTACGCAGTGAGTAGACACAGGGAGTGACCAGAAGTGAATCGGTACCATGGGAGATGTGTCAGAGCAGATGAAGCTAGGAAAGCTTTACCCATGCTTCTGGCTAAAATTTTGCCTGATGAACCAGTCTGTGCTGGTTTGCTGTGTGCTATGTTCTGTGTGTGAGCACATCAGGAATGGCTCCAAGGAAAATGTGTTTCTTTGCTCTACTGGTGAAAAAAAATACATGCTTTCCAGAGCACCCTCAGCATGCATCCCCTTTGGGGAATGCTAGCAGGTCCTATGGGATCCTTTGCACCATCAGTGCCCGGGACTGTGTGTCTCTGTTGCTTGCACAGAGTCTCCACCCTTGCTTTTTATTACTGAGAGCTTTGGGGAGCAATGGGAGAATGGGCCCAATTTTCCTCACTGTTTGATTCAGGGCAGCCGGAGGTTGCAGGTACTGGGGGACATCTCCCAGCCTTCAGAAATACACCTGAAATTTGCAGTGTTTCCCAAGCAGCAAGTCACTAACAGGCTGGGTTGGAGCAGCAGAGTGGCTCAACTCACCAGGACCTGTTGGGTGTTAACTCCAGTGCTCTTTATATGTAGGCCAGAGTATAAATACATTTTGTGGCCAGTAGTCTGTTACTGGTGCCTGATGAAAGAATGTTATTTTTAGACTGCAGCAAAGCTAACTGCTGGCCTGGGGACTTAACCCTTTTGTCTGGCCTACTAAAGAAGCACTTTCATTTTTTGACATGAAAATGCATCTTGGAGAACTTGTCATCTGCCACGCTGGCTGTGCCTGTGCTGGTGCAGTGCTGGATGCCTGGTGAGGGCTGGGTGACCACAGTGTGGACTGAATGATGTTACAGGCAGTATTTATCCACTGGATCTGGGCATGCTGGTGAATTCACAGCCAACCGGTACAATGTTACTCGGACATCTGTAGCAACCACCCCCTTAGATAAAGTCTTTTTGCCAACGTCTAAGAGACAGTTTGGAATTAAACCCCGAATGTGGGGAAAAATAATGTTCATTTTGTCCATAGACTGCCAGGGCTGCAACTTTTGTTTACCCAGCAGCGAAGCATCTCCCAGTTCTTTGTCTGTTGCCTCAGTCTTTCAAGTAAGTTCAAATGAAACACTGCTGCTGCAGTTATCTAAAAGCTTCTGGTGAGCCTGGGTTGGATTTTCTGACAGATGTAGCCATTATTCTTTTGTTTTACAAGGGTAGCTCTTACACGGTGCTTTGCCTGACTGGGAGATGACAGTGTAGACTACGCAAAGCGCATCGTGTTCCTGATGGGAACCTCTGGGCTGTGCTGCCTACGTTTGGAGTTATCAGCAGGCAAGTAAGAGGTGCAGGCTGATCTCTGCACTCCCCCTGCATGGCAAACACTTTAACTCCCCTTTGAAGAAGTCTTCTAGTCTCTTCTTCCTCAGATCTACTCACCAGCCTTCGCCAACACAGGCACGAATGGAAAGAAAATTAATGGTTTAAATATCTGCTGCAGAGCAGCCCCTTGTCTGTGGAGCTTCCCCTGTCTTTTGGGAATTAGGTAGCTCAGGAGATGCACACGTGTATGATGACCATGCAGGGATGGAGCTTTCTCCAGCATGGTAGAGTTCCCATCCAAGCACCATGAGAAGTAAACCAGGCACCATTTCCTCCTGAGGTGCTGCTGGCAGTGGGTCCTTAGGGATGGCGGAGCTGTCTATGGGAGACTGGGAGCTGCACTGGAGCTGAACTGTGTGTTCTTTTGGGACCAAGATATATGGGCAGAAACCACCCTGCATGCCTCATCACTGGGACCACCGCTCTTGCTTGGATCCCATCCTTGCATTTAGGCCTCCAAGTTGAGGGGTTGTGTGTGGCTGCACAGGGAAGGATATTGGAAGGAAATGGGAGCAGCTTACTAAAAGCCAGCGCTGGTGGTGGGAGGGATAGGAACAAAAATTCAATGGATTCCAGCATAATTTGTGTTGTGCAGAAGCTCTGTCCACTCTGCACTGATGTGTGGGTCCATTGCATGGAAAGCACCATGAGGTCAAGCAGTGGTTTGGCATTTAGTGCTGCTCTGCTTCCTGCTGCCACTGGGCTCCAGGGAGCTACGGGAAGAATCAGAACCCCAGCAGCTAATACAGGAAGACTGGAAGAGCAGTGGGGTGAATACTGGGCTGTACTGGTTCACTCTCCCTCTCTGTACCCACAAATTCCAGTTTCTCCCAGTCTGGTGATGGATGCTCCCTCCTTCCAATGCCATGTACCAGGGCAGTGCTGTGTGTGATCCAGGTGCTATGGTTCCAGGACTTCTGGCTCCAGAGGTGAGGGCTGCACGGGGCCAGCAGTGTCTGTGCCTTTCTGGAGACCTTCCCTCTGAACTCAGGGTTCCAAGCAGAGCCCCAACTCAGCTGCTGCCATCGGGTATGGTTTCAGCATGGGTGTACACATCACAGGCAGCATGGCTGGAGGTACAGGACAAGCAGATGGATTTTCTGTACAGACAGCACCCTGTTAGCCATGGCCTTGCTGCAGACGTGCCCCACACAGCACAGACCAGCAGCAGATGTACAGACAAGGAAAAGAGAAGTGAAAGCTCCAGTTCTCCCCTCTCTGACGCAGGTTGCCAGAAATGGTTTTTCTCCATCCCACCTTAGGGGGTTTAGAATGGGAAAGGCCTCTGCATCAATCTTACGGTGGCTGAGAGAGGGAACATCGGTCACAAATTTCCAGAGAAAAACAACCTCTAAGACTGTTTCTGGGAATGGAAACATGTCTTTAAGTTCTCCTCCTCTCATTTAGCTAGATGTGAGGACTAAGAAGGCAGGAATGGGGCAGTCAGAGCTAAGCATCCTGGAGGACAGTGTGTTACTGATCAGTCTGGGATTTATTTATTCACCATGGATACCTGTAGTGGGTAGGGCAGACTGATGGGGAAAAGATGGAAACTCAAAGGTCCTGGCAAGGGATCAGAAATGGAATGGCAGGCCAGCAAAGCCTGGGGGGGCAGATCAGTGAGGGAACAAGAGGGCTACCCGGCTGGGACTTATTGATACAGTGTATTGGGCCCCTAAGGGGGAGGGCAAGGCAGGGAATGTGGCTTGCTGGTCACTTCAGCTGCTGCTGAGAGAGGGAGAGTGGGGGCTGCAGGGCCATGTCACGCTGGCTCCCTGAGCTGTTTGAGTTGAGGAAGTTGTCCGCAGCCGAGTTTCCTTTCCCTCTCGGTGCTATTGAAACAGGAAGCTGGTGAGCTGCTCTGCCTCAGCCTTACACAGCCACACGGGCAGCCCTGGCAGCTCCTGCGCTGGCATCCAGCTTTCCTCCAGCTCCAGCCATGGATCAGTGCTGGTACCACGGCAACATCACTCGCTCCAGAGCTGAAGACCTGCTCTCCAAAGTAGGCAAGGATGGCAGCTTCCTCGTGCGGGCCAGCGAGTCCATTGCTTCGGCGTATGCGCTCTGCGTGCTGTAAGTACGGATTTCACCTTTTCATTTACACTTCACAGCTCCAGCACGGAGTGTGTTACCCTCCTAGGCACTTCTCTTCCTGTGGTTCAGTGTGCATTTGACCCACCTGCTCGTACAGAGCCGTGTCCTGCTCAGAAGGAGGCTTGAAATAGTTCCTGGAGGTGTGTGCTACAGCCAGCACAGTGGTGATCCCACCTCCAGCACTGATGTGGCTCACGGGGTAAATATTTCCTGTGGAAAACCGGGAGAGGAGCACTGGCAGCCCTGATCCCCCCGGTCTGGGCTGGGGGCCTGAGGGCAAGGCCCTGCCTGGGGTGTCTGGGGGACAGTGGCATTCCTGGAAGCAGGAGGAGAGTGGAGTCAGTGGGTGAAGCCTGAGGCATCGTGCTGTGCATGAGGTGAGACAGCAGCTCCCTGCCCGGGACCCCCTGCTGCCTGGCCAGGTCATCCTGTCTGCCATTGTGCAGCAGAGACATAAAACTTATTTCATCCTTACCCCACGTTAAATTACAAGCAGGTTCCTCAGTGGTGCTTCCTTTCTGAAAACACTGCTGCTTGCCAGTGCTTCTGGGCTACCTGCTCACCCCTGGGTGCTAGCCCAGGGGCACAGGGCCTGGCAGTGCCCTGTAGGCCCGGCTGCGGGGCCAGTGGGGAGGAGGCGCTGAGCACCAAGCATGGGGCCCTCTGTGCCTGCGGAAGGTGTGGGTGGTAACACAAGGGAGAGTTTTGTCTTCCTAGAGGGAGCAGGGAAAGAAGGGAGGTTGCCGATGGACAGCCAGGACAAGGAGGAGGATGGAGGGGCAGTTGTGGTGCACTCGCCCAGGGCCCTGAGAGGTGAGCCAGGGAATGTTTCACTGTGGCTTCCATTAGGCATTTTAGTATGACCCCTTCATTGGGGGTCAATTGGCCTTGTGCCCAGTGTGTACACAAACGAGTGATGGTGGGGATTATAGAAAGGGAAGGCTCTGCAAAAATATCAACGAGCATGCATTTGCATAAGTTTTTCCACTGTAAGTGTTTACGCAGCCAACTTTGAAAGCCTTTTGTGACTTGAGAGACGTGGGATCAGGAAACAGAAACAATATCACCACCAGGATTTTCTGAACCCGGAGCCAAAAGTTCTTAAACCCATTCTGAGATGGCTAACATGAATGGCTCTGTTACAAAAATGGGGAGCACCCAGCCTGGTCAGCCAAGAGCTGCCAGGCCTGTGGTGTTAATTACAGTTCGAGGAAGAAACTGATGACAAAGGACCTAACAAGCTTTTGGTTTATGCTGGTTTGCAGCCTGTGGAGAGAAAGGGTTAAGGGTGGTGAATAACTCTTTCCCTCCCACTGTCCTCTTGACAAAATAGGCAGCCTTGCTGAAGCTGAAAGCTTCCTCAGAGATGTATCAGTTTCAGCTGTGTTACTGACTGGAAGGTGTTTGAAGTCTGAGCTCCTCAGTCTCTTCTGTTAAGAAACAGAGAGGCTGGAGACAAAGAATGAGAGGGGAACTGAAAGCCTGCCTGCAAAAGGTTTTCACAAAAAGAAAATTACGTTGAAAGTGAGAAAGTGTCAACTGTGTATAGATAAGAAAAACAAGAAACCATGAAATTTGCTCTGAAAAAGAAGTGTCATATTCTACAAAGCTCTAATATTTATTGGGCAGATCAGTTAAAATACAGCAAAAGCACTTTCTTCATTCTATGATATAATAATAATAATAATAATAGTGATTTTCCTGAAGGGTGGCTTTAGTAAGACAGAGTTTGTATAAATATAGACAAGTAAGGGAGGTGTATTCACAGGGCTCTGTAGAAGTGCCTCTTCTCCTTTTTGAAACTTCAGAGCACCTTAGCAGAGAGCTGAGCCACCAGCAGAGGTGGGGGATGTCTCCTCCACTGCTGTCCTCTGGTCTGCTGGCCACGCCACCCCAGAAAAGTCAAGAAGCAAAGCCACTTCCCTCCTCTTCCTCCTTTCTCTGTGCATGGAACATTTGGTCTGCCACTTTAGTGGCACAAAATGGGCTCCTTAAATTACCTGGAGCGGAATGCCCGGAGCCTGAACTCAGAGGGAACCTGCTTCAGCTGCACCTGAACTGGGAATCTTCTGTTAGTGTGTGAATGGCTGCAGGTTTAGCACTTTTAGAGAAGACCCTTAAAGGCTAGCTGTGGCTTTGGGACCCCTCTCAGACAAAACTACCTTTGAGAGAACCATTTCCAGCCTTTAGGGTTTGGCCACTCTGGTGGGGCACTCAGCACCATGCCTCCCATTGCAGTCCTCTCCAGGATTTCCAGGAGTTCCCCATGTGCACATCATCACCTACAGATAAAAACATGTCCAGCAGGAGAGGAAAGAGAAAACACAGGCCTTGTCCCCTTTCTTCTGGTTGGCTGAGTGGACAGAGAGATGACAAAATACTTGGAGACACATTTAAGCTGGGGCTGATGTTATATTCTGGCCCCCCCTCCCCATCATCAGCCTGAACAGTGGTTTGACAGTGCTGAACTCCTGATTTTTAGGGAGGACCTGGAATGTGACAGTAATTGGGACCACATAACTTGACAGTCAGTATGCTGAGGAGAGAAAGCCTAAGGGCAGAAATGGGGTAAGAGTCCCAGTCTTCTTCACCCACATGCACTAAATTAAGGTACTGATAAAGAGGATTCCTGCTTTTGAGGTGCCTAGAAGTGCTCCTTCTTGCTCCTGTCATTCCAAACAGCCTTTCTTTCCTTGCTCTTCCACAGATCTTGCCTGTCCCCAACTTAAACATCTATACAAGTATTACGAATGGCAGCAGCCTGTGAGCATGGGGCACCTCCTGTGAGTACAAGGAGGGGGTCTTCTTGTGACACAAGAGCCATTGAGCTGGTTCATTTTTCAGTTTCATAATCTACACACACACAAAAATTCTCTCTCCTCAGCCCTGTGAGCAGTTCTGCTTAGCCCTGTTTGCATATCAGCAGGAGGAAATGGTGTAAGAGAACTGCACTGACAGATAAAAGCAAACCCCATGCCCTTCCTTGGGGCCTGTCCTCATCTGGTGTTGGTTGGTGACATTAGCAGTGTTGTGGCAATCCAGAGCAGCTGGGGATCATGTCTGCAACTCCAAGCTCTGCACCAGCTCCTCAGATGTGTGAATGAGAGTCTGCAAAATGGTCTTACATTGCATAGTGAAGTGGTTCTGAGCCCTGGGAGCAGTTCTGATTCTTCTCAGTCCCTTGCTTTAATTCCATCAGAAGCTACAGGTTCATGTGGACACCTGACAAAATCCTCAAAGCACCCTGGAAAAACTCAGCTATAATTTATGATTAATGTCTTTTCATTTCCAATTGCTCTTTGGGTGTCTTCCTAAAATCCTGGCGATGTCTCTTTCTCTCTCCTGCATGGAGAGATTCTGAAAGGCATGTGATGTGATGTGATGAACAGACTCACAACAGCTGAGGATGTTTTATTCATCTGCCTGATTGCCCTGGCTGAGGGCTGACCTTTCATGAAGATTCCACAGGTAATGCAGAGTCTCTGTTACAGCCAAGGAAGCTCTGAGCATGGATTCTGGTTTTTTCCTTTGAGAGGAAGGGGTTGAAACCAGCATCAGTTGCTGGCTTAAAGCCGTGTTGTGTGCTTTCACTGAGTGCTTTGCAGATCACTGAAAAGATTTGATCGATCTGTTGTACACTTGGAAGAAAGATAAAGAAGTATTTTTTGGTCAGCACTTCTTGGACAAGCTCCACAAAGCTCAGCAGCTGCTGTGGAAGGTCATGCTTACCATGTTGCAGCACTGCTCAGGCTTTCCTGGGGCTCGTCTGCAGTGATAGGGCCCTCCACTGGGAAAAGACTCCTCCATCCTCCCTTAAATGCAAATCTAATGGAATTTAGCTGGGGCAAAATGTTTGTTACAGCTGATCTACACATGTACAGTATGCATCCACACCAGGATAGTGAAGTGGGTTTTCATTTAGGCTGTGGTTTAGGATTTTCACGTGGAGATGTGGCTAGCAGGCAGCTGTCTTGCTGTGATTTAGCTGAAATCTGTTATTTGTTTTTTTTTCCAGTACAAGTCAACGCACATACTGGCCCTTCAGTTTACTCATTCATTGCTGATTTTGGCCCTGTGTCTTTTGGATTTCTGCTTTTTCATTCCTTCCTGAGACACCCACTCTACTGACAGCTAGAGCCATTTGGTGTTTTCTTTCTTTCCAGCCAGAAGAGTTGAGTAACTCACTCTGAGGCTGATGCTGATATCACTCCCTGCAGTGACATCTGCAAACGTGTCTCAGTGACCAGGAACACTTCAGGTTTTAGTTCACAGACTTCAGGGAAAGAAACAAAGAGAAATTTTTGAATCCCTTGTGTGTGGAACCATCTATTATGAATCTTGGGATCTTCCAGTACCTGTTCTCATGGGGAGGGGTACAACAGTGTGATTCCCTTCTGGAGATGCTCTAACCACATCTCCTCTGATCTGTTCCAGGTTCCGGAATTGCGTTTACACCTACCGAATTCTGCCTGATAAAGAAAATAAGCTAATTGTCCAGGTAAGCCACACTACGTTCTGTTCCATCCCACCAAGATGCTCCTAGGATTGCTCACTGCTTTTTTTCAAAGTAGTTCCACCACCAAGAGAAAAAAGGATATATGGAGTTAAGCTAATGCCCCCAGCCAGCACAGTGCAAGTCTCCAGTCCACTGCTGTGGAGATTTGAGTCTCTAGCTGTTCTATGGCCATAAGCACACTCATCAACATGTGTGCCTTCAAACCAGTGGCACTGCTGTGTTTTCTACAAGTAAAAACCTCAGCCCAAGGAATACATTTTCCTCTGAAACCAATACGTCAGGGATCTTCTCAGTCCAAAATGGAATCACAATTTACCTGCACCCAGAGAAAGTGAACCAAGTTGTGGTCTCAGGATCCAGGAAGTTTCAGACCTTCTGTTTATTTCTACTTTAGGATCCTGAACAAGCCACTTTCCCTTCCTGTACCACCTCTCAGCCCTTGTTTTCTCAATATAGCTTGGGAAGCTTGAGGTGGGGAGGGAGGCATGGTCTCCTACAGCCCCGAGTGAGCATGGAGATAACTGGCAGGCAGTGAGGGCTGTAGCCTGCCTGTCCTCTTAGGACAGATGGAGCTGCATGGACATTCCCTTTATACCAACCTGGTAATGCCCATGCTAGCCACGTGTCCCAGTCTGTTCTGCTCTTCAGTGGGTCTGTATGCATTCCTTCCTCCTTCAGATGACAGCTAGCTTCCCATATCAGGAATACAGATCTCTACCAGCTCCCCAGGCAGTTCATGGCTCAGGTGAACCATGTTGCTTGTGTATTTCCTGATGTGCTTCAGGGGAATCAGTTTTCCTTTGAGACCTTCACCAAAGAAGCAGCAAATCTGAAACCAGAGTGATCAGGTTAATGAGGACAGTCGAGGCTGGTGGGTTTCTTTCAGCTGTGGGCTGTTGATAAGAATTGTGTGGATTGTGTGTCCTGGGCTCACACATGCAGCCTAAATTCCTCGAGAGCCCCTTGCTGGGGCTTGGGCTGCCCTCTGGAGCCCTTCTCTGATGCTGCTCTGCCCAAACACAGCTGTATGCTCACCAAGACCAACTCCAGGCTCTTGATGCTGTGCTCCAGGGCTGTGTGCACCAGTGCAGTGTCCCAGCTGGCCTTACCAGCTCCAGATGCCATCCCTGGAGCTGTTGGGGTATCTGCCTCACTTTCCCCAGCACTTCTGTTTCTGAGGAGGAACTGGCTGCAGGACATTGTGCCAGGCCTGACCTGGGTCTGTGAGGGTTGCTGTGGCATGGCACCAGAGCTCATCCATCTTCCCAGAGCAGGGGGCAGGGCTGTGCAGAGGAGCTCTGCAGAGTTCTGGGAGTAGCTGATCTGGTTCCATGCTGTATGCTACAGCCTGTACATAGCAATACTCAATTTTTACCTCTATCATCTGATACGTCTCAGCCCTATCATCCTCAAGAATGTATTTTGGCATATTGTGCTGGTGTCATGATGTTTATTAGGATGGTAAGTCCAGAAGGTGACATGGTGCTTATCATCAAGTACAGGACCTAGAGCAGCTGCTGAGAGCAGGATCCTACTGAGCTCACAGGTCACTCACAAGGCAGACATGCCAGGCAGGGAGACTACTACCTGTCTGAGACCCACAGCAGCCCTGTGGCTGAGCCAGGATGGGAGCCAGGCCCTGAGGATGATGCTCCTTGCACTGGCATCAGGGTGAGGAAGGGAACTTGTGGAACTGTGGCTCTGAGTGTATTTGGGGTAGGAGTTTGTCAGCTGCTCTGGCTTCTAGAAAACAAGCACAGAAATGCTCATACCATCCTAGGGCCTCTTCCCAGGCACAGCTCTGCCATTTGTCCCTGGATCAGAGCTCCACAGCCAGAAGAAATCAGTGTTGCTCTTTGGTAGCAGTGGCACCTCTCGTGCTGGCTGGAGGGTTAGGACCAAGCAGAAGGTGTGACTCTGCTGAGGTGTATCACTCAGCTCAGACTTTCCCCACCACACATCCCTCCACCACCTCACCTTCCAGTTCTCCACAGAGAATTCTGCAGTGTATTGTTTGCAAATTAGTACATCCTCATCCTGTCTGGGGAGGGATATTTGACTACTGCTGGACCCAGGCAGCATTATTTGGACTCCATGGGATCTTTTTGAATGAAACCTTTGAAATCTTCCAGATCTGCTAAGGAATCACTAGGAAATAGGATCACTAGAAACACAGCCAAACCTGTTGGTAAGATTCCCCTGGGATGTGTGCTGTGAGTGTGAGGGATTTCTCTTGTTTCTCCTGTTTGCTAGGAGCTGTAGGTTGATTATCAGGAGTAGGCTAACTAAAGTATGTTGTTACTTCATGTTTTGAAGACACACCACCTCCCAGGTTTGCTGCTTCATTCCAGTCCTGTGGGAGAAGCAGGAGGAGGGGGCTGGCTGCTTCTGGGAAGAGGGAGACATGGTGAGGGTTGTAATTGAGGCTCAGAGCAAAACAGTTTTGTGTTGTTGGCTGCCATTCCTGGTACTTTATTTCAGCTGTGCCAGACTTTTTTCAATTGCTTGTCTGTTGACTTTTGGATAAAACAAAAACTTCTTCATGTGTATTGCAAGATCTGATTTTTGAAAAGAATGGTTCTCCTGTGAAAGGGTGTAACAGCTGTTGCATAGGAAGGAGCTGTTGACTGTTTAAAAAATCCCATCAAAAGGGAGAGAGTCTATTAATCCTGTGGAATTGGATCAGGCCAGGTGTTAAATTAGTAGAGCAATCAGTGGATGTTTCGCATTTTGGGGTTTACAGAAAGGGGAAAAAAAGACAGAAAAAAATCAATACTGAGGTTAGTCTGTATTAATTACAAACTTGGGCTCTAATGTGCAGTGTGATCTTTTTTGACTGCACAGTGCTCCTTCCTGAAGCCAGCAAATTTGTCTTCCTGCCCAGCTCTGGGCTGTTGTCTGTCAGGCATTTTTCGTGATGACAGCAGGTTCAGAAGATGTGCAATATCACAGCTACATACACAGCACTTCAGATGTGATAGCTCTTCCTCTGCCACTCCGTGGAGTTTTTTCACCTTTAAAGCTGCAAATTGCTTCATGTTTTCTTGAGTCTTGGAGAGTAGATTTTCTGGTTTTTAATTACAACCTCATCCAACACTAATAGAATGATACTCCAGTCATTTTTTGCATGGTTAAATTAACTGTTCACCTACAGGTGGCAGAAAGGGAGGTGCATGCTTTTGAATCTTTGAGCTTTTCAGTATTTATCAGTATTTATCACAGTGCTGCCAGGATGTTGAAGAAAAAATTTATTTCAGATGGAAAGACTGTATCATCCTTTTGAAAAAGTCCAGATAAGCAATTTTGAACTTTTCACACACACCCTTTTTTTTTTTTTTTTTTTAACAAGGAAGAGGGAGAATGAATGTACCTTGCAGAGCACATGCTCCAGCCCCCTTATTTTTTATTTTAAAATAAACTTTCTTTTCTTTGAGCAAAACCCATCTCCAGGGTTTGCCAATGTCTATGGATTACCTTGCTGTAAGAAGGAAGTGTGGAAAGCTGCTGCCTTCTCATGCTACATAAGTGCCTCTATTACAATGTGGAAAACATCAATGTTTTTAGAGTTACTGCCTTTTTCTTTCCCCTTCACCTTCCTGGGCTGTCCTGGCTGTGGGCTCCTTGGTAGGAAGCCACAGCATCTCCTTGTGCTCTGCTCCCTGGGAAAATGTGGGAGACATTAATTCTGCAGATCCAGATAATCCTTTTGGTGAGAGGGAGCACCACTTGCATTCCTGCTGAAAGTCACCATTGCTGCAAGGACTTTGTGAAAATTACTAATATTTATACTTACTTCTTGTTGCAAGGGATCGTAGGTTTGGCTGACTGACTTCAGTGAGAGTTCTGGGTGCCCTGGCAGCACTGTTGAGAGATCACTTAGGGTTGTTTTTTCTGGTAAGTTTGTTTTTGGTGTGGTAGATGGCTGAATGCACAGGAAGCTCAGGGTGCTGGGGGAGCAGCTAGAGGCAGGCCACCAGCCCTGACTCACTGCAGACACCCCACTGCAGTCACCAGTGGGCTCACAGCATTGGCCTGCAGGAGACAGGAGGTCCCATAAATCCTGCCTGGAAGGTTTCCTGCTTTTAGCAACATATTTGAGGGGTAACCTCCACAGATTTGTGTTCTGGCTGCATACAGGCTGTCTAAATATGCCAGAAAGATCAGAATCCTCTGTCCCAGGCTGGGCAGGATGCACAGGGAGAGGGCTGCAGGTGGGTGTCAGCTGGTTGGCAGGACTGTCCCTGCTCCTGGGCAGAATTTGCTCTGGCTCCTGTTTCTGAATCCTCCAGGGTGGAGCTCAGTGCAAAAACTTCATCCAGCACTAACCTGCTCTCAGGGCTGCTAGTCCTGCCAGCACAATCTGATAAGAGCCTGAGTTTAGGTCAGTTCCTGCATTCCTGGTGTCACTGCTGTTGACACCAACGTCAGAGGCAGTGTCTGGTGGTGGCACATGTAGTACCAAGTCCTTTGTGTGACCTTTGCAGAGAGATGCAAAGTTTTTGTCCCTCTCTTTGACACTGCACTGTAATCCCAGGTTGCTGTGCTGCTCTGAAACGTGTGGCCAACAACAGGTTTTCCATGGTAAGGATTTTGTGATTTGCCTTGGACTTTGGGGATCTATTTATATCTGACCAAAACCTTTCTCCTCAAAAATTACTCTTGGATGTAGATTTTAAGCAGTTTTTAAAACTCTTCACAGTCTTTACATGTGGAACTGAAAATAATTTGTAGTCAGGGTTTAGCAAAATCTGTGCACTGCAAACCACCCAGATCTGTTTATACAAGGAAAATGGGGTTTTTTTGTTGTTTTGGGGTTTTTTTCCTATGTTGCATCTCAGGTAGGAATAAACATAATGCATTCACAGGTTCTGAAAAACTGAAAGAAGCAGCATTTAATAGGAGAACTAGGTATTTCCTGAAGCATGCACATTCCTGCTACTCATTCTCTCAGTATACAAAATTCTTCACACAAACAAACCATATCCAGCTTTTGTCTAGTTTGAACCCTACCAGAATGTTTGCAGTTTCCTAACAACAACAACAAATAAACCTTCAGAGAAGATGGCTTAAATCAGGTTAAAGTGATATTAATATTTTGGTTTTGGGGCTTCAAGAAAATGAAATCAAATACGTGAAAGCTAATGCTCAGTGAATCTCTTTGTGTGTTATCTGGATGTGGTTTCAGATAAAATTTTCCTCCACAGACTGGAATGCCAAAGAAAGTAATCTATTTCTTTTTTTTTGCCTTCCAGTCCTGTGTTCTCTCATAAAACCTTCATTACTCTTAAACAACTGAAGGTTGCAAATCAGCAATCCTGAGCCTATGAAAGCAACTCTCAGGCACTGCCAAGTACTTTAAGATTCAAAAGATAAAGCCAGTTTAACAGTTATTGTTTTAGGAGAACAATTGTTTCACCACCTCATCCTTTGGAAAGGGTTTGACTCCCTCTAACCTCACACCTACTTCTCTAATGACACAGAAACTTTCTCCACCAGCAAATGTTCTTGAGGAAGTCCTTGCCCTGCCCTCACCCCCCCTGCAGACGTGTCCATCTGCAGGGGAAAAGATGGTTTCCAACCTTTCTGCAGGCTCATTTTAAAGGGAGGGGTAGTAGCCTCTGTTCATGGAGTGAGAATGAGCAGGGTTGTTGTTGTTTTTGTTGTTTTTTTGTTGTTTGTTTTTTTTTTTTAAATGCACTTTTCAGATGAGCCTGTGCTTGAGATGCCACAGGTATAATCCTGATTGAGATGGACATTTGGGGGGCACATCCCTTAGCATCTCCAAGAGTAGCAAAATGAAAATTTTCCTGAAATTCTAAACCTCTGCTGGCTAATGAGGATAAATAAATTATAACTTCTGCAACCAACACTATCAACTGGAAAATATTGCTTTTCAGTAATTTGATGTGTGTTAGCTTTAATATTATCAGTCCCATAGTGTTTCGACCATTTGATTATCATATTCCTTTTTCTATTTTATATCTTGGAAAACTGCTGATGCAGCTTTTTAACTGAATTTAAAGTATTCAGGAGAGACAGCAGACTGTTCCCCATTCAGCAGTGTGGTAATGAAGCACTGTGTTTCATTGCTTCTGTGCTTTGAGGCATGATGGGTCACAGGAAAAAAAAAAAAAAGGACTCATTTGCAGGCAAGACATGAATTGATTTCTCAAAGAAAGAGAAGCTGATATACTGTTGGTGATAGATGAAGCTTTTTGTCCTGTTCATTTAAGAAAGGAACAAGGCTTGGAAAACCTTGCTCTTGGGTGTGTTTGCAGTAAGTCTTGTGGCATCTATCAGCTCCTGCCCTCGTTCCTGGTAGGGTGATGTCTTTCCTTTTCCAGAGATGTATCTTGGTTTGCCAACGAGGTGAATTTTATCTGATAACTTGTTAGAAGTTAGATCCTGCTCCTTGGACCTGGGACCACTAGAGCCTGTGTGCACTGCAGCTTGTTACTGTTATAAAGATGCTGTCACCTCTAAAAACCAACATGTTCAAAGTATTGTCTTGGTTGCACCTGGTAAGCAAGGTCTGCTCCACTGATGCTTTTCAAATTTACCTTTTTGGTGGTTGAAGCTGTTTCTTTTTAAAGTTTTAAAGGAAATCTAGAGTCCTTTAGTTTTTAAGATTGATGCCTGACTGCAAAGCATGCAGAAGCTGATTCTGAGTGACGATATGGTTTAGGGAAATGAAACAGACCTTAGCAAAGATAGCTCAGATTCTATCACTTCTGTGTCTGTCTGCAAGGCTGCAGTCACAGCCCAGCTTTCAGTTGTTTTCAGGCTTTGCCCCGCTGGCAGACTTTTTTCTGTCTTCAGTTTATAACTGCTGACAAAATTTTTCCCTTGCTTCTCCCTAACCCTAACCCTCTGACAGTCTCAGTGGGTTCCTGTTCCATCCCAGGGCTCTCCAGGTCTCCCTCACAGAAGTCCCACCTAAGCCTTGTCAGGAGTCTTCACTGAATGGCACATCCCTGAGCATGCAAAACCAGAAGCCTGACCTTGGGGCTGATTTTAGGGGCCAAAGTTGAACAAAAAAAATCTGTGACTCCATGTCCACTGTTTTTATTCCAGAGGTCCTATTCAGGGGAGAATGTAAAAGAAGAAGGTTTAAAGGGTGTTATTAGTTTGGTTTTTGGCTTGGTGTTCATTTTGTTAAGGGACAGTGCTTCTTCAGGCTGGATCCTGTGTCTGTTCAGTTAGCTCAGTCATCAGAGTTGGAAGGGACCCTCTGGAGATCATCTAGTCCAACTCTCCCACTAAATCAAGTAAGGGTTTGTCTCACTCATGCAGTAAATGAATGAAATAAGGGAAAAACGAGTGGTCAACCTTAGTGTTTACAGAAATAGAGAACAGTTGCTGTAGCTCAAAGCCTGAGAAGTTTTGCAGGCTGAAGACAGGAAATTGTCACCCTGAGGGGCTCAGCCTTATCTGTGCATTGCTGTCTGGCTTTTAATTATGCAATGCCAGAAAATTATGCAGTATCAAGTGGTGAAAGAAGCTGGTTCACATGCACCCTCTACCTGCATTGCCTTGCTTCAGCTGTGTGTCTTCTATACCCTCCTTAATCTTATGTCTTCTCCACAGGATTATTTCACGTAATTCATGCATATTTAGTACTTGGTGTCTGTTGAACCTCGAGTCCATTCAGCACAGGAGAGAACAAGGAAGGCAGAGAGATGATTAGGTCCATGGTCTGCCTGCACAGGGCAGAGGAAACCCACACAAATGTCACATAGGAGTGATCTGAGCTATGCAGGCAGAGCCAGCACAGCCACACCTTAGCCTGGCTCAGGGAAAAGTTCTTGTGGCACCTCAAACCCCTCGTGTTGTTGCCTGGGGATGTAGTTTTGGCTTTCACAGAGGGAAAAGCTGACGGGTCCTTGAAGGGCACCAGTTTTGGTGACCTGCAATAGTTTTGCCAGCTCAGTTACTGTCAACGGTGAGTGCTGACAAGATCAGAATTATGACCTCTGCAAACTGCCTTCAGAAATGGTGGCTCTAACATCTGCTGCCTTGGTTGCCTTGCAACCAATTTCTCTTGAGAAGTGAAAATGGAAATTTTCATTTGACTCCAATCACTGAAGCTTTTCAGTGGAAAACCAAAAAGCACAAGTTTTGTGATAAAATTTTGAAAGTTGCATACTCCCAAACTTGTACCTAAATCCTACCCACACACTACAGAAGTGCTAAAAAGATTGCATGAGATCCCTATGGATCTGCAGTCCTTGCTCATTCATCACCAGCTCATCTGACTTTCACCCTGTAGCTAAATTTAACACCAGTCCCTCATGTTTTGTCATGGAACTGTACTGTTGTATGCTCGTTGTTGATGGAAATTTCATTTATTGTAACACAGAGAAATGCTGGGAGGTTGGATGCTCAGGAGATTTCTCTTGGTACTATGAGTTGGATCATTATATTCTGTGTTGATGATTTTTTTATTTTTTTTTTTATGGCTAGAATTCGAGTAGTTTATTTAGTGCATAGGACTACTGTGAGTACATGGTGCTGGTGCTTTCTGTAATTGCCTGGTGATCTTACTGGCTCCTATCTAGGCATATTAGTTAGATATTTGGCACTTATTACACTTTTTATGTGAATTATGGAGTGTCAGAACAGAGTGGAATGGGGTCCTTAAGGATTTGAGTACTTTATTGTTATGTCCTATGTCTTTATCTTGTGTGGTAGAATGCAGCTTTGAAAGACTTTCTATAGATCCTTTACCTTCCAGAACTTCTAATATGTTTTTCTTGAAGAATTTTAAGGCACTTGGGATGAAAATTTGGCAGCCAGCTAAGCTTTACTCCCTTCAATATTCATTTTCTTCAACAGACTCTTCTAATTTGCAAATTGTGCCATGGGAACATGACCAATCTTTGAGATGCCAGAATGAAGCCTGAGTGGGATCACGTAGAGGAAAACTCTTACAGTTTGAGCATCCTGCTTCCCAACTTTTTTTTACATAGCATTCCAGGTAGGAAGCAGTGAGGTGTCCATTTTGACCAGAGCTGGATTGGGAGAGAATTCAGGTTTTAATCTAGATTGGCACTGTCCCAGATAACCTGGATGTGAAGCCCTGATGTGCCCTGCTGCCCAGTTAAGCAGGGGGGGTAGCAGCCCTCATCTGGGCCAAGCTGACTTCTTCCCAGCTCACAGCCAGAGGTTCATGCACACCCTGCAAGCAAGGAAGAAGCTCCTGATCTTTAACAAGTGCTCTGTGCACACTGGGGTGCAAGACAGTGAAAATGGTGTCATGTTCCCATTTTTTTTATGTGCACAATAAAAAGAAATCGTGATGCTGTGCCAGAAATTCACACAGTGTCTCTCAAGTTAGTGTTATTCTCAAAGCAATGGAACTTGTGGTAGAGGCAGCATGTAATGGTATTGTTCAGTTACACCTGAGGGACAGAGGGAATTTTACAGGTTTGATAGCACAGAAATTTTCTTTTTTTTTTTTTCCTCTTTTAACTTAGGGTTTGTTTTTTTGGCTTTTTTTTCTTTTTCCTGTCTGATTTTCATCCAGGAACACGAGCTAGAATACAAAAACGGTGTTAAATTGCAATTCCTTGTTTCCTTCCATGAATAATCTTGCAGAAATTCTGAATCCCTCTGTCCCAGAACTCTCTGATTTCCATTATTTTCACCCAAAGTCTTAAATATAAAAGGCCATTGTAGCAAAAGTGCCAGGCTCTTCTCAGTGATGACTGATGAGAGGACAAGGGGTAGTGGATGCAATCTGGAGCATAGGAGGTTCCATGTAAACATAAGAAAAAGTTTTTTTCACTGTGAGGATGACAAAACACTGGAACAACCCAGTGAGGTTGTGGAGTCTCCTTCTCTGGAAACATTCAAAACCCACCTGGAGATGTTCCTGTGTGACCTACACTGGGTGGTCCTGATCTGGTAGGGGAGTTGGCCTTGATGAGCTCTTGAGGTCTCTTCCAACCCCTTAACACTGTGATTTCTGTGTATGAGGAAACTCAACCATATGCAGAATGAGACAAGAAATCCTTCATCATCTCTCATCTCAGAGGAGATGGGGACTGCTCACCTTCCATTCCCTCCAACGTTATTTGAGTTTACAACTGCACTTCCATTGTGCCATTCTCCCTAAAATTCCTCCTTGTCAGCCCCTTCCCAGCCCAGGGTGTTGGATTCAAAACAGAATCTTTCTAAATGGCTTGGGTTTGGGGCAGTAGCTGTATCTCCGAGCTGTGATTCCTGTCTGTGATCCCATTGCTCTGAAATGCTACTGAAAATTCTTAGCACAAGTTTTGATCTAAGAATCAGAAATATTTTCTAACAAAACAAAGCTGAAACAAAAAGAGGTCACTTTAAAATGCTTTTACAAATAATTTACAAGGAATTTCTTAGCTCTTGGGTTCAGCTCTTCAGTGAAATATAAAAGATTGCCTATATGAGAGCCAGAAGTAAATGCAAAAATGCCACCTAGACTTCTTAGCTAACAGCCAGTCCTGAAGACAAGGTTTTTTTTTCCAAACCAGGAAGCCTAAGAATTTTTTTTTTTCAAATCTAAAAGGAAAAAAATTCTTGCCAGCTTTTCTCACCAAAGCAGAAGTGACCTGATTTTCAGCTTCCCTTTAAGCTGGTGGGTATTGCAAAAATTGTATAACTTCAGAAACTTATTGACTGTAACTGAAATGCCTATATATGGGTTTAAATACCTGTTTTAAGGCTCTTGGGGTAGAAAAGATTGGCCTTAAGCAATACAACCAGATGACCAGATTCCTAGTTCCTCCTTGTGCCTTGGCTCAGGAAAGGAAAACACTTCCTCTTCCTTCTGAGGGCCCCAGACTTCCTGTGCCATCTATTTATACAATTGTTGTAATGAACCCCAAGTTAACCACTTCCTTGCCTGCCTTAGCCTTGGCTTTACATCTTTCAAAGCTCTTTCCACTTCATGTCTTTATACTGCACTTGTCATGTCCCTTAAAGGTGTGTTTGGAATTGCTGCTCAGTAAACGCATATTTTGGTGTCTTTGTTGAGGTGCTTTGTTGGCCAGATGGCATTCCTTGGAGATAACCCAGAAGAATTAGACTTATGGTGGTCCCTGGTCACCTTTTTACACCAGATGCAAAGGAAGATGAGGTGGTCTCAGCCATGGAAAAACCTGTTGAAAAGTTTAGGTGGATAATTTGGAAAGGGGATCACAGGATTTATCCACAGAACAGTGATTAAATGCTTCAGTCACACCTGCTTTCATGAAGTAGAGACCCCAGGAGCACGTTCAGCATGAAGGTGGGAACAAGTTGTAGCTGGTTGTGTTAAACCATTGTGCAGTGAGTGTGCAGAGGATGGAAGGGAAGCTGATAGCTGAGAAGACCTGCAGAACTGAGCCCAGTTTCTTGAGAACAGGAGACACCAAGACATCCTGTGGGAAAGGAGGTTTCCAGCCAAGAGGGCTGCAGTCAGAAGGGCCTGTGAAAGACCTTAGGGTCGTGGCTTGGTATGCAGCTGAAATAGTGAGGCTCATGGTGACAAATACAGAGGTATTCACTTTCACCTCTCCTCTTCAAAGGCAGAGCACAATCTGGAGGAGGAGGCAGCAAACAGAAGTGCAGAGAGCTTCCTTGGCAGCACGAGGGGTGGCAGGAGGTGCTGGCAAGGTCTCTGAGCCCAGCATTGGTCCTGTTTCCAGGCTGAAGCAGTATCCCTGTGTAGCCTGACTCCACTGTCTCTGCCTGGCAAGGTTCCCTAAGATCTCACCCAAACCTCTTCTGTTGCAGAGCACACCAGCCAGATCTGCTCTCCTGGGGTGACTTGCAGCACAGCTGCTTGCCATCTTCTTTGTGAGAGTTTCAAACTTGTAAGACTGCTGCTGTGGTGTCTCTAGGCTGTCCTATTGCCAGACACTACCAGTCCCTTTCTTCTGAGCTTTCCCTCTAAATCACATTTTCCAGCTTGTCATCCGTCCTTGTAATTTTTTCCTGGGACTCTCTATGGTATTTTCACAAGTTCCATACAAAGCAGTTCCTCAGGCTGGGCACAGCAGTCCAGCTCAGGCTTTAAGGCACCAAGTACAGCAGAGGAGTTTCTTCCTGAATTTCATATACCTCCCCCATTAGCAGATTTTGGAAAGAGCCTTTTCCTGTTGCAGTTTCCCACTGCTCCGTGGTCTCTGATTCACTCTGAGCCAGATTCCTTGGTGGGATTTTGCTCCTTCACAGGCTGTACCCTCTTGTGCCTGTGTTCCCTCGGGGGCTCCTTATGGCCATGGGCAGCACAGGGCTGAGGTGGCAGTGGTGATGCTGGAGTTGCCCATGGAAGGAGAGCCTGTCCTTCTGGCATGGGAGCCTGTTCCTGGGGACATGGTGTGTTGCCGTGGAGATGACACTTGGCATCCACATTTCTAGTGACTCGAAACAATTCATTTGGCAATTAAAACAAGATCTAGCCTACAATAACCCTGAGGAAATAGTTACTGAGGGAAGGCGGGGGGCGGGAAGTGGATTCCATTGTCTGGCCCTGCTCGGGTGGCTCCAGCTTGCTCTGCACCCATCCTGCTCAGTTTTACAGAATCACAGAATCGTTTGGGTTGGAGAAGACCTTTAAGATCATCAAGTCCAACTTGTTAGCTCAGCACTGCCAAATCCACCACTAAGCTTTTTTTTTTTTTTTTTTTTTTTCAGTGCCCCGTTCCACATAAGTGTGCACAAAGCTTGGGCTCTGTTTTGCCTTGCTCCTGGTGTCCAGGGTGGTTGTCTCAAGGACATTTATTCAGGATGCACCACTGGTCTAGTTTTTGTGAACATGCTCCTCAGCCAGGTGTGGACTGTCTCAGTGTCAGTATTTTACTCTCCACTGAATCTCAGAATCACAGAACTGTTGCAGTTGGAAACAACCTCTAAGATCACTGTGTCCAACTGTCAGCATCCCCCCCCAATGAAATAGTTTTCCTTCCCAGTCTATAAACCTTTGCCACAACTTCCAGTGTGAGGAAGGCACATGTCCCAGCAACATGCTGCTCCCCTTGCCTGCTGGCAGTGAAAATTGTTTTGCCAGTCCCTGGGCTGGGATTTCTGTATTAAACTGACTCTACATAGGCATCATTCCTGCAGCCCCGGGCAGAGCTGGGCTGGGACCCTCCCATGGCCTGGGGGATGGTCCTGCAGCCCTGTGGTTGGTATCAAAGTGAGGAGCTGTTGGTTTGGAGGGGCTGTCATGGCTCTTATCACTGGTGGCACCCAAGCACCATGCAGTTGTGCATCCTACACCATGACTCACATCTGCCACGCAGGCTTTGTTCTCATCCTTTCCCCCAGGGGAGGAGAAAGTGCAGCAAGGTTTTATTTTTACTTATTTTCAAGCAACCTAGAGTTTCTGGCGTGGCTCTGTGTGGAGGGAGCAGCTTGCCCTGCTCTCTGGGTGGAGGGGGGATGCTCGGGGGGTGCCTTGAGAGGAGAGGATCTCACTTCACAGCACAGGCAGGGAGGGCTGTTGGGAACTGCTTTGTGCTGGAGGGGCACAGCCCTTCCCACAGGCTTCCTCCCTGAAAATAACAGTTACAGTAGAAAAGGAGTAAGGCTCACCCGTTCATATTTTAGTGAGGCTCTCCTGACACATGGCAGGATGCTGGGGCTTTCAGGGCTGCATGGGCTGGGGTTGCCCCCTCCTTCCCTCCATGTCTGGCCATGGCTGCTGAGGCTTGCTGGCCTGCTGGCTCCTTGAGACACTTGTTCATCTTGCTGCTGAATTCTGCCTTAAAATATGTGCCATCCCTTATTTTCAAAAGTTGGTGCTTTTTATCCTGCGTGGCTCGGGGGAGGAGGGACTGCTGCTCTTCAGGAATGAGTGGCTGGATTTGGATGCTCCTCTGCTTGCTGCCAACCCTGGTTGTCCTTGAGAGGAGATGGTGGGGTTCATGGAGAAGGGATGTAGAGGCAGAGCTGGCCCAGCTGCAGGGCTGGGAGGGGAGCATGATGGAGGAGCCTCCTCATGTGGACCAGGGCTGATGGTGGAGCTGGGAGCTGGTGCTGGGCACCCTGGCAGTGTGGGGCCATGAGCTGGGGAGGGAAGGAGAAAGCCCCTAGAAAATGAAATGCTGCTGCTGGTTGCCACAGAGACCATCTTGGTTTCAGAGACTGAACTATCCTTGGCAGCAAAAAGTGCTAATTCAGCCTTTCTTCCAGGTTCCATCAGGGCTCTGTTTGGCCTGACAAGAGCAGTGCAGAGAAAGGTGGCTTCTTGCAGGAGCCAAGAGGCAAGGCAGGGCTGAGCAGGGAGCTGGGAGTGGGAGGGATGGAAGGGCAGCAGGGAGGGTCATCAGTCGGGGCTCTGGGGAATTGGGCAGGCAACAAGCTCTTTTGGAAGCCAAGCAGAGTGTGGAGCTGGCTTGGGGAAGCAGAGGAAGGTGGTGGGCTGCAGTACTTCAAGAGGTGGGAGAGATGACTGATGGCAAAGCTTTCCTCCTGCAACCCTTGCCCACCTTGCTTACCCTCAGAGTGTTTTAGGGTCTGAGTGTGTATTCTGATGAGCCTGGTACCTTTTCCCAGATTCTCTTTGGGGTAGCCTGGGGCAAAGCAAATCCTCACAAGCCTCCATCTCTCCTGAGTGCCAGCCCATCCACGGGTGCTGCAGGTGATGGGCAGGTGGCCACCTGGGCAGATCAGGTCCAGAGGCCCATGCCATGGTCTGGGTGTGGGGCTGAGTGAGCTGCTGTCCTGGCTGGGGACTGCTGGCACTGCTGCACAAATAACCAACACCAGGACCTGGGAGCAGAGCCAGGGGCTGCAGGGAAGGTGAATGGAGAAATGTGGAAGCAACTATTCCCAGAGTCTGTCCTGGTGCAGCACTGGGATTTCAAGATTCTTTCAGATGATGGATTAGGGCAGAGTGCTTTTTCTCCTTGTTGGTTTTCCCCAGTTCCCAGCCTTCACATTTTGCTGAGTTTGAGCTGCTCTGGCGGAGACATTTGAGTCAGGCTAGGCAGGATCTGCTGTGGTCCTGAGCAGTTTTAACCAGCAGTTTGTTTCAACACTCACAAAAATATTAATCCAGTGTTTGCCCAAGTTCTGCTTTCACTCTGAATGTGACGTTTTCCAGTGCACAAGAACAATAAATCTTGACAAATGCAGGAACACCTGGGAGGTGTACAGGCAGAGCTCTCAGAAACATCATACATATTTGTTCTGGAAATGTGTCTTGCTGTGCCTTTAAAGACATGTAGGTGTCGTTAAAAACGAGAGATACTTTTGATGCCAGACCTGAAGGCACTGACAACTTTAAATGTGGTTCAGTGTTGAAAGCACTGTCCTCATTTCTGGTCTGAGATTTTATCCTCTAGGAAAATTAAAAGTCAGTCAGGTGGCTGCTTGGACTTAGTGCAGACATTTTGCTGAGTTCTGCACACTGGAGTTTGCACTACCAGTTCTCCTGTTTAATCTCTTGGGTTTGCTGTGTTTGCCTTTTAAACAAAAAAGTTCAGTGATAATAAGAAACTGGCCACACACAAATAGTAGGTAACTAAGCTGGTTCAGGCTTGTATTAAAACATTGTGTGTGTTAATTTTTACAGCCAGTAATTGCAATCCAAAAAGAAATTAAAACATTCTCCCTGTTTTTTCAGAGGCAGAATGCCTAACTGGCTGCATAACAAATTATTTCCAATTGGAGGCAGAGCTTTCATCTGTTACTAACTAACCATGTTTCTGTGCAAAATCTTGCTTCGTGGATGTAAAATAGTGCAAGTCAAGCAATTAGGGTGACTGGGTGACTCTTGATTGTCCATGGCTGCTGTACCCCCAGATGTGAGCAGTTCCCAGTGTTGTTTTAAGTCAAGAACAGCAGTCCAGTGGAGCTGGAAAGCACCTGCTCTGCCCCTGCTCCATAAGGGGCCTTCTTGGGTTGGTTTCTCTGGGAAAACCTCTTGTCCAGGAAGAGAACACCCCTGGCCAGGGCTGATCAGAGCTTCTGTTACATCGTGCAGTTGGGTTTGGGTGGTCCCTAAGCACAGTTCTGGAGGTAACACAGAGGTCTCCCTTTTGGCCAGGTCTGTGCTGAGCCACCACAACCACTTCCCAGTCCTTGGCAGAGCCCTGGGTTGAAGCTATAGAGCTGAGCTGCAGGGGTGGCAGCTGTTCCTGCTTGCTGGATCCAGCAGGTTCACTGTTCATGATGATGCATCAATATAATCGCTCTGAAATTTTGCCTCTAAAAACTTATTCCTGTGTTTCCCTCCACATTTTCTACCATCAGGGGCCAGGGATGTGCTAGAAACAGGTTTAGTGGCAGTGAAATGCAGCTGACAGACCCAATGTCCTTCCCCATGCACTTACAGCCTTAGAGCTCTGTCCTCAGGCTCAGCTTTCTAAACCTTCATCTGAGTGGGTTGGTTGTTTTTTTTTTTGCATGACAGTGTCTTGCTAGCTTGTTTAATTTGAACCTAGTTCTCAGCCTCCAAATCCTGGAAAGGATGCTAATGTCTGGCTTTAGACATGTTTATCTTGCAGTTTCACAGAAAAATTCTTCCCGAATGCCACAAAATATAACAGAGTCCAAGGGTTTTGTGCAATTAATCCAGGAGAATCCTTGATTTTTAAAGCCTTCCTTTGCTTTGAAGCCAAGCACACTCGATCACGCAGGAGAGCTATTCCATTTGGTTTCACTGAATCTTTGGGGTTGCCATTTTTGCTGACCCTGGCTGGAATGTCTGTGTGTGTGTCTCTGTGTCTCTGCTTCTGTCAGTGTTGGGGAAGTCTCTCTGCACAGTGCCTGTGGTTGGATGGGCAGTCAGGGCTGGGCTGGCTCTCTCTGGACAGCAGCAGTGGATTTTTCTCTCTCCATGACTTTGTTTTTCCTTTTGTGAGGAGCAGTGTTTTTGTGGTAGGAAATCCCAGCCCATGACAGCCTCTGTTCTCTTTCAGGCATCAGAAGGTGTTCCTGTGAAGTATTTTGAGAACTTGGAGGAACTGATAGAATTTTACAAGAAGGAGAATATGGGTCTGGTGTGGCACCTCAAATATCCAGTGCCACGAGAAGCAGAGGAGACTGCAGATGAACCTGAGGAGGATGCTGGTAAGAAAGCCCTGTTGTGACTTGGTGGTGCAGACCTTTGACACTTAGTCTGGGCTGGAAGTATACAGTGCAGACAGGGGGATTAGAGCATGTCATGCAATAAAAAGGAGCAGGGCACAGAGAGACCTGAGCTGGCCCATCCCTGAGTCTGTGAGCCATCATGGCTCTGGGGCAGTACCACATCTGGAGGACCATTTTAGCTCCTCTGAGGGAAAGCATTGACACTCCCTGCAGACACATTGTATCAGGTGCAGGGCTAAGTGATCTCTTTGTCCTTCAGCTGGACACCATTGTGTCCAGGCATCTCACATGTCTCTGCACCCCTCTCTCTGCACCGTGTCTGTAGGACCACTGTCTCAGCAGCAGAGATGCTCCCCTGGAGACTTGGAGCACATCTCTGCAGTGCTGCACACCTGCAGCTGCTGTGTATCCTGGGCCACCTGAAACACAGGGTCCCTTATCTGCTCTGATCCAGAGGATGTTTCTGGCAGCACAGATCCCACAGTGGCAGGCAGTCAATTCCATGCAGATGGGTGATGAAGTGTGACTGGCATCATCCCAACTATTCTGTATGAAATGGCACTCTGGGTTCCTGACACTCACTGGTCTTGGATCCTTCCTTGGATTTTTCCTGGATCATCCCTTGGAATTGTCATTGTTCTCCTGAATCCCATGGGAAGGTCATACCCACAGAGCCATCCTTCCTGTCCTTTCTGACATCTGTCCGGAAATGATGAGCTTTACAATAAAACCTGTCTGAAGGACATGGTCCTGAGACAGGCAGACAGACAGGCAGGCAAGCATGTACACTAAAGCAGACTGATGTGCCTGTGTTCATTTATCCACCCCAATGGATCTCTAATAGGAGCTGGAAGATTTTGGTATGCAGTTCTCAAGAAAAAAACAGAACAAAATTTTTGCAAAGCTGCTTCCTGGTTTTTGGCCAGCTGCACTGAGACTCCAGCTCTCAGGGTGGGGGAGGGAACAGCAGCAAAAATAATACACAGAGAGGCAAGCAGCAGGGAATGAAGTTCTAGCCAAGACTGAGAGCCTTCAGATGAAGACATATTGGCACTGGAGCTGGGCTGTTTGTGTGCAATTTAATTTTGTTAAGGCACTTTGGTGCCATCATACTGGGGCCATGAAGGGCCTATAGGTGCCTGGCCATCTGACACACAGAATTTCAGATGAGCACCCAGATACCCTGCAGATCCAGCACCCAGCTGTGCAGTGCTCAGTGCTGTGGTGGCTCTGTGAATCACATCTTCTAGCTAGGACCAATGGCTGAGTTTAGGGGATCTTTTTTGTCATGTAAATTCCACGATTAGGTAATAACCAAACAAAACCTTGGAACTTAACCAGCTACATATGACAGGAGTAAAAAAGTGTTGAAGCAATTGGTATGAAAAGGAAGGCAGCCCTGGCTGGGATAGCTGGAGATGAGCCTACCCTTCTCCTAGGAGAGGGAGGTGTACTGAGCACCAGGATGACAGAGAAGCAGAACTCTGCTTCCAACTCAGTGCCCACAAGACAAGGCAGGATACTCAGCCCCTGTTTTCTCTCTCTGTGTTTGCTTTCTTTAGCTATTCACTTGTACTCAGATTCTGGTGCTCTCTCCATTGGGCCCCTCCAACTGTTCTGCCTGAGTAGCAGCTCTCTGTGCTAATGGTAAATGATACAGATGAGGCAGAGTTGTGTTCTCTGAGCATTATATTAAGCTCATCAACCTTGACAGCTGCTGTGTGGATGGGATGGTCAAACTGAGGTGGCTTCCTGCACGTGAGGTCCAAGCCTGGTAGTGCAGCCTGCTGGTCCCACCACTGACATCCCTGAGGACAGGGCTGGGCCACCATCAAGCCCTGACCCTTCCAGCTCTGAAAAGAAGGGATGGCTTCTGCAGTGAGTGCCACAGCAGTGCAGCCTCTGCCCTGCTCTGCCCGGGGGTGAGGTCCAATTCCTGTGCTGGGATGTCTGTTCCTTTCCTTTCCTTTCCTCCTTTTCAGACCTGGTACCCACACCTCCTCTCCTGCCCCCACGCAACATCCTCATGGCATTGCCAAGCAGTGAGACAAAGGAGGCACCTCCTCTCCCTGATAACTCCAGGGTGGCAGACGTTAACAAACTGTCCCTTTCTGAGACACTACTCCAGCGACTGCAGCACCAGGACATGAGCAGGTGAGGATGGCAAATGACAGGCTCAGCCCAGCCCTGAGCTTCCTGGGGCCCTCTGTTTGGGACAGCTGAGGACCTGTTTGAGTCAGCCAAAGGACTCCTTGTTTATACTGCCTAAGGAAGAACAGAATCAGATCTACACTGTGTTGGCTACTTGGTACAGTCCATCTGCAAACTAGAAAAAAAAACTTTTCTGAAGTATTAAAGTCACCAGTAGGCTTTCTTTACTAAGGTATAGTTTTCTAATATAAAGTATGATAATATTTGAGAAAGGTCAGTGTATTACCTGAGTGCTTACACTACAGATTGTATCAGAAAGCACAAGCCAGTCCTCCTGGTGTGTGGACTTCCAGGTGCTCATAATGATTTACTCCAGATACAGATCTGCCTCACGCTGTCCCACTTGCTAGCTGTGTGAAACCTGGACAGCCACAGAAGCCACATGACATTTAATGAGCAGATCTGCAAAGCTTAAAATGAAAATAAAATCAAGAGGCATGCCTATTGGCAAGGAGTGGGAGGCTGTGAGCACACAGCAGCTGAGCATGGTGGCACAGGTCCTGTTGTGGTGGCCCAGCAGCAAGCAGCTGGCTGACTGGGAGAAACCAAATTTTGGCCAGCTGCCTGCACCATTTCATTTGCTAAGCAGCCAGCTGGGACTTTCTGTGTTTGTCAGAGCACAAGACAGCACATGGAGGCTGCATGGTTCACCCTCCCTTGTGGTGCTGGAGCCCAGGCACCCCAGAGACAGGGAGGAGGGGAGCAGCTCTGTGGTCTCAGCCCCCCCCTTCTCCTCCCCAAGGCCATTTTGGACTGTTTGGGCTAAAACCTTCAAAGTGAGGCTGGGTGAAAAGAGGGGGAGTCTCCATCTGCCCAGAGATGCTGGATTAGTGACCTCACAGCAGCCTGGCTTTAGTTGCCAAGGCTGGTGAGCACACCATGGCTTCAGCACAGCCAAGCCCTGCAGGACTTCCCTGGCACCCTTGCTCAGCACTCAGTGAGGAGAGGGTTTGGGGTGAAGAAGGGGAGAAGGTGTCAGCAGTGTGGTGGGGGATTCGAGGTCCAATTCTGAGAACTTTATTTTTACACTGAAGTCCAAGGCAAACTGCCCTCCAGCTGCCTGTGCTGGCAGTGGAAGTTTCAGGGTCATAAAGATGTCTGGTGGTTGAGAGCAGAGAGAAGAACTGGTTTTTGACCTGGCTGTTTCTTTCCCAGTGTTTCTGATGAGCATCTTAAACTCATCCAGGATTACCTGCGAGTTCACATCATCAGTGACTTTGAGATGGTGCAGACAGACTCAAGCAATCTTCCTCAGCTGAAGAAACTACTAACACTTCTTTGCAAAGGACTCTTCAGGTAACTAGAAGATGGTCTTCAGAGGTCACAGGCTAATGTGGCTTCTATGTGCATGCACTCAGAACCTGCATTCCTGGCACAGAAAATTTGTCTACCCTCAAAAACATTCTATTTAGATCTTGTGACCTGTGATTCTGGTCCAAAGATGTGAAATCTGTATGAAAGACATAGCTCTGACAGTGAAGTTTTCCTGTAGGTGGTTTCAGGGGGGTGAAGTGTTATTTTTTTATGCTTTGTTTAGAAAGTAACCAAAAATGAACTAACTGATTAGTTAATCAGTATATAATTTGGTAATACATATATGACAGCCACACAATTGTCAAGCACAACTCATTTATGGAAACAAGCACATATTGGTGTATAGCTGTATTTTAAACACTGATTTTCCTTCCCACTAATGCACTGGGAACCCAGCATGATTCCATTGATACCAGTAAAGTCCAGTAAAGCTTATATGAAAAGAGGAACAAGGTTAGACTCTACAAATTTTACCTTTCCTATTTATAGACCTTCCAGGTGCCAGATAGGAAAACTCCAATAGAGAACTAAAACCTTGCAGAACTTCTTGTTTCTCTGGTGGCAGGATGTGATTTTTGCCCTTGCTGCCTATAAGCAAACTTGGAGATGAGTCCACACTTCAGCAGATATCCTAGAGCAGAGGGCACAAACTTCCAGGCTTGTCTCTGTGGCTTGCAGGATCCTTCTTTCTGGTGCAGGTAGAAATAAGGCTGGAAGTTCTACTGGCCTGGTCTTGTACTCCTAGGGCTCTCCAGAGCAGAGGAAAGGGCTAAAATGAGGGATGGCTACTTCTGGTTTGCTTACCTTTAGCTTGCAGAAGGAAGGCAGGGAGAAGGTGAGGTGCTCAGCTGCCTGGGCACTGTGCACGTTTCACCAGGCAAAGGGGAGGAACGTGCAGCTCAGCTCCTGCCAGAAGCAGCTGCTCCCAGGTGAGCCCCAGGCAGGACTGAGGGTGGGGAGGGCAAAGACCTTTCCTGCTTCTGCACCCAGCTCCAGGGTTTTGCTTCTCTGTGCCCACAGAAGGGGAGACCCAGGTGGCTAGCTAAGAATAACCTGAACAGTGGAAACTAAAATCTAATGAAATCACAAATGAGAGTTTTGTGTTACTTAAATACCTGCAGTGCTGCTGTTGTGATGGTGGCTGGCTTTTTCCAGCTTCTTATTCCACTTCACCTTATCTGGGTTTCACAGCTCTGCTCCTCAAAAATGCACATGGGTTGTCAGGAAAAGGAACGCACCAGGTTTACAATCCTCTTAAAAGCCAGGACTTTTCATATTTCCAGATTTTCTGTAGGCTTTTTTGGTGAATGGACTTTGTGAAGCATCATCCTAGAACAGAGCTGAGTGAGTTGTTCTGCTGGGGGAAGCCTGCTGAGCACAGGGCACAGCACCACCACAAACACAGCAAAGGACAAACTACCTGCCCTCTGCCCCCCTCTAGCCCACGTAGCTATGGGAATGTATCTCCTTGTGCAGTTTTTCCTCCCTTCCCCAGCATTTTCTCCCTATCCCTGCATTCTCTCAGTTGGATGGGGCAGCCTTCTCACTTTTTGCAGTCTCAGTCAGAGCTCTCTGAGCAACCTCTCCTCTTTGCTTGGATTGTCCCATGAATTTCTACCACCCAACCAAGCTTAGTTTCAGCTGGCTCATAGTCACATGCTTGGGTACCTTACTGTTTTCTGCAGTCTTAATCTCTGAGGCTGTCAGGGCTCTTAGCATCCTTCTTCCCTTATCAGAATTCTGAACTCAAATCACTGGCATTACCTAAATTTAGTTTTTATTTACCTCAGCTTTCTTCAGTCGAATATACAGGTAATTCCTAGGTGACTTCTCAGTGGTTGTGCCCTCTATTTCTTAATAACGTTCAATTTCATTATTTTCATAAGATTTGTGAATAGGTTAAAAACCCCAAACAAACAAGGAGAAGAAATGTTATTTGGCGCAGCTTGATCTCCTCCACGTGAAGCTCTTTTGAAAAGGAGCCAGGTCCTGCATTTTGAGCACAGGAACCCCAGAAAACACTACATGCTTGGGAAGAAAGTGGCCTGATAGAAAAGGACCTGGTGGGGTTGGTCTACACCCAGCTGAATATGAGAACAAGTCCTGTGAGGAGATGCTGAGGGAACTGGGATTGTTTAGTTTGGAGAGGAGGAGGATGCTGAGAGGAGACCTTCTCGCCCTCTATAAGTCCCTGAAAGGAGGATGTAGGGAGGTGGTTGCTGGCCTCTTCTTTCGAGTAAAAAATTGTAGGATCAAAGAAAATGGCCTGCAGTTGCACCAGGGGAGGATTAGACTAGATATTAGGAAGAATTTCTTAACTGTGAGAGTAGTCAGGTGCTGGAATGGGGTGGCCAGGGAGGTGGTAGAGTCACCATCCCTGGAGATATTTAAAGAACGTGTAGATGAGGCACTTCAGGACATGGTCTAGTGGGATGATGGGGTTTTTTTTGTTTGCTTGTTAATTTTTTTTGGAGGGGGGGGTATAGACAGTTGGACACACTGATCTTAGAGGTTTTTTCCAACCATGACAACACTGTGATTCTGTGAATTTCCTGGCACTGATGGGGGTGCAGGCAGAGACTAGCAGAGGGGCTGAGCTGAGCCCAGTTGTCATGAGCTGTGCTGGGGTGCTGCAACACTGACCTTCATCCAGTGCTGGCTGCTGGCTCCTTCCAAACCCAGAGCCCACCTGTGCCATCCCCCAGGGTCATTCTGAGACACCCCCTTCACTTCAGAAGCTTGTGTCCTAAAAATGAAACAAAGCAGAGGCTTGTAAGGCTGCTTGGTACTTCTGTGAAACATTCAGTGCTAAAAGAAATTGGCTCCCAGGGGTTTCCTTAGTCAGGGGAATTCTCTGGGGGTAGGAGAGCTGACTCATGGAGAGCTTGGTGAGGGGACTTTATTCCAGAGGTCCCTAGCAGCACTTTTTAAGAGAAAAATGCTAACAATGGTCTGTTCGTTATTCTACTGTCTGAAGTTATCATTTGTTCATCAATCACTGCTCTGCATGCTGCTGTTTATTCTCTCTTGCTGGATAATTTCATTATGGAGCTTTTTAAGACAGCTTTTGATGCACTTGAGATGCCAGGATGTGCAACTGTATGTGGATACACAGGTTTCCAACACTTCAGTGAAGATTGCTACATATATTTCCTTTATACTATCAAGGGAAGAAAACAAAAGCAGTTGTAAGTGCAATTAAAAATGTCCTTGCATTCCTTTCAAACTGAACTTCACCCAGTGCTCCTGTGGTTGCCTGCAGCCTCCTGGGCCTGACTCCCCAGCTGCAGAAATCAATGGGAGTCTTGGTTTGGGCTGGAGCTGCTTGCAGATCCAGGTTTCTGTGTCTTGTACTTCTGTGTGCCCCATGGCAAGTCTTTCAGACTGGAAATTTCAAACATTGGTACTTAATTTTGACAATTAATCATCCATGGTTAAGTAACCAGACAAAAATCTAACCTTCAGACAGGCATACTTTCACTTTGGAGCACTTTCCCCAGCAAACAGGGTTACACCATTCAGCCTTAGGAAAGTGAGGGAAGTCATTAATATCCACTGTTGACAAGGCACAATGCAAGCATCCTACCACTGCTCCCCTCCATCACCTTCCTTTTGACCTGTGCTCCCTGGCTGCTCTTTCTGTGATAAGCTTTGCCATTATCAGAGCCCTGTGCCAAATTCACACAGCAGCCTTTTGACAAATGAGCAGCCTGTGGAGTCTAACTGGGAAATGCTGAAGGAATTTCATTGTACCCACAGACAGTTCCCATTCCGGAGGTGAAAGGCTGCCTCTCCCACCCCCTAGCTGCTGAAAAATGTGCAAATTAGTTCCTTTTTTGCCCAGTGTCCTGCAGTGTCAGCCTGAGCAGCCATGCAGGGGCTGTGGGGACCCAAGTGGCACCAGGGCATTGGCAGCCACCAACCCGCAGGGCTTCTGGGCATTTGAGTGCACCTGGGCCTAGGGGATGGTGTACTTGTGTTGATGCTGATCTTACAGTGTCCTCTGCTGTGGCCCATACTGGGATGTCTCTCTAGGGAGATCTTAGAAGGTTCCACCTCCAAGGCAGCGTCGACAGGAAGGGCTGTATGCCTGCACCTCAGCCCTTGCCAGGCAGAGGCAACAGCCCAGCTTTGAGCTGCTGTCCCTGGCAGTGCCACCATGGCAGCTGAGGAAGGCTCTCACCCCCCCATCCCACCCCCTTGGGGGGCAGCACACAGATGAGGATGGAGCAGGAGACCTGGCAAGCACAGGCCTAGGGCGAGCGCGCACCCATAGACTGCCGTGTGACTTTGTCCCAAGAGCTTGAGCGCTGTCCCTACCCAGGGACCTGATCCTTAGGGCTCTGCCTTCTGTTCCCAGTGAAGCCTCTAGGACGCTGCTGTCCCTCGAGTCCATCCAGAAGGTGTTTGAGCAGCAGCTGCACCCTGGCATCCATCAGCGCTCACAGGTAGGCCGGCTGGGAGGTGGGAGGGGAGGGGAGAGGCAAGTGGGGTTGTCAGCACTGGGGGTGGAGGTTCTGGCCCACGGCACTGTGCAGGGGGATTGAGTGCAGAGGGCACATGGGGAGTTGTGTCCCCACAGTGTCACTTGCCCATAGTCCCCTCTGCCTGCTCTCCCTTCCTGCCCCAGAGAAGAGTGCAGCCTGGGGACTTCCATCTCCCCATCCCACCCAGCCTGGTGGCCAGGACCACACATTTCTCTTTCCATACGCTTTGCTCCAGGATGTGTTGCTGCCAAATCCTTCCTTCCACCAGCCCACTTAAGTCTCATGACCTTCCTCTCCCTGCCCAGAAAACCACAAGTCCAGGATTTCTGTATGTTGAGCCCTGGACCCAATGATGGAAACCTGTCCCCAGCAGCAAGCTGACTCCCTTGCATGCCCGGCTGTCTCCAGCCTGTGGGCAAGGCTTGCAGATCTGTCCTTTCACCTTCCTGTGCTCCTGCATGCTCAGCCAGACCCTTGTGCTGCCCACCCCAGAGCACTGCTCCTGGGGTGCCCTGTGTGCCAGGCTTTCTGTCCCTGGGGCGAGGCTGCAGCACTTCCAGGCTCGTCTGCAGGGTGCTAATCATCCAACTCTCTCTTTTTGTTTCTGTGTTGTGATTCTTAGATGCTTGGTGAAGCCAGTCCAGTCAATATCATACTGAAACTCAATCAGCTGATTTCTTTGCTGACTTCCATTGAAGAAAAGGTAGAGTTTTAAAGCTATTTTGTATTACCTTCTTGTTATGTTTTGCCTCTGGTTATGCTTCTTGAGCATTATCACTGAAACCCTCTGCTACAATAAGTTTTCTTTGCTCTGACCTCATTACTCTGCATGCAGTGCAGAAGCACTAAGTGCCACATAAATTCTTTTACAGGTGAAAACACTGCTGATTGAAGGTCCTGACTCAACACACCGACGCTCCCTTATCCCCCCTGTCACTTTTGAGGTAAATGTACTTCTTTAACAACACTGATCACAATGTGGAAGGGCAGTAAGGCAGCTTCATCTCAGCATCTCAGCTCCCAGGAACTTTGCTATGCTGCCACAAAGATACCAGCTATTCCTGGATGTTGTTTAGCACCATGCAAATGCTTATGAGCTGTCTAGTGGGATTGGCACAATGATGATATAGGCCCATGAATTCAGGCAAGTGTTGCATTTATAATACATGTACTGCAGGAGTGTAGAGGATCACTTAGGAAAAATCTGTTTTTTCCAACAGGTGAAAGCTGATTCCCTGGGAATTTTCTCAAAAATACATCTCAAGGTTGATGTGGAAATGGGAAAACTGATTATCAAGAGAGCCAAGGATGGGCCAGAAGACAAATTTTACACCCACAAGAAAAGTAAGATGCTGAAGGTCACACATGCTGAAGTCTTGGTCCCTTGGGTGATGGGGAGGAGTTCTCTTTGGCCACCCTGGGGGCAGGGTTTGGCCCAGAGGGTATGTCACAGGTTGTTTTAGACACAGCCTCCTAATCTAAATGAAGACAGTGGCAGCAGAACTTCAAGGAAGCAGATTTTTATAGAAGATTCCCCATGGAGCTGGTTGCAATAGACCCATTTTCTACTGAAAAGTAATGTCACTGGGAAAAACAACAACAACATTCTGCAGGAATATACTGACTTCTGTGGTGATTTTTGGTGGTAAAAAGCCAGATACTTTGTTTCTCTAACATTTTGCGAATTTTGCCTTGATATTTTGTTTTTTTTTTTTTTTTTTTTTGTATGTGAATCATACTCTACTAATGAGCAATTCCAGTTTTGTCTGTAAAGGCCCAATTTAAGCGACTTCCCACATCTTCTGTTGTGTTTGTGGACAGGAAGCTCACTGAGATTAAGCCAACCAGGGTAGGATTTATCAGAGAGTAAATGGTGCCCTTGGGCTCTCTTCTGCTAGGAAATCATCCTGTTCCTGACAGTGATTGAAAAGATGGGCTCTCGTGCATGGCTTTCTCCAGCTGGTGTTCATAATTACCAAGCTGCTATTTTAGATGGGGAGGGATCACCTTTACCACTGGTGAGGTACCACCCTCCTCTTTCACAGATGGGGAAGGAATATGAGTGGGCTGGCTGAGGAGACAGAGAGGTTGCCTGCAGGAGCCCATGGCTTCACTTCAGACTGCAGGGCTTGGTATGGGCAACATCTCCAGGCAAAAGGACTTTTGAGGGTTCTCTTGACTTCAGAGTCCAAATCTGTTCCTGGGGGGAACAGGACTGAGCAACGTTACACTGCAGCCCTGTTGGGCAACATGAGCCTCAAACATAAAAGGTGGTGTAAGTCCTGAGCCTGTGAGCAAAGTGGGTTTCTAGTTTGGGTGACTGCAGCTGATGACACACAGTCTCTGTTTAGTCTTGCAGCTTATCAAGTCCCAGAAGGTCCCCAACAAACTGGTGATTGTGCTAGAAACAGAAAAAGAAAAAACGCAGAGGAAGGAATATGTTTTTTCTGATTCCAAGGTATGTACACAGTGTTTCCTTCCTGCCATGCCTGGAGCATGTACCTGGGTGGGGGTGATACAAGGGGCATTCCTTGGCTGAAAGAGAAACTGTTGAAGGACAGTTTGGTTAGCTTTGCAAAAATGAAATTTCTCCTTTGCTCTGGAAATATTCAGAAAATGAACAAGAGTACTGTGTGAGGGCAAAGGGGAGACACACCTAGGTGCTGTCACTGGGGTGGCAGAACAGTGTGGCAGCAAACAGTAAGGGGAGGCAAGGAGGTGTGTGAGGGTGGCTGCAGAAAGGCTTATACAGGCCAGGAAGAGGCAAGTCTAGGCCTTCTGACCAACTCAGCACTCATTAAAGTGATAAGTGACAAGCTAAGTACCTGAGGAAGTATCACAGGGAAGCCAGCACTCTCCGGAGTTTCAGGACAGTGGAACACTAATTCAGCCTTCAAGTGTGCTGGGAATCTCCTGGCTCAGCTGTTTTTTCAAGAAGTTGTGTCGGGGAAATTAAGCATCTTATTAACTGCCTCTGATCCTCCCTGTCTAGAAGAGAGAAGGGTTCTGCCAGCTTCTGCAGCAAATGAAGAACAAACACTCGGAGCAACCAGAGCCTGATATGATCACCATCTTCATTGGGACCTGGAATATGGGTAGGGCTCCCTTCTGACATAGGTGTTTCCTCAGACACTTGCTAAAATGTATGTTCACCTGCCCTGATGAGAACAAACACTGTTCTGTAGCAGATCTGCACACCAGGGTGGTCTGCCACTGTGACAGGGAAAGAGTTCACCTCCAGGCTTATTCTCATACAGGATTTGACACTTTTCATGGTTCCTGTTGAAGCCCTGATGGGTGCTGGAGAATTCCTTCTGTGACAGGGAACTGTGGCTGGCACAAAGCTGGTGCTGGAGTATCTGCTCTCCTTCACCTTGCAGAAAGGGCAGGAGCAATTCCAATGACTAAATTTTGACTGCTTCTGAACCTGAGTAGGGTTATTTTCCCCATCTGGGGAGAAAAGCCTGGTTCAGGTGCTGTAAGCTGAGCTGTCTGTGCTCAGTCATACTGGAAGGGTAAGGTAAAGGCAGTGGCAGGCCTGGAGCACAGCTCCCAACCTTGTCACTGGGCTAGCCTTGACCTTGGTAAGCTAATGAAACAGAGGAAGTTGGTCAGAGCCTTCATCACTCCTTCAGCAGTGAATCAGGTGGGCTTAACATCCTTCCCATCTTAGAATACTGTGCCCTGACTGAAATGAAACTGATCCCAGTCAGTGAAAGTGAAGCCTGTTCTTTCTGTCCCCAGGAGCTGTCTGTAGCCAGGGTTTGGGTACAGAACATGCTCTGACTTAACTTTGGTGTTTGATTTGTTAATAAAAGGTGCTGCACCTCCCCCAAAGAAGATCTCCTCCTGGTTTCTCTCCAAGGGGCAGGGAAAGACACGTGATGACACTGCTGACTACATTCCTCATGACATCTATGTGATTGGCACCCAGGAGGACCCTCAAGGGGAGAAGGAATGGCTGGAGACCCTGAGACAATCCCTGCAGGAAATCACCAGTATCAGCTTCAAAGTGGTGAGGGGTTATTCCAGCTCTTGCACAGTACTCAGGCATGTGAGGAGAGTGCAAATAAAAGGGACAGAGAAGTAAGTGGCATTTTGCCTAAACCTCCTCCTCTCCTTTGCTCCTTTTACTGTCACTGCACTTAGATGAGGGAGAGTGAAGTGGCTCTGTCTGTGGACTCCTCAAGATCCTCCCCTGGAGCTGGCTAGATGGGCATATTGCTATGGACAGTCACCCCCCACTGCCACAGCAGGGACCCTGCCAGGAAGCTCCTCTGCCTGGGAGCTGGGGGCAGATGCTCCTGAGTCACCTGAGTCAAGGGGTGGTGATATTTTGACCCTCATCAAGGAGGAGACCATAACATTTTCTGAGCTAGCTGTTGCCTATTGCACTTCCAAAATAGGATGTAACACAGGCACAACTGCAGAGTGAAACTTATTAAGACAAAGTTCAGGTTTGGACATTCCTAGTTTCAGTGGTGTCAAGAAGCAAACCTAAGCATATCTGCAGGGCCAGCCAGGACTTATGACTATCATGGTGATTGGGAAACTGTATTTTGTGCAAGCAAGGCAATCCAGTGATTAACAGGGAAACAGCACTAGCAAATAGCTAGGTCCTTCCTCCCCCCTTTCATTAAAATGACTGAAAGCAGATCCTCAGCACAAGAAGAAAACTTGTGTAGGAGAAGTACTACTGGAGGAGTCAGGAAGGCTGCAGCAACAGCTCAACACGGGTGTGTGCAGAAAATGTAACTTGTTACCTTCCTGCCCCTCCAGATAGCAATCCATACCCTCTGGAACATCAGGATTGTTGTGCTGGCCAAGCCAGAACATGAGAACCGGATCAGCCACATCTGCACAGACAACGTGAAGACAGGCATTGCAAACACACTGGGTGAGGAACAGACCCAGCCTCGTCCACTGGATCTGATCAGTCCAGGCCAACACTGTGCTTGAAATGGAGCAACTCCTTCTCCACAATGTTACAAAGTTATATCCCTTTAGCACTGATTATATCTTACCTTGAACAAAAGTAAATCTTATCTGTGTGTACACCTAGCACATATATATATATATATATATCCATCTCTTTCTATTCCCAGCAAACTCCTTTGGCTGGCTATTGGATTGCTTTTTCTTTGCTTTCACAAGGAAACTGTATTTTTTCCTCTTTGACTCATTTTTTTAATCATCTTTAGAAAATTTGTTACCATGACCTGTGCTGTACATACTAATTCTTTCTTAAGTCAACCTCTTTCTCTTCTGCATCCTCCACTTCACTTCACATGTACTGGGTGCTTTATTATCTTTGCCTCCAGACTCAGCCTGGAGGTGGGTTGATTTCTTGATGTTTTTGGCTTCTCTTTTCCAGGTAACAAAGGAGCTGTGGGTGTGTCATTCATGTTTAATGGAACCTCCTTTGGGTTTGTTAACAGCCATTTGACTTCAGGAACTGAAAAGAAACACAGGTAAGATACAGACTCCCTTCCATGGGATGTTGACCCAGGGTGAAATTCTCAGGGCTATGCTTGGAAGAAGGGCCATGTTTTCCTATCCACAAACAATTCTTAAATGCCTCCTGGGAGGGCAGGAGACTGTGCTAAAGACTCTGCCCAGTGTGTCACCATTTAAGTGAGGGACATTGGCTATATGGCCATACCACATAGGTGCAGGTGAAATGGACAGCAAAATTATTTGATAGGCAAGCTTAAAGGTCTTCTTGCACAGCACTTGTGTGACCTGTCATGCAAGCCCAGTACATGAGGAAGCAGTTCCCTGAACTGCAGTGCATGAAGAGATGTGGGAAGGCTTTTCACATCCCAGAATATGGTGCTGAAGGGGACTGTCTGCCTCCCCACTGCAGGCAGCACTGAGAGCACAGGAGCTGTGCTGTGCCCTGGAGTGCAGCTGAGAAAGATCCTGCTGGGCAGAGCCTGCTGCCAGGAGAACCAGGAGGGAGGTGTGTAGCACCAAAATGCCTCCATGGCAGTTAATTCTCTATACCCAGGCTGTGAAATGAGTTTCTGTGATCTAGGCAGGTTCTGTGCCATGGAGGACTGGAAGGCAAAGATCCCAACGTGGGTAGGAGTCCATGCCCGTGCTGGGAGGAGCTGGAGCAGTTGGAAGGAGTGGCTTTGAAAGCACAGAGGACCTGAAATCCAGAAGTTGGCTTTGCCATCTTTTCCAGTCCAGTACCCAGCAAACAGATGGTGTGGGATTTCTGCCCAGGGTCTTTGCCCCTGATGGAGTTAACTTCTATGGAATGGTTCCCCAGGGCCTGGAGTAGCTGCCAAAATCTGGTTAGGTGTTTGCTGCTGAAAGCTGAAGGCAGCAATCTAACACTGGGTTTCTAGGACACGCGGCTCAGAAAAGCACAGCCCCAGGAGGCAACAAAAGGCTTTGGGACAGCTTTCCAGCCTTCCAGTTCCGATGGGAACACTCTGACAGCCAAGGCAGACCAACCCAGGCTTGATCCCCTGCAGCAGAGTCATGCTGCCCTGGTCCCCAGGCCACCCAGACCACAAGCAGCAGCACCAGGGCTGCACTGGTGGTGCCACACAGGAGGTGTCACCTGAGACACCATCAGGGGACCTGGGCCTGACTGCTGGGGTGCAGCACCAGGCAGGGGGACAAGCTCTCAGCTTCTGACCTGCTCTTCTCCAGCTGTGGAGCCAGGCTGGTTCCTGCCAGGCTGGTGCTTGGAGATGGCACAGCAGTTCAGTGGGTCAGGCAGATGTTTCTTCTCTTGACAGACGCAACCAGAACTACACCAACATCCTGCGGTTCCTGACTCTGGGAGACAAGAAACTGAGTCCCTTTAACATCACCCATCGCTTCACTCATCTCTTCTGGCTGGGAGACTTGAACTATCGTGTGGAACAGCCCCCAACGGTTAGGGACCCCCCCTCCAATCCCTGGGGTGACAAAACACTGTGTTGCTGAAGAAGAACTATTGTTTCCTAGTCTAAGGCAACATGGCAGAAACAGAACAGGCAGGAGGGATCACCAGGGCATGAGTGTGACACCAGCTGAAGGACAGCAGGGAATGCCCAAGCAGCATCACTTCCCCACACCTCCCAGCTTTCCTTCCCAGTGTGAGGAAGCATCTGTCCCTGAACAGCTTGATCCAAAGATTGCCTTTCAGCTCTCTTTGGTCAGCTTTTAATGGCTTGGAACAGGCCTTCAGAAGCAGGCAAACCGTAATAAATCTCAGAGAGGTATCTGTAGGCAGGAGACAGCAACAAGCCTGGTGTTGGAAGTGCATCTGTCACTGCACGTGTGTGGGTGTGAATGGTTGTGGAGGGGATGTGTGGGCACCTCAATGCCTGTTTCAACTGGAAAATGTTCAGCCACTGGGGCCTTTCAGTGAAGGGAAAGGTGGGAAGAGGCAGGGGGTACAGCTCTCTGGTACCATTCAGAAGCTCACCAGCTAAGGGAGTATTTTTAAGAAGTTTTTGCATCATCTGCAGCTCTGCTGTTTGCCTGTTGGCAGGAAGCAGAGAATATTATCCAGAAGATCAGGCAGCAGCAATATCCGGAGCTGCTGGCTTTCGACCAGCTTCTCATCGAGAGAAGGGACCACAAGGTGTTCCTGCAGTTTGGTAAGGTTCTGAGTTTGTTGGCAGGTTCCTCCCCCACTGCCTCCAACTCTCTGCACGACTTGATGTGGGGCAGGGGGTACGGAGCAGCAGCTGTCTTGCCCAGCTGATGGGTCTCAATGGGCCAGATGGTAACAGAGCTCTCTCTCTGTTTTAGAGGAAGAAGAAATTACTTTTGCCCCGACCTACCGCTTCGAAAGAGGCACCCGGGAGAAGTATGCTTACACCAAGCAAAAAGCTACAGGGGTAGGTGAAAACTGTGTTGCTTTCAGAAGCACATGGCAGAGCAGGGAGAACAGCTCCTACAGAAGAAAGTGACCTAAACCACTCTCTGTATTTTCTGCCACTGTAGTATTTTAAGAAGAGTTAATACAAACAAACAAAAAAAAAACAATTGACAAAAAATATGGTGCTTGGGCAAGTGAGTTTCCTGCTCTTTTGTGAATTGGTTCTTTCCTTTCTTCTTGACATCCCTTTCCTTTGGTTTGCAGATGAAGTACAATTTGCCATCCTGGTGTGATCGAGTGCTCTGGAAATCATACCCCATGGTGCACGTTGTGTGTCAGTCCTATGGTGGGTAGATAACAGATTGCAGATAGCAAAGCAATCAGTCTGAAACGGAAATGACTCTGAGCAGTCTGCAGGAGCTCCCTGCACTGCCAGGCACTTGGCATAGAGGGACCTGATGTTAGACCAGGCAGAGTGGAGCCAAATCTCTCTGCCTCTAGCCTTGCAAGGTTGGGAGTTAATTCTGTTATTCTTTTACATGCAGAATACTGTTCAGACAGCTGCAGCTGTCCAGCTTTAGGCCATGCTGTAGGATCACTTTGCTCCAGTTGCTTCTTGGCAGTGATAATCACTTTTCCTGTGCAGTTCCCACCAGGAGCCTTTATGGTTCCAGCAGGATTGTGTACGCAATCCAGGCTGCAGAGGCTGGAGCTGCAAACAACTCTCTTCTGTCAAATAGTATTCCAGAAGGACTGTGTGGTACCAAGAGCCTGTTCCCATTCTTGCTGAAAAGCATCACAAAAGTGCTGTATGGGGAAGAGGAAGCCAACAAGACCTGTAATAATAAAAAAAAAAAGGCAACTCGGATACTAGTTCCTGAAATTTCATTGGTGACATGTAGGACCAAGCATCTGAACACGTTGGTGGTTTCCTATCCATAGGATTGAGAAGAGGGCTGTAGAAGTCTCTTGGGGGATCAGGTGGGCTGATCTGATGACAGGGCCTATGATGATGCTCAAAGAAGACCCCTGGAAAGTCTGGCACCAACTTTTGTACACTGCTCTGTTTGATGGACTGGGCTTGCTGTGTACTTAGGGCAAGGCAAGACCTTGCTTGCTCCCTGTTAACCTGGGGCCATGAGCTTCTCTGTAGCACTGAGGTATCACCAGAGTGTGTTTGATTCCCTGCCATAGTAGAGCTTTAATTAGCTGAGCATGTTGCAGAGGCAACCAGTCAGCCTGCAAGTGCTTTTTGTACTGGGGGAATCTAGCACTGGCAGTTCCTTGCAAAACAAAGTGGTAAAGCTGTGTCCATTAACCAAATCTTTAGCAGATTGACTTTTGACTTGTAACTTCTGACAAGAGTTACAGTCCTATATACTGACAGGAGTTTATATGGAAACACCTTTGACTAGAGACAGTTACCACAGCGACAGTTCTGTTTGCTGGAAAATCACTGAATAATATTTGTGTTGCAGAGATCTCAGTGGAGCAGGGCAGAACCCCAAGGCAGTAACCATCCTCCCTTTCTCCTTGGCAGGCTGCACCACTGATGTCCTGACGAGTGACCACAGTCCTGTCTTTGCCACCTTTGAAGTTGGAGTCACCTCACAGTTTGTGTCAAAGAATGGTTAGTCAGGCTGGGTGCAAGCATTCTGTCTTCACCTTTGGATACAAAATGCAGTGCCTTGTATAGAGCTGAAAGAAAAATCTGAGTCTGAAAGAGTCCACTCAAAGATGCTCTCTTCTACTGAAAATGCCATTTTCCCTTCCTCTTTCCTAGACTCCAAGTACATGGATTCCCAAGGGGAGATTGAGTTCCTGCACTGCTATGCTACTCTGAAGACAAAGTCCCAGACAAAGTTCTACATCGAGTTCCACTCTAGCTGCTTAGAAAGTAGGGGTTTGTCTATCTTTATTTTTTCAGTCAAAGTTCTCTGCTTGTATGGATTAGTTCCCCTTCCTTTTGCTTTGATCCACATAAACAGCTGTGTGGATCACTTGTTCCAGGGCATAAAAGGGATCTCCTAGAGATCTGTGGCAGCTGACACGTCTGTACTGTCAGCAATGCAATCAAAAACTCACAGCCATGTAGCTGTAATCCATGCTTGGATATGTAGCCTTCCACCATTTCTTCCATCTTGTTTGGCAAGCTGATCAGCTCTTTCTAGAAGAGAAATGTGTGTTGTTCTTGCTTATTACGCAGAAAATCCTGACTCAGCATGATTGATTAAATGATTAAATGACTGATTAACTTTCTAATCGTGCCAGCTACAAATGATCAAAATAAAGCATCTGTGTAATCTTAATAAAAATAATATAATTACCCTAGTTTAAAAGAGCATAAATTAGAGGATCAGCTTCAAGTGAAAGGACAGATGGAGGTTTGACCCTGTTAAGGGGACTGTGTGCTCCAGCCCCAATCTACAAGGCTGAGTCCTGGCTGTTTATGTAACGTGCAGCTCTGTGCCCTTGCACTGGGTTTTTTTGAGTGAGTCCCCAGCATAGGACAGCTCCTGTAAGTGGGACAGCATGCCTTCAGTGTGTGCTTCAGCACATTGTTGCATGTCAGAGTGCTGTGTGAAAGACAGTTCCATAAAAGATTATTTTTTGGCTGCATCAGAATTTGCATAAATTTCTATGGAAACAGTGTATTATGAATCTTAAATTAGAATTTCAAAAGTGTGCTATCTTGAGTGGCGTAGGAAGAGCTGTCATGTTCTTATCCTCCAGTCCATGTATGCACTGAGCTTTTCAGTGCCAAGATTAACTGTAAAATAAAGCTATTTAACAATTCTCCAGTAAAATCACTGGTAAATGTACCACGTAAACATTCACCCAATGCTCAGATTTTAAGCTTCTAAATACTTCTAGAACTTGTGTCCAATTGAGAAAATCCATTGTTGGCCTTTTGGAGATCTAGCCTCCAAAAAGGATTTGTAGCCAAGTATTGATTCTGGTGAACTCCTTTTCCATCACTTTGCAGGTTTTGTAAAAAGCCAGGAAGGAGAAAATGAGGATGGGAGCGAAGGAGAGCTTGTGGTAAAGTTCATTGATGCACTTCCAAAGGTAAGCTGGGACTATGTTTCCATATCCATGCAGAAGAGAAGCCTTCCCCTTGCATCCCATAAGCAACATTAGGTCTTTGACGTATATAAACATTATTTTCAGGGACATGGTTGTGGTGTTGTTTACGATAAGGAGTCTGTCAGAATACAGGATGGGCTTAAGATAACCAGTTTCTTACAAGCAGGAAAGGGCTTTCCTGTCAGAATCCTTTCATCTGTATCAGGAGTTTTGCTGGCATGATATGTCACTCAGGAGCATGACTTTTTTCTCATCTTTTTAGTGAACATAACTGTGCTCACAGTCTTCTAAGCAGACCTGTTTCTTTAGTTTTAGATGGAACATAAATAATAAAGAGTAACTCTGCCCTGGAGTTTCTTTGCCCTCTCAAAGTTTTTTCTGTGTGTTTTTTAGAAAAGTTGAGCAAGTGATTTTTACTTGTGTTTAAAAGACCATCAGTGGCCAGAGTAGTGTTCTGTGTGTTCGTGTCAGAGCCACACCATACCCTAGAGATAAGAGCTGTTCTCCATTTACGGGCATGGTAGGATCTGGAAGAAGCATCAGAGCTCCTGGATGTGGAGTAAATACACACATCAGTGCCCTTCTGAATTGCCCAGAACTGCTGACTTTGGGAAGAGTGCCTTACACTGAGGGAAGGCTCTACAACTAGTGATTGTAGCAACAGCCAAACAGATTTTTGGGAACTGACTATAATCAGAGTCCAGATCACTTCCCTCTCAAGCCATTTTCAGTCCTGCACTGCAGGAGGAAACTGCAGCTCAGCCCCTGAGGGAGTGGTTGGCAGCATTCTGTCTGCTGTGCTGGAGCTGAGGGGGGGATGACACTGAAGGAGATCTCCACAGATCTCCAGACATAATCAGAGCCTCATCTGGGGGTGACAGGATAACCTCACGGGTTTGTGCAGCCACGTTTTGCCCATTTGGAACTGTGGCACAGGGAGAACTGTGTTGGTGCATACCACCTATTGTACTGACCCCCATTAACTTGTCTTTACAGCTGACTCCAATTATTTCAGACCCAGAATACCTACTTGATCAACACATCCTGATCAGCATTAAGTCATCAGACAGTGATGAGTCTTATGGTAAGTGCTTAGCTCTGAAGTTCTGGACGAGTCAAAATCTACTTGTTTTTTCCCAAACTGCTAAAGGGGTGGGAGAGAACAGAAGTAACTCTGCCAGACTGAACATCTATGGTGCTCTGACTTCTGATTTAGAACTGAATACCTACAAAAATACACTGTGGGAAATAGTTTGTGAGGTAGTGTTGCTTAGAGGAATATGGACTAGAAGCAACAACCTGTGTGAGCTTTAGCAGCCCTAAAAGAGCAATGGTTTAAAGAGACTACTTTAAGGGAATCCAGTCAGAAGCCAGTCTGTTTAAATGGGTTTAGTCAGAACATACAAATCCTGTTACACTTGCACTTACTTGAGGCATTTTTAGTGGCTACAGAAAAGTCAATGTCAGTGCTGCTTGTCTGAAATCCTGTGAACTGAAATGGCATCACAGGGCAGTATTTTCCTTACCACTAATGGAAGCTCAGAACCCTGCAGTCACTTGTGGGTGTCTCCAGTGCCCAAATCCTTCACAGATCCCTGAAGAAGTAAAATGAATGCCCCTTATTTTTCAAGAGATCACACTCCTTACTGCGATCTGAAGCAGATTCTCTCCAGGAATCTCAGCCCTGTTGGCACAGTGACAACTGACATGAGAAAGACATTTCAATGATTTTTTCCTCAGTTTGAGGCTCATTGTCTCCTTGTCTCCTAGGGGAAGGCTGCATTGCCCTGCGAATAGAAGCAACAGAATCCTTGGTTCCTATCCATACTGTGCTGACACACCATGGTGAGAAAACAGGGGTCTTCCAAGGTGAAATCAAGTTACAGACATCCCAAGGAAAACAGAGAGAGAAACTGTATGGTAAGGAAGGAGATCACCTCTGCATGGCTTGCTCTTGAGAATATCCATCTCCAAAGTCTACTGATCATTGTCAGGGAACTGAAAATTATCCTTGCAGAGCTTTTAGTCCCAAAGAGCCAAGAGCTTTTGATGCTGACTGCAAGGAGATGTTTGTTCTCAGGAGTGTACCTGTACCCTTTCAGAAAGACACAGCAATTCTATTTGGGTTTTCCTTTTTTCATCATTCAAGCAAATTCGGCAGAGTGAGAGAGCCCCCTGTCTGTCACTGATACTGAGTCACTGAACGGTGTACCTTGTTTCCACTTGCAGGGATTGTGAGACAAGGTGCCAAAGCTCTCCCTGCTCCAGTTACCTTGGGGAGCATCTGCAAAGAGTATGTGAGGCTCTCAAGGAGCAGTTTTTCAGCTAAAAGATCACTGACTTTCATTGTTTTCACCTTGCTATCTGTTGTTCCCTTTCAGAATCCAAAAGCAGCCTCATGACATTTACTGTCAATGGCAAAAACTACCTGTACATGACTGTTTGGGGGATCACATCCTTTTTTATCTTAACATACACACTTTTTCCTGTGCCAACAAAACGTGACAGATATTAGTGGGCAGCTGAAAACATATCAGCAGCAACTATTTAAAACTGTCTCACCAGCATTCTGAGAGAGATATGCCTGAATACAAGCAGAACACAGAAACCTTAGGGATTCAGAGTCTGAAGCTGCCAAAACACAGTTTCATGGTTTTTCTTTCCTTCAGATTTTGTCAAGATTGAACGTGATGAAATCATTGGGCAGAAACCAAAGACCATCAGCAATTTAGAGCCTACCAAAGATGGGGATCAGCCTAACAGGTAAGGGGCAAGTGGGTAGCTCAATGACAGAGAATGAGTCTGCTCAATAAAGGCAAAGCTGGGCTGGCTGTGTAAGCAGTATTAATGGGCACAGTGAGCACTGGGAAGCTGTGTCTGTGGCTCTGGTCAGGGCTGGTCAATACTTCTGTCTCCAAGGCTTCAAAAGCTGAGAATGCATTAGTCAGACTGAGTCCCTGCACCCCACTTCAAAAAGGCCTTTTTATTTCCCACAGAAGGACAAAATCTACTCATCTGGTAGCCAGAGAGGCAGCAGCCATTGCTCGCTGTTGGGGAAGCACTTCCCCTTCTCCAGACAACCCAGGGAAGGAGGACATGTTACGGTAATCTTGCTGCTTTACCTCTGCCAGCTGGGGTGGGAAGCTATGCTCCAGCTGCCTGCCTTTTCCTTTCAAAGAGTCCTGGGATTCTCTGGGTAAGGCTGGCCTTTCATTCTGGCTCCACAGCTGCATGTCTTTGCAGGCAGCTCCCTGTCTTATGCCTGCTAGTCTGTACGGGTATCCCTCAAAAGGCCAGAAGCCTCTCCTGTTGTTGCCTCTTGCTTGGAGCCCTCCTGCTACAGCTGCAGTTGCCCAGAAGTCCTGAAAAGCCCTTAGGTGTGGCTGCAGAAGCTGAGTGCCCTCCACAGCCTGGAAATGGAAATGTCTGCCACAGCCAGAGGAATTATCTGGGGCTGAGGGAGGTGGCCTTGACCCAGGCAATAGGAGGGCTCCCACTTATTTACTGATTCTGAAACAACAGTCAGTGGGCACTAACTCCTTCATAGTTGGCAGGGAGACAAAAAAAAAAAAACAAACCACATGTATTTGTGCATGTATCTTCCTGACAATATTTCTTCTCTTCAGTAGCTCCACTACCACAGACATCAGCAACCCCAGCTACCTGGGGATGGCTGCTTTCTCCCAACAACCCTCTGCAACCAGCCAGCTTAAGCAGATGCCTTCACCTGACCAGCCACCTTCTCTCTGGAGCTACGAGCAGCAGCCCAAAGAGACCTCCATAACAGGGCAGTGTCAGTCAGCCTCCACATCACCCTCCTTGTCACCTCTGTCTCCAAAAGCATCCTTACAGCCTCCAGCAAACAGAAGCGTTTGTAGTCGGAGCCAAGAGTACCTGTGAGTCTGGGTGCTGCACTGGGAAGTCCCCTCTTCCCCAGTCATGCTGTAGTACATGGTCTGTACAGAGGTGCAGCATATTCTTTCAGTCTTTTATATCTAGAATTAGAAAAAGATATGTGAAGGCCACAAGTGCACACATCCCATACTCAAAGGGAAGTAGTGTTAGTAGTTCCTCAGCCTTCTCTGAAAGTCAAAAATATATGTGTAAGCTGAATTCTTTTCCTTGAGAAGAGAAGGAGAAGACTTTGGAGCTTACTCTAGTAACAAGGAAGAATGTGTCACCAATCTTTCCACTGGATGGGATGGAGAGCTCCTTCACATGTCATACATGAAGTATTGCAAGTGCATGTCTGCTGAAACAAACATCCAGCTGGGTACAGAAATTGGCAGCCACATACTGCATCTGCCACAAGCCAGCAGCTGCAAATACCCTGTCCCTACCCAGCCAAGTGGTGGCCTTGTGGGTGCAGGCAATCACTCTTGCCTCTTTCACAGGGACAGCTGCTCTCTGAGCCTGGGTGAGACTTCATGGGTCAGTGTCTGTGGCCCTCCATGAGCCAGAGCTGGCAGAAGCCAGAGCTGTGAGTGCTGCCTCTACCTGCCAGCACCTCAGCCTGTGCTCAGCTCTTTGCTCCTCCATGTACTGATTTCCAGAAGTGAGGAACACCACTCTGAAGACACCCAAAGATTATGTGCCACTTACCCCTGTTCCACTCTGTTCAGTTACACTGAGGCTGATCTTGGAGGCACCGTGGTCATTCTTGAGATGACAGCCTTGCCAAAGCAGGGCAAGTCATGCAAAACCCACCAAACCTCCTTGACCCATTGCACAGCTGTGCTGACATTCCAGGCTAAATCCCAGTTCAAAGGGCTCAGCTGAGAAGGCACAAGGATTGTCTCACCCTACATGAATAGCTTTTGTTCATATATTGTGCATTTGGGTGCATTAAGGAGTTCTATCCCTTGCCTAGGAATACCACATGGCATCAGTAACAAGAGGAGATTGACCTGGCTGTAAAATGCTACAGTATGATATGATCTCTTACCTTAGCTGTCCAGACAGCCATTTCAATCCTTTCTGCCAGATCCGAAGGTTCTCATTAATATTTAAATTCATATTTCTGTGCATCACAGAGCCACCAAAGCACTTGGCACAGTGGCATATCTCTGTTTAAAGAGAAGCCAAGTATTGCTTTGGCAAGCCAGTAGTCCAGCAGGGAGTTAATACAGTACCATGCATACCTGCTCTCTGCTGTCATGTGAATAATGATTTAACAAGGTAAAACCAGCACACAATTGTCTTCTTTGCCCCCAAGTTTGTTATCCCCTTGCGCAGTCAGTTTAATTTTATCATGCTCCTTTCCTATTAATTTTCCTTTAAACCAGTCGGTGTCACTTGTCTGCTCTTTACAAGTCTCCTTTCTCCACTTCTTTGATGACTGTAGGCCACCTGAACTGGGAAAAGCCACAGCAGAGCCTTTGCTTCAAGAGGAGGGACAGCAGAAGCCAGAGATGTTTGAGAACCCGCTGTATGGCTCAATGGGCTCAAAGGGCAAGATGGTGCCAAAGAAAGAGCAGGACTACCCCAAGGCCTCACGAAAGGAGCACCTCTCACTGCCTGATCAGAGCTTTCATCTCCCAAAGTCCCAGGAGCTGGAGAGCAGCAAGGCCTCTGGCAAACAGCCATCACCACCTTTCCTGGTGCCCACACAGAGATTTCGGTCCTATACGTGCTCCAGCCAGTCTGAAGAGAAGAGCATGGCTGAAAAGACACAAGGAAAACCCAAGATGACTCCAGCATCAGAAAATTCAGCACTGCTCAAAAAGCTAGTCAAACCCTTGAGGTCTGAAGTCAGCCCAAGTGTCCAGGGACAGCACAAGCCACCCCTTCCCTCCAAGAGCCGGGCAGTGCTGGACATGCAGAACTTCAAGGGCCGAGACTATCGGGACAGTTCAGAGCTGCCACACTCTGGGAAGCATCGAACAGAAGAAGGACCATTCAGCAGGACAGCCACACCGGTGTGTTACTTGCTGGGGGTATGGCAGGGGGGGAGTTTCATTAGATGTGGTGTCACAGCAGAATTCTACTTGAGCAGCCCTGGCTCAGTCACTGTGCCCTGACCAAGCCCAGAGCACCATCCCACCAACCTGCAAGGGATGCAGGGGCACATCTCAAAGCAATATTGCTACAGGAGGTGGAACCATGGCCTTAGGTTTGCATGAAGTTTTGACTTCTTTTGCACTATTTAAGCCTGATAGCTAGAAGAGGAATGCCAATAGTCAGCTATGTTGTTATTGCTGGTTTGGGGAGTCCCACATTGTTTCTGGTAATGTCCAGGCTTGGCCTGACAGCACAAGTCTACAGCATTGGCTAAAAGATTTCATAGAATGATAGAATGTCAAGGATCATCTTGTCCAACCCTTCTAATACTATAGTTTATGTGAGGTGTTGCAGCACCCTGTTCAGCTGAGTCTTAAAACTTTCCAAAGTTTGCTGTGCTGTAATTGATTAAAAGAAGATTAAAAATAGTAACCTATGCAAAAAACGTATCATCTAGAACAGCAATGTCCAAAAACATCACTGAACCCTCTACAGAAATAACCACATGTCTGCTTTTCTGGGATGGTGGAGTTTTTGTTGGGTTTTGTTATGTTTTCTTCTTTTTCTCCAGAAAGTCATGAGCAGGATGAGAAGGATAGGGAAAGTTTTAGTAAATGGTTTGGGATAAGAAGAGAGCCCACCTGAGCAAGCTATAGAGTTCTTTTTTCCTTCTTCATCAAAACTTCTAGAATTGAAAATAGACAAGCTGATGTCTTTTCTTGTCTCTACAGTGAAAGCGACACGGCAGATGGCATCCTAGGAGAATTTCTGATGGGAAGAAAGATGGATATTACTGCTTTGTTCACACTGATGTCCTCTGGTCTGGTTCTAAAAGGACTGGGGGGTTTATTTTTGAGGGGGTATCCCCCTCTATGATTATCAAAGTTTTCTATCTGAGAAGTTTATCCTTTGTTGCTCAGACCAAGAGGAGCCAGGGCCATAATACCAAGTGCAACTTAGCCTTTTGTAGTGTCACTTCGGTACTCCTGCTAAGAGGCAGATGCATGCATTAGTAAATGTTTTGAAAAAGAGGAAGGTACGGCTTAAGGACTAGGAGATGGAGGAGGTGTATTTCAAGAAACCCCTTTCTACAAAAGCAAAATTTTTATTTTGTGTTACATAATTCCTTCTAAAGAATGAGATGGAAAAGAAGGCATTTTGAAAGCGGTACAGCTCCAAAAGCATGCACTACCTGTGGAACAAGGAGTTAAGGGAGGCTGGGAAAACAGTTTGAATAACAGAGTGTCCCACGAGGGGCCAAGTTTGCCTCCAGCATGAGCTCCCAGGTGGCACACGTGCCCTGTTTCCTGCAGAGTGTGAGGGCTGGCTCTGGGCACTGCAGCTCTTTGTCTTTTTCTGTCGGGTAGTGCTGTTGTACCCCTAACAAGCACAGTGAAACCTCAGAACTACATGCAGAAACAGGAGAAAAGGCAGGGACCCTGGGCAGCCCAGGAGCACAGCTGCCTGAAGGGATGGACAGCAGTCATTCCAGCCTGTCCTACAGCTTTTGAAGGACACTGGCTGTCTGGTTTTGTAGCATTCTTAACAGACTAATGCTGACCTTACTGTACACTTTTGTTCAATGACTGAGAATGAGTAATGTTAATGCACTTGTAATTTCTATTATATTCCTGTAAAGTATTAATGCTGCAGTTACAATTAGGTCATACCTGTTCATGACTTAATCGTTTCTGTTGTTGCCACCTTGATTACTTAAAAATAATAAAATAACCACCTTTCTGATCATTCCTTGCTGAAAATTCAGAGCTGCCTGCCACATGACTGAGCTTTAGTTGGGTGTTACACCAATGACAGTATTCCCTTCCCAGAAGAAATCTCAAAGGCACCAAGGAGCACAGGGCAGGTGCTTCAATGCTACTGCCACTGAGGACACATCTGTCTATGTCTCTGTCCTATGGGTACAGGCCCTTTGTGGATAGAGCTGGTTTAAACATCCCAGCACCATTGAGCAGATACAGTTAGTAATTGTATGAGAATAGAAAATGTACAGCAATTCTACTGGAGCAGAAGAGGCCAAGCATAGATGTGTGAGAATGGGTGGAAGAGGACAATCTCTAAGGTAGAAAACCCTTTAAAAAAAAGAGACGGGAACCATGCAGGTTGGGGTTTCAAGGCCTCACTGCTGAAACATCTGGCTCAGGGACCTGCCAGTCAGCAAGGTGAGCCAGGAGCTCACATTCCTCATGCTTCCTTCGACAGATCCTGCTCTAACAGCTGTGGTGTTTCCCTGGCCCTGGAGAGCATTTTCTATTTCAGATTCCAGGACACATACAGCCACAGAGCAAAACTCTCCTGGAGAAGGTGAGATTTCTGTCCAATATGGAGCTTTAGATCAGTTCCTACTAATTCTGTGATGCTTTGATTTATGTTCACATCAGAGAGTGGGAGATGAAAAGAGACAGGCTTTCTACAAGAAGTTTTTTCAATGATGAGACAGGCCCAGATTTTCTGCCATGCTAGTGCTTATCCATTGACTTCCTACCCTGTAGAAGAGAAAGTATATTCCCCAAAGTTTGCAAAATAACAGCTTGACATAAACCAAGGATAGCTTCTAGCAAAAAATATTCTCCTAATTGCGAATACTGCTTCAATTTGGCTCAGATTTGCAGGTGAGCAGAATTTGAGAACACTGGACTTAAAAAGGCATCATATAACATCCAGGTGCTTGACTTGGCCTGTTCTTTACAAAGGCATATTGCTGGGGGAGAAGAGAAGCTCTCTGCCAAGCTCCCAGAAGGAGAAAACACATGACTGTTCCCATGCTAAAAAGGCATTGGTATGAATTACCACTCGTGGCTCCAAAGAGTCTTGAGTTCTCTCTGGCAGGAATGGTGGCAAATGCCACCACACTTTTTGAAAGTGGAATACATTCAAAAGAAGGCTTTGAAAAGATCCATCTGAGGTCTCTGCAGAACAAAGTTCTCAGGGGAGCAGCTTAGACACAGTGTGGTAGAGAAGGGCTCGTGCAAAACTAAAGCAGCAGGACACTGCAATCCTTGCCCATGTCGTGAGACCAGCTGAGAGTAGAGCTGGGAACACCAACTGTGGAAGCTTGCCAGGTATGGATATTAGAAAACTGCATTTTACAACTAAGGCTTATGTTTTGTTTCTACTCTTTGCTATAAAGCCTTTAAGATGGTCTCTACAGGTTTTACTACCTGTGTCTGAGCCAGATGAAAGATGGACTGAGCACAGGCTGCTTCTTTCCCATATGTTGCTGAGCCCATGACTCTTCCATCAAACCAGGAATGTTTGGGTTGTGGTTTTTTTTTTTGCAGTCTCAATTATTGCCCAGCTGGGTTACCACAGGCTGTACGAGTAAAGAGATGAAGTGATGGGTATGAATTGTCAAAAAATTGATTGCTTTCTCCCAGATGTAGAAGCTATCTGCAACTTTCTGAAGGCCTTTAAGTTCTTAAAATAGCTGCAGTCTCAAAGTACTTATTTCCATGGAGACCCAGCTGTCAGAAATGCTCTAAGTTCCCAGCTACAGGAGGTAATGTTGCCAAATGCAGTTAACTTTCTGAAGCCCTGCTTCCTCTCTGCACCTGATGTCTGTAAGGCAAGCAGATTTTTCCTCTCCCCTGTATCACAGGGCATTGTTAAAGCTTTTCCTAAAATGATGTACTGGGCTCTATATTTCCTTTCTGGTAAAGTCTCTTACAGAAAACTGCCCAAGGAGGAGGGAAAATAGAAGGAAAATAAACCAAATGAAGGTGAGTTATTCACCCTGAAATAGCAAGGGGATCACTTTGATCTTAGAACTGATGCTGCTTAGACCTCTAGTTTGCTGGACCAAGGAATTATTTTCCAACACAGCTTAAAAATAGTAATTCAGATACTATGCTCCCATCTGTTTTTAAATTGAAAGTTGTTTAAATATCTTTACCACATTTTTATTGTCCTTGTGATAGCACAATTCAGTTAGCCCATATTGTGACTGAAAGGATGAAGTGTCCAAAAATTAATCGATCCCACCACTGCCCAACAAAGCTCCTAATTTTTATAACCTTTTCAAGGCTCAGGTATTAGTGTATGATTGAACTGTGGTGTCAGAACTTGTTAACTGATCAAGGTGACCAGGACAATTCCCAGACCTCTCCTAAGCAATGGCCCCACATGGCTGGAAACTTACAGTGGCCAAATAATTATCTTTTTTATTTCCCCAATCTCTGCCTGAGCAAAATCTACACTTTGCCTTCTAGGAAGCTGACTAAAGAGATTCCATCCCTACCCATATTTGGTGCATCTCTGGATGAGAATATAACTCAGAGATGCAGCAGGTGGACTGTGCAATAGGGAAACTGGGGTGATGGTGAAGCCTTCTCCTGAGCTGCAGTAACAATTAGCAGTTTGGTGCTATAATATATGTCAGGCACATCTGCTTGATGCTCACTGAGTTAAGGCCAAAGTACCTAATGAAGGAATGTCTTGGTTTGGGCCAGGATAGAATTAATTTTCTGTCTTCTAATTTTGCTTTCAGCTAAGCCCCTTTTAAGCAGCTCTCCTTGCTGAAATTAACAGCAAGTTTCTCAGTCAGTGTCTGCTCCTGTGGCTGGTAACACTCAATGTTTATAGCTACAGCTAGAGACTGGTCAGCAGAACCAAGGCCACTGCTCAGTTCTGAGGAACATCTTATGCTCTGGAAAGAGAAAGGGAGTAAATGGGTCACACCTGCAGCGCTCCTTTAGGGAGGAGTGCTCAAGATAAATGACCAAAATTGACCAGAGTATTCCATCCCATACTTGTGATACTCAATATAAATTTGAGGGATCAGGAGGGTCAAACCCTTTCCTCTTCGTCTTTGCCCTTCTTCACCTGTCCCTGTTTGCTTTGTCATCCTGGGAGGATTCCATCCATTCCTCTGCCTGTGGTCCTGATCCATGCCACCCTGGATCTGTGTGTTCCTGCCTCCAGCTCCTGACTGCTGATGACTCCAGGCACCCAGCCTGGACTTTCCCAGGGCTGCCCTGCAGCCTCAGTGGTGACATGAGTGTCACTGGGGGAAAAGGAGGAGGAATGTTGTATAATTTTCCTTTATATTTGTATATATTAAATAATTTTTCATTTCTATCACTCCTGTTTCATTAAAGCTGTGTAGTTCAGTTTCCAGCCACTAAGTCTCTCTCCCTTATTCTCTCTCCTTTCTTTATCAGGGAGGGGGATTAAGAGAGCATTTGTCATTCGGGTAATTGCCAGCCCAGCCTTAGACAGTGACAAGGAGTCAGTGCCTTTCCTTCTTTTGTGTTCACATGTGAGGAAGGAGCCAAGCACAGCTGGAGCTCTGCCTCACCTCTGCTGCCCCAGAGGTGCTGCAGCAGCCACCAGGGCATTCCTGCACTAGCCCATAAAAGGGGCTCATGGTGCAAGTGCTACAGAACCCAAACAGTCATTTCAGTCTGCCAAATTGTGTACACCTCATGTAGAGAAGGTGTTAGCTGTAGAAGTACAAGATATTACATATATATATACTTATATATATATATATAAACAAACGTCAGGCTTACATTCACATGAATATGAACAAAATCTCCTTTCTAATTCCACAGTGCATGGATAGTGTTGTTCAAGTGTTGCTCTGAATAAGAAGTATTTTCGGATTGCATTTGTGTTAAATCCTTCTGAAGTCTCCCAGGAATTCTTTTACAATTCTGTTTTATTCATGGAGAGATGAATAGAAGTTTTGCTCTAAAAGACTCACTTGCTGCAAACATGCACATAGGCTTCAATATATCCTTTTAGGTCAAAATTAACCAACATTCTTCTGTGGCATTCTGAGAACTGTAACTAAAACTGGATCTTCAAAAACCCCAAAGTTGCAGCAGACATCACCAAGTCTAGCCATGAGTTTTTGCTGAGATTTGGGCATTGGACTAGATAATCTCCAGAGGCTCATCCAGCCTCAACTATTCTGTGCTTCAGTGATTATTTAGTTTAAATGAAACCATTCTGTGCCAGGGATGGTAATCTGCTACATATTGTGGCTGTTATTCACACTTTATTACATTTTTTTCCAGGGTCTGGTCTAGATTACATACATAGTAAATTAATGTCTCATCTCATAAAGCATTGTATTATATCATAACTAAATAGAAATAAAGATGGCACACAACAGGAAATTAATTGTTGAGCTCAGGAAAGAATGAATGGGAATGGATGATGGAGTCAGCATCCAGCAACAAGCAGAAAAGTTGCAGAAAAACAGGGAACAAAGCAGAGGATTTGTGGGATGAGACAGAATCCAGCAGAAAGGAGGAGAGTAAAAACCGTCTCAAACAGAAACAGGTAAGCCCAGAGATAGGAAGAAGAAAAAAAAAAACAGCAAAGAAATTGAAAAAGAAACGAGACCTTTGCAACCAAAAGGATGAAGAGTTGCCAGGGAAATTATGTCTGCTCCATACTTTACACCTGGCAATTATATCTTGTAAGCATAAAGAAAGCAACCTGATATGGGAAATGTTCCCTCTTGTCAAATGTAAACATGAAGGTCCCAAACAAAGCCTAATTTGAAAATGGAGTTTTGGAATTAACTTAGCTTTTGGGAAGGGCACTGGTGATCAGCATCTTCCCAGAAAATGAAGTAAAAAAGCAAGTATTGTAAAAAAAAATATAAAATCAGGATGTCCTACCCACTACGGAAGGGTGAACATCTTTAACATAGTGTGATTTGTCTAAGATTCAAACATATACATATGACAATTAATCAAAATCCTCCCTTTGGAACAGTCTAGCAGTTATTGTAAACAGTAAAATACCCAGTTTTTCCAGTAATTTATCCAATGCTTGAGGATGCACTTCTTTTTCTTTCATGCCATTTCTGCTCACACTGATTCTTTTTCCTGCTGCAATGAAAGAAATAGCGGACAATCATTTTCTCTCTCAGTTTTAGTGAGAAGAGTCTACTCCCAAAACTGAGCAGAAGGGTTTTTGTTGGAGAGGCTGCAGGAAAGCAGGCAGCTGGCAGTTCAAAAGCAGTGAGAGACTTTGGGGCTGATTATATATTAGGGCCTCAGGCGAAGGGTAACAGAGGCTGATCCCTCCGTTTCTGTATTTTTGTCTTCTCCCTTTTTCTCATGCTTCATGTTTGGTTTCCTGCAGAGGATTAAGATGTAGAGAAGAAGATTTGAAAGGATTAATTTCTCTCAGCAGTGCCCTTTGGGAGTTCAGTAACTATATCCGTAGAATCAGGACTTAAGCTTACAGTTGCAAGTCATTATACATTAAGCATCTAATGTGATTTTATGTCTTAAGTACAGAAAAAAAAGTAGGTGGTGTGCAACCTTGATTTGGCCAAAATCAGTTTTGCAGAGAACATGTGTATTGCACACCTTGTGTATTGCATACTTGAAAACACAGTTGTACATGAACTATTATTAACTCTCTGCTCCAGTGTAATAATCTGGTAAATCATCCATTTTATTCTGTTACAATTCAATAATTGCATCTTCACTTATTTACACTAAAGAAAAAAAACCAAAACAAAACACAACCAAAATAATTTATGTAGTCCACGACAAAAACCAAAATCATTATGAATCCTGCCTATTTTCAAATTAAATTATCATAATATGGTTACCTAACTCATTACTTCAGAAGTTAAGAGCTAAGGGCAGCAAGCCCTTAAAGGGGTTTTGCCATTTGCCATAGAATAGTGGTTTCTTCTTGATACTGTACAGGACATGTCAGTGCAGTGAGGGCTGCCCTGGTAATTTATGATGTGTTCCATGTATTTTTTTCAAAGATATCCTATCTAAACCCTCACCCCCCTCCCCAGATTTCACCACCACCCTCCTTGGACAGCCGTGTAGCTCAGTAAAGCTTCAGAAATGTCGCTGTGTGCCCCGGGGGAACTGGAGGTGGTGGTGTGGTGGAGAATGCGGGGGAAGGACAACAAAACCCACCCAGCAACCAGTACTGCAGGTCTCTATTTTGGGCAACACAGTACCTCACCCTTCTGCTGGCCATACAGCTTTTCCTAACCATTTAATACCCATTCAGAGTAGTAACCTGACTTTAGTCACAGAAGGCAAAGGCAAACTCCTGACTGGCGAGTGCCAACCTGCTCCAGTCATTGGGGTCACCAAAGCCCCATCCAAGTGTCACACACTGCTCGGCCCTGCTCGCTGACACCATGGCAAAAGAATTTTGTTATTCTTTTAGGGAAGGTACTGGTAGATGCTATTGAGTCACGGTTTCTGAAACCGTCTCCTTTCCCGCCCTTTTGGAAAAATAAGGAATACCAGGAGATCCTAGTCAGCCTGTGGCACACTCGGCACACCGATATTTGAAAAAGAGAAGTATTAACCGTATCGACTTCATGCAGTCGCTTAGGAAGGGCCCGGTCTATACGCAGGGACACACACAGGGAGGTGGCTAGCAATCCCCCCCCAACCCTCCGCCGCGGGGGGAACGGAGCGGCCGCGCCTGCGTGTGCCGAGGGGCGGCTGGAGCCCTCCTAAGATGGCGCCGCGGGCTGGACGGCGGAGCTCGCCGCTCTCAAGATGGCGGCAGCGCCGCTCTCAAGATGGCGGCAGCATGAGGACGCGCTTCCGGGACGGGGCACAAAATGGCGTGGCCGAGGCCCCGTCTCCTCACAAGGGTGCCCGCCCGCCNCCGCCGCGGAGATGGCGTCAGGGCTGCGCGCTGCCGGCTTCCCCCCGTGGAAGCGGCACATCGCGGCGGAGCTGCGGCGGCGGGACCGGCTGCAGCGTCAGGCCTTCGAGGAGATCATCGGGCAGTGTAAGTGGGCCGAGGCCGAGGAGCTTCCCCGGCTGCTGGGAAGAGGGCCCCGAGGCCCCGGGTGCGTCGCTTCTAGGAGGCTGGGTGGGAGGTGGCTGTTGGGACTGAGAGGAGTTGGGGTTTCTGCGTTATTGAGGAAAACAAGTAGTTGCTTTTCTCACTTTTCTCGCAGGCTAAATCCAGTTTGTGCTGTGGAGGGTGATCCTGAAGCGTGCAGCCCTGCTGGATAAGGCCAGCTCTCTGGCTGCTCTGCTTTCCTCATTGTTAGCAGTTGAGGGGCTATAAAGAGATCGAACTTTGAACTCTTCCTCTTTTTACAAATACCAATGCGTTTTAGCAGCCTCTCTATTGAACTTCCATGAGACCAGGCCCACACAGCATCTGGATTAACGAGGAATTCTTGGAGTTGTAGCTGGGTGCTGCCTCAGCCTGCTGACATCAAAGAGTAGTGCACACTAATGTGGTGGAGGCTTACATAGTGTTTGGATGAGTCAGAATAATTAAAGATACCAGATCTTGGCTAGCAGAAGAGGGTGGGAATCTGGTTTTGCTTTTTGGTTATCTTCTTAATAGCACTTTTTGCCCTTTTAGATAACAAACTACTAGAGAAGTCAGACCTTCATGCAGTGCTGGCTGATAAGCTTCAGGCAGAAAAATATGACATGCAGAGCAGACATGAGATCAGGTATTTAAAGTTCTTTTTTTGTGTTTTAGTTCTCTGTCATGCAAACTGTGACTTGAACCCATTGTGTGATGCATTTCACAAAAAAACAACCCAAGCTTCTAGGTTACTATGGTAGCTTGGAATAAAACAAACTGGCAGCTCTGAACTGAAAATAAATTGTAACTAACTCCAAAGATGTGAGAAGGTTACAGAGCATTTATGGTGTACAGTGCAGAAAGGTACAACGAAGTTTTGGAGAGAAATTAATTAATCACAAGCTCAGGAGGTGTAACAGAATGAGCTGCTGCTTCTAATCTGTTTGCTTTGTGGTGCTTAATTGTTTGCCTTATGTTAGTTCCTCACAATTGTTACCTGGCATTTAAAAATTTTCTCATTTGTAAGCCCTGCAGTGCAGGGAGTGACTGATGCCTTAGTTTCTGTCAGCCTGTGTTACTGCATAGAATGGAGAAAATAATTATTGTGAAGTATCACTCCTAAATAAGCACAGTGTGTTAAAAAGAATGTGTTTTCTCCCTGCCTTTAGTAGGTTTTTTTTTCAGGAAACTTGCTCTCCGGCCTGGGAATGGCACAGGAAACCCATATGCTGGTAATGTCCTTTGTCTGGACAGCATGTAAATCCCAGCAGGCACAGACTGGGGGAATTGTTTCTCTGTGGAAGCTCTTCTTGCTGTGTAAGGCAGAACTGTGTGTTTATCTCTTTGGGTTACAAAACAAATATAGTCAAGTCTATTGTGTACTCCTACTAGCATGGAAAGGCAAACTCCCACTTTTACAGGAATTGTAGGCAAAATTTCAGGGTTTGTCCAGCAGGCTGGAATGACAGTTCTCAGAAGCTTTCTGATGACAGGAGTTGTCAGCAACCACCTTTAGTTTATGGAGCTCTGTGGTTGAACACCTGTTCTGAGGCTGGAGCAGTGAGGAGTGTCTCATTCTGGCTGTAGATCTGTGCATGACAAGAGTTAGCTGGGGTGTTACCACAGGAACTGGCTTCCTGTCTGTTTGGACACAGTTTTTTGAAAAACATCTTCTAGTACAGTGTTAATTCAGTGACCTGTTGTTTGTGTGTTTGTTTTTTAAGAGCATTAAGTTACTGGTATCACTGTGAGACCTTCTGAGTGCATTGTCTGTTCCCTGCTGGACTGTCATAATGCAGAACAACTGCAGGAACAGATGCTTTCCATTACCTTGTTCTGCATAATCGTGATGAACTTGAAAGTATTCTCTTTAAAAGCTGCAATTTATAATATAGCTGCTAGCTTGCTGTAAATCTGTGTGTGTGATCCATATAGGTGTGTGTATGGTTTTGAAAAAATGACTTACTCCTGTCTCTGTTTTCTAAGGCATTAGTGATAGTCTGGGGCAGTGATTTTTGTGTTCTTCTGGTGTGTAGAAATTCCAGGTTATGTCACAGTACCACTGTATGTTGTAAAACACCCCAAAACCTTCACACAATGAGACTTAGAACATAGTCAGGACAATGGATACCCTTGGTTCTGTGTCCAGATGTTCAGCCTCTTCAAGGATACCAGCTATCTCCAAATCTGAGGTGGTAAAATATTTGTAATTACTCCAGAATTTGGAGAGTGTACTTTTAAGACTCAATTTCCTTCATGTGAATTTAAGCAAAGGCAAGTTATGTTTCATTTGGATTTTAATTCAGTTTTAGAAATGCATAACAAAGTTAATCAGCTCTTCAGTAGATTTCATTGTCCAGTACTATATAATAGCATTTTGGTTGGTGAGGAGTGTGTTGTGGGGGAGCTAGCTGTGGTTTACTTTATTATGATTGACCTCTGTCTCTGATGTAGTACAGAAAATCCAAGGGAGTTTGTTCTGAGAGGACTGACTGATCAAAGGCACCAAAGCCATTGGAGTCCAGTTTTTGACATCTCTTCTCCCTCTCTCTCAAACTCCAGTCCAGGACATGATGGCACGTGGAACGATGCTCAGTTGCAGGAGCTGGCACAGCTGAAGATAAAGCATCAAGAGGAGCTGACAGAGCTGCATAAGAAACGTGGAGAGGTTAGAAAGTCCTCATGTGTTCTGTACCTGTCCCTTGGTGAATGTGACTTTAATTTTACCCAGCTTAACATTATTTTCTCCTCAGTTCACATACAGCCTTTTGAAGCTCCCCATGTTGATGGTTAAAATAAACCACAAATGGTTGGTCTTCAAAACTGTCATCCAGGGGAGCAAATTACCTTGCCAGCATAGCCTGATTTTTTCAGAAGTGCTGAGTTTTGAGTTTCATGGATAGGTTTTTCACTCTGTTTATTGGAGGGGGAAGGAGCTGATCCAGTCTACAGAGCTGCATGTCACTGCTAGTTCTACAGTGAAGGGTCTCAATGAGTGAGGGAATAGCTGTGTAGTTTCATTTGTCTCTCACTTTGCAGGACCACTGCTATAAAAGGATGGCCAAATAAACAAGCAAAGCTTGAAGGTGCCATGTTGTTAGACTGAGAATGGAGTACTGGTTCTCTCAGATGCAGTAGGGAGGCCAGGAGTCCTGTAAGACTTGGGGCTAGGAAAGAGGAACAGCTACTACTTTTTTCTGTGTTTCTTTTTTTTTTAAAGATATGGAGGCTTCTTTGGCTGAATTGAGTTTTTTAAAAACTGCAGCAGAGGATTGAAGGAGTCCAGGAGGTGGTACCTGAATGGTACTGCAGGCTTTTATAGGGAGAAGGTAGGAGTGACCTGGAAAAAGTTATTGTGCTCCTTAGATCACACCTCACTGGAGCTGTGGAGAAGCTCCAGTGTCAGTAATTCTGAGCTTCTAAAAGAGGAGGCAGCTTTCTACAGGAGGTGTGCACTGACTGGTCGAAGGGCTGAAAATTACTTCTTTCCCCCCCAAAGTGGTATCCTAAGCCATCTGCCCAGGGAGCCTCTTCTCTCAAAACAGAGTTTGCCTCTTCCCTGGGCAGCAGACTCTGCTGCAGGGCTGGAAGCTGCCCACTGACTGGGGAGCTGGCAGGACTGCAGAGATTCCACCAGCAACTTTCTTTGTGGGGAAAACTCCTGATGAAACCCATGTATGCCATATGTGAGCTACGTGTCCCCTGTAATGGCTGTCCTGGCCCTAAGAGGAAGATTTGTTACTTAGCTGTTAGTACTCATTTGTTTGTTTACTCACTTGCCAATTTTTAGTTTCCCTACTGATTTTTCCACTTTAAAAAAAAAATCTTCCTAATAGGTGTTATGTGACTTTATTAAATATGCCTTTATTTAGGAACTTTTTTGAGGGGGGGGAATGAAATATCAAAGGACAGTAACTCTTTCACAGCTCATTTCTGAAAGTGAATTCAGAATTTTATGACCTGTGTGATATAGGGGCAGTAAAGAAATCTGTATAGAAAGCTGTGAAAGAAGACCTGGGATATACACTTCATGCTTGTGATGTTAGAATTGTCTGTACTCCTGCTGGTTGCTGCTGACTCTGTGCTATCCAGCTGTCATCCCTGCCCTTTGTAATGTCATTTTCTCCTCTCCCTAGTTGGCCCAGTCTGTAATTGATCTGAATAACCAAATGCAGCAGAAGGACAAAGAGATGCAAATGAATGAAGCAAAGTGAGTAGCACTGTTTGCAAAGGAACTGTTTTGTCTGTGTGTCTGGTATGAGACCCAGACTTTTGGTGGAGTTATTTATTACTGTTGTTACACTCTCTGGGAGTCTTTGCTGTGGGTTAAAAGTTCCTGTGTTAGGCATTGTACAAATAGCACAATGGAGAAGGTTTAGGTCTGAAAGGTAGTTCTCATTGTTTTGTGTATTTTATTGCCATTCCAGGATTGCAGAGTATTTGCAAAAGATCTCTGAACTGGAAACAGAGTGCCAGGAATTGCGTAGCAAACTGCAGGATCTCGAGCGAGCTAACCAGACGCTGAAAGATGAATATGATGCTCTCCAGATCACCTTCAATGCCTTGGAGGAGAAACTGAGGAAAACTACAGAAGACAACCAGGAGCTGGTCTCACGTTGGATGGCAGAGAAAGCACAAGAAGCCAATCGTTTGAATGCAGAAAATGAAAAGGATTCAAGGTGAGATTGATGGCCCCCATCTGATAAATGCTTTTTTTTGCTTCCCAAAAGGTTTTGGAATACTTGGAAGGACATAGGATAAAAACAGATGTAGTTCTGATCCGAGATCTCTGTATTCTTGCATGACAAAACTTTGTGTTCCTTCTTCTGACCAAGATGCTTTGTGAAAACATGCTTCTCTTTTAAATGAGTAAGACATGTTGTTTTGTTTCTTGGGCAATCTTTAACTACAACTTGAAGATCATAAATTGGATACAAACTGCATTTCTTCTTTTTTTTGCTGGTATTAGATTTGGACTTTTTTGGGGGGTTTTTGTGTGGCATCTTGATAATACTCAATTTTATTCTTTTTGCCTAACCAGCCTAAGTGTTTTTTGTATTCTGATAAAATGAGCAGCTGGCATGAGACTGATCTGTGTGTCACTTGCTAAAATAAGTTGGTACTTTTTTCCCTTGCAAAATATTTTTCTTATTCTGGATTGCTTTGACTTACTTGCCCAAGAGCAGTAGTTGGAGACTAACAGCTATGGTAAGTCTTGTAGTACTTGGCAGTTTTGTATTATCTTTACTAACCAACCTAATAATTATTTTTGCAAGTTCTTGCACTCTGAGCAAAGGCACAGTCATACGGGTCACAGAGGTCTGTAGGTACACATTGCCTCTCTTGATTCATCTGGTCCTTTGCAATTCACAGTAAGAAAACTGCCTCTCCTACACTGAATAGCTTGAAAAGCAGGATAAAATTAGGACAGTGGTCTCTTTCTTTAAATCTTACAAAGCCCATCAAAACTGTGCAGGGTAACCATTGGAATGGGATTAAGGCAGTTTTTTTTAAAATAACCTTCTTTTTTTTTTCTTAGGAGACGACAAGCCAGGCTGCAGAAGGAGCTAGCAGAAGCTGCCAAAGAACCTCTGCCTGTTGAACCGTAAGCAGTCTTGATTTACAGAGTCTCCTTCATCACTTCATGCTTCAGTTTTATGCAGATGTGTGATAAATTGTGTCTTTGTTATTTCTAAATTCGGTGATGTAGAGGAGTTTGTAAACTTTGGTGTGAAGCCAGAAAAGAACAGTAACACTCCCTCCCTGAACTTCCAGAGGAAGGAGCTCTGTTATGACTTAAAATACTTGGAAAGAAAGTCTTAAGAATCGTTCATATAGAAAATAGATATTCTTATCTCAGCATAAAAACATGTTATGTGGTACCTTTGGCCTTCAAAGTAGTTCTTCAAACATGAAACAACATACTTTGGAAATCCCTTCTTAAGTGTGAGGTTACAGTTTTGGTCAAGGATTTCCTGTAGGAACAGATACTGAGTCAGTCAAGGTGGGTGAAAATATATCAATCCTTTCCATACTGGGAGAGATTTATTCTGCAGGAAAAAAATAGGTAGATGTGGAGTTATTTATCTCTGGCTTGCCAGGAAAAGTATCTCTTGTCTCTAGTTCTTTTTGCTGCTGTGTTTGGTCCAGAGTGTTATTTAACCAGCTGATTGGAGTGGACAGTCGAGGGTAGAAGTGCTTTGCACCAGGTTGATGATGTTACTGGCACTGTGTTAGCCAAATGCACAGAAATGTCAGCTGCTGCATGGCTCCTGGAAGGTCACACCCCTTCAGAGCACTCTGCAGGCTTTTTCTTGATAGCTGTGATCTTTGTTTTAGCATTGTTCAGTGAGGCCAGGTTGGATGGGGCCTTGAGCAACCTGCTCTAGTGGGAGGTGTCCTGCCTATGCAGGGGGCTTGGAATTAAATGGTCTTTAAGGTGCCTTCCAACCCAAACCAATCTAGGATTCTGTGATCGTGGAACCACAGCAGCTCTCATCACATCTGCTCTGGAAGACAGTCCCTGCCAAAGTCTGGGGTATGTGGGAAGGGTGTGTCTAGGGAATGTGCAGGAGTTTTTAGCATTTGAGAGGAAAATTGAATCTGCAATTAACAATGCAACTAATTAGCACAATTTGTTTTGGTTTTTTGTTTTAAGAAAAGCCTACATGCTTCCATTCCCTTGGCTTGCTGAGGTGTGACTCCATGACAAGGTGACTGCTGACCTCTGTGTCATAGGCTGGAGGGACAGTCTTCCCAGCTCCTAAGAATAGTGATATCCATTTTGTCTCCTTTTTTGATGTAAACGCAGATGGAATATCTTAGAATATTAAACTCTTCAAGAAATAATGCTGCACGGTGGGGGAAAGCACACATGTAATGTCTGTGGCCCCTTTCCTTGTGGCCCTTTCCCCTACCCAAAGTGGGACCTTTGAAGAAGTTAACCAGAAGCCTGTTAAAACAAAACAAAACAAAAACCAACCAACCAAACAAAAAAATCCTCAGGAAAATAATAAAATAATTGCTTCTGTAAATTAGCCAAATTCTGCTTCCAAATTCTTTCTGTTTGATTTTGTAATTTTAGAGGATGTATTGTACAAACACACTGCTTACTGAAGGAGGAACTGGCAGCATTTCAAGCAGTGTGCCCTGCTGTTTATGTTCACTTTTAAAAGATGTTAAGATGGAATAGCACGTGGGATGGGATTGCTGCATACAATTTGAATTGCTCAAACTTTGGGTTTTAGAAAAGAATTATCACACATCTTGACAGTGTTTTATTGAAGTAACAGCCTGATACTTTTAATCAGTGTCACAGCATTTTCATATGTACTGTCCTTCAAAATCTTAAAAACTTAAAGTGTAGCTGTATTCTGAAATGAGAGATTAGATATGGTCCCATCCTCCTCAATTCATTAGAAGCTGAGTGCTAACTGATGGCAAGAATTGTTTTATTCCTACTTCAAATGCTGAATTTAAAGCTTCCTGTTCAGTCAAATGCCACCAGGTTGATACAGTGTATTTAAAAATAGCTTGTCCTGAAAAATCAGCAGTGGAGGAAAAATCATAATTGAAGGAAAAATTACCAGACTGTGAGAGCCCATGATGACTAATGGGGAAAAAACCTTTCAGTGTTAGCTGAGTAGTTGAGCTGGATTAATTTATAGTTTAGATGTTGGAATCTCACACTCAATGCTTTAATAAAATGTACTCAAACATCCTGGGTACTTACTGGAGCAGCACCTAAAGTACAGCAGTATAAAAAGAATCTAGATGAAGAAAGTTCAAACTCTTGTGGTTTTTTTGTTTGTTTGTTGGGGTTTTTTTAATACTTCCTTGTTTTGGAGCAGCAAAAAGGTGCCATGAGAATAGGGTATCACCTCTATTTGGGGTTGCAGTAACTCTTGTTTTCTGATCTGTAATTCTTCCAGCAAATACAGTTCATTCTGTAGCTAGGTCCTGAGGATGCTCTCTGCAGTGCTGCAAGATGAACTGTATTGCCCATAGTAAAGAGAATCTGGAAAGGATGCCTGCCAACATACAGGGGAGAGAAATCCAGCCCTATTATCTATGCAGAGTGGAATTGGCAGCTGGAAAGGAGAAAAAAAAAATGAAATGTAGGTTCTGATGTACTTATTTTCAGGTGCTGTCTGTCAAATGCAGTATCTCTGCTAGATGGATGTTTGTGGTGTCTGGATCTGCCCAGCTGTTACTGCAGCTCAGGAAAAAGTGGGGGCTGGTCTGGGACACCAACAGGCCCTGGAGCAGTGTTGTCCATTCTGTTCCTGTGCATCAGTGGGTGATCACCCCAGGAAGCTCTGACTGGTGAAAAACGAAGTCTTTTTCTCTTATTTCAGCAGGGATGATGATATCGAAGTGCTTGCAGATGAAACTTCTGACACAGCTGAGGAGGCATCTCCAGTGCGAGCTGTCAGCCGAACGTCCAGGTTTGTAGACAGATTTTTGTGCCATCTTGTTGAGGAAGAACAAGGGGTATAAGAGTTGGAACAAAGTTAGGAGTGTTCCAGCTTTCTGGAGTGCAACTTCCACCAGAGCAGAATGAAACACATGTGCTGTGTTCTCTGTTACCATGCTCTAGATATGCTGTTTTTCCTTTGCTGTTTTAAAAAACTTAGTGTCTGAGAGGTCTAAAAGCAAAGTAGGCAATAAAATGGATATTGCAGTGCCTGCTTTATTATATCTTTGTTATTGTACAAATAACAAGGCTTCTGGGTTTAGCCAAAATGCTGAAAATATCTTCTCCTAGGTTGAATGCATCTTTTCTTTCCTCTAAAACAGTAGTGAGTGGAAAGTAAGAGTTATGTGAGAGCATGGATTAATTTGATTGAAACTTCAGACTTGGCAGACTGTTAGAGCTAAACCCTGTAATTCACAGGGTGGTATTTAAGGAAAAGTGAAGAAAATAAACTTAACTCACATGTTCTGAGTTGTAATAACTGGTGACTTTTGAACTGATGCCTGCCTGTGCTGTTCTGTCTTTGGACTGGGTCTGCAGGGGAGGGAGTCTTTCCAGAGACTTATTGCCAAGAAATGTGTTTGTATTGATCTTTATGTGGAGAAACTATTCATGAGGTTTAAACCTGTCCTCCCCTCCTTCAGTAAGCGACTCTCCCAGCCAGCTGGAGGCCTTCTGGACTCTATCACTAATATCTTTGGGTAGGTTAGAACACTTTCACCTCTTTGTTTTGTATATTGATTTCAATGTACACCAAAATCTTGGTGATGCAGGGGATACGAACAAGTAATTTCAGCCTTTCTTCTAGCTTCTGCCTTTTTTTTTTTTCTTTTCTTTTGTTCTCTTCAACTTCCTGTTTCTTCCATCTTGCCGTGTGCTGACCTCTGACCTTTCCCTCCAGTCTGTCTGAGTCTCCCCTTTTGGGACATCAATCTTCTGATGCTGCCAGGTGAATTATCCACTCTTAGTCCAGCATGTAAACGTAACCATTGAAGTAACATGGAACCCAGCTGCATAATCCTGACTAGATTGCAGATGTTGAAAGCAGTGCTTAGAAACTGCAGTTAGAGAGGCAGTGAGCCCCTCTTTGTGGAGAGAATACACGGGGTTTGCTCTTACTTTCCACTGCACTCTGCTCCTTTAATAGGATTATTTGAACTAGTAAGTTGGGTTCTGTGCTTAGTATCTAGAGTTGAGCTTTGCTCACTGATGGTCTTTAAGTGGTGCAGCCTCACCTTTTGAACTGAGCCTTTTGCTGCCTGGGGTGTAGCCCTGCAATGGGCTCTCTCTAGGCATAATGAGGGAGTTGCAGTCTCTCCAGCTGCACTCACCTGCAATTACTCCCATGTTTCTCTTTCCTATAAAAAAAGCTCCAAACTGAGGTCATTAATCAGTCCAGGTAACTCATCTGGCATACTAGGAAATAACTAAAGCTACAGCTGGATGTAGTGCTAAATGACAAGCATAGTTTTTGAAAGATGGGATAAAAGAAAGTTTAAAAACTTCTTCCCACGTTTCTAAATCACTGCTCAGTGTAGTTAAGTGACAGGTAGAGGTAACTCAAGAGAAACAGTGTTCATTTCTCATTTTTAAATACCTGCTTTGTTTCATCTCAGGAGGCGTTCTTTGTCCTCGTTCCCTGCTCCCCAGGAAAATGTAGAGCCACATCCAGGTGCCAGTAAAGAAGTGAGAGTGCCCACTACTGCTGTGTGTGTCTTTGTAAGTACAGAAGAAATCCTCAGGTTTACTATTCCTGCTACTGACTGTATTTGGAGGGAGTGAATCTTATCTGTGTGGGAACTGATCTCCTGAAGCTCCTGCTGTTAATGTTGCAAGCAAGAAGGAATTCCTGATTTGGTGGCATGTCCCATGTAATTCTTAACCTGAATGCTTCTTGGAGCCAGTGTACTTGATGTCTGTCTGGACGAGGTCAATGATGAATAGTAAAAGGTCTGAGAGCACAGGGGAATCACACTCCATTACCTTTCAGGCTCCCAGCAGTCCCTGTTCTGTCATGCTGTAGTAGAGCTATGATTGAGAAAGAGACTGCTGACAGCTTAGGATTAATTCAGTTCCAGTTCTCCAGAGGGAAGGGAGTTGTGGTACTGAATATCATCCAACAGAACTGGTTTAAGAGGAGCTTGTGGTAGTGGGGTGTCATAATTTGTTGTGTGTGATCTCAAGTTTTCAAGCTGAGACCTCCTTTGTGCTGTTTTGGCCTCACAAGGCCGAATGTAAATTTCTGTGCAGGACATTGCCTTCTGAAGAGTCTGTGGTAATTGTCTTGTAATGCAGCTATTTGCTTGAACATTCCTCTGAAGCTTTCTCAGCACTCCAGTGCTGGATGTGGATATTTCATGGACATCAAGTGAGTTCTAGTCAAAACTTAAGTGATTGCCTGGAGCTGGCTTGAATGGGGAGCATCAGAGGAGGTGTTCATGGCTGCAGTCTGTGCTGCAGCCTCTCTCCTGTGGCTGTGTACAGCAAGCACAGTTGCTGGACAGATATAATCCTGGCTAATTTCATCATCAAAGGGATTGCAAAGCTATGCGAGGTTTTTTCAAGAGCCATGCAAGAGGTTTCCTTGGTTTCAGCTTTCCCTTAATCTTCTGTAAGGTTTACATCAGTCATCAACATAACTTCTCAGCATGGAGGGGCAAACCACAGTAGGCTGTGCTGTGGGGTGGAAAGCTGCCCTGTTCCAGCTCCCCAGCCTGTTGCAGCCTGGTGGTGATGGGAAGTTAATTATTGCAATATTAGAAGGGAAACATCCCTACTTATGTCATCCCTACTACGTGTTCCTTCTGGAGGTGATCTGTGCTAGGTTTTATCTCCTGTGTTGGGAGCCCAGGGGTGAGGTCCAGCAGAGTGTTCCAGGTGTGAATGCCAGCAATCTGCCAGAGGTTTGGCAGATACAGGGAACAGACCAGGCTCACTTCTAGAGAGATGTGTAGAATAGATTGGGGAAGATGGAGAAGGTAGTCACTTCAACCATCATTCTCTGGCATAGTTCCTAGGAAAGACCTTTGATCAGTTGTATGCTGAATGGTTCTTCTGCACTTGTAGAAAGATCAGATTTGAAGTGTAATGGCCATAAATATGAGCTGGCAGGCCCAAGTTCAAGCAACAAGTTCCAGAAAACTATAAGTTCCCAAAGAAACTGATTTTGAAAGAGCAGTTACTGAAAATACTCAAAAAGGTATGCAGCACATTAATTAAGAATGTGCTAACAGAGTGGGGGTAAGTTGAACCGTGAAATTAACATAGAATAAAAAAGGAAGGAATCTTAAAATTCTGGGAGATTTTAAGAGGTTGAGAATCAGTATTAACTGCCCAATTCAAGCTTCAAAACACTAAGTTGTAAAAACTTAGTGTAAAAAAGCAAAAAAACTTATTGTATAAAAGCAGGGGTGTCACTGCCCCTGCAGACAGACCCACAGCTGAAGTCTGAGCTGCCTGTCAGGGAGGTGCTCTCTGTCACAACCCTGCTGGTGCTGCTTAATCACCAAAGGGAAGTAGCATTGTCACCAGTACAGTGAATGAATGCAGTTCATCTGGTCGTCTGTTTTCTAGCAGACTTGAGTGTTCTCTGGTTGCATTAACTGGTTGGGTCATGTGCCATGGCTGGCTCTAGATGGAGAAATTAATAGTTTCCTTCTACAGCATATCACCTGTTATTGTGTTCTGTCCTTAATTCTTTTTCTGGTGTAACTTCAAAGCCTTGCCTTATAAGGCCTGAAATCATGGAGCTTTGTAAGGCTTCTGGTAGTTTATTACTGTTTTGAGTCCTTGCTAAGCATTTTCATTATGTGCTTTTGTTTTTTTCCTTTTGATTTCCTTTTTTCTCTGTTTTTACACCCATCAACCACAGTGGAGTTTCAGTCTGTGCCTTTATTTCCCATGTACTGCTGAAGGACCTACTCTGGTTCTGTGTAACCTTTAAGTTCTAGAGCTTTCTAACCTGTGGGGAGGTGAGTTGGCTCTGTGCTAATTCCATCTCCTGTGGCTGTTCCTCAGGATGCACACGATGGGGAGGTGAATGCAGTTCAGTTCAGCCCTGGCTCCCGGTTGCTGGCAACAGGAGGCATGGACCGAAGGGTGAAGCTTTGGGAAGTCCTGGGAGGTAACCTTTTTCTGCTTGGGGGTCTGGTGGGATGCTAAAACATTCTCATACAATAGTTCACTTTGTGTCAGCTTCTGTCCTAATCCATTGCTTAAGGTTTTTGTTCGTCTTTCTCTGTGCAGATGGGTGTGAGCCCAAAGGTTCCCTCTCTGGTAGTAATGCTGGGATTACAAGCATAGAATTTGATAGTGCTGTGAGTATCTGTGCAATATTCACTGTTTGTGACTGGAAATAAATTAATAGAATTACGTTGTGCTCTGCTATCAATTTCCATTCTAACCCTTTGAGAGGTTGCCTAAGAAATGAGTTAGCACTTATGAGAGTGACTGCAAGTTTATAAGGTTGTACAGAAGAACTTTATGCTTCAGTCTGTAATTCTCATCTTTGCACTACAAATCAGAAGATGATATGCAGCTTAGACAGTGGCTGTTATGATAATTACAAGAAAATACTCTAGACTTTTTCTACAGCAAGAAACGAGTCTTCAGCTTCCCACTGAAGCTGGTGTAACAGCACAAAAGCAGCAAACACAAAGGCTTTATTTCTCTGAATTTTGTTTCCATGAGTGCTCTGCTGAGGTCTGTGATGAATAGTAAAAGGTCTGATGATCCTAAGGCTTGTGCTTCCATGACCTTGTCTCCCAGCAGTTTCTCACCAGTCACGGCACAGTCATGGTGTGGCTGGTAGAGTGTTTGCTGACAGCCTGTGATGTGCTCAGCTCGTGTTGACCTCAAGCTCTGGAGACATGACTGGCATTAGCATCCAACAGTCTTTACCTGAAGGAATTTGGGGTCTTGGATTGTCATAACTGGACATGTGATCTGACTTTTCTGCTGAGACCTCTCCTGTAGCACTGTGCTCTGCTGCATGGACAGTAGAGCAAAGCTGACATGGTTTCTTCCACTTGGTGATTCTATCTGCTAAGCTTTACATACCCAAAAGGATCCTTCCTTTGGACACTGACCAGCTCATTAGAGATTTGGTGCAGGAAAAAGTAGGATCTTGGCAAGCTACTTGAACATACTAGAGGTGAGACCTGCCTGAGTTGAGATGCTAACAGGCTTTGGAGATTCAGGGAAGTGTTTTGAGATGGACAGGAGTGCAGGCATGAATCTTGTAGTATCCATTCTCCCATCATGGATGGCTTGGAGAAGGCCTAAGCCTAAAGCCATGAGCAGCTCAGTTTCTCTCTCCTTGGACAGACTAAATTTTTAGAGTCTTAGTTTCAGGTGTCAGCATTGTAATGCAAATTGCAAGAGTTGAGCTAATTCCACTCTTGAGGCCTATCTGAGCAGTGGGGGCAAGACAAAGTGGGGCTTTTTACCTGTGGAAAAAGTGAAAAAAGAGGAAAAAATCCACAATAGATGAGGGTAAAGTAGAACCCACTTCCTCACTGCATCAGAAGGGAAAGGAGAAAGTCCTTTCTGGTCTGGTTCTTGTTATTCCTTGTGTTTGTAGTCCTGATTACAGAAATCTGTCCCATTTTGATGCGAAGAAAATATGACACCAGCTTTCCTTACTGGGTTATGCTGCTGTGGATTTGGTCTTTTTTAATCCCTTGGCAACATAACACTGATACAGTTCTAATGATTCATTGGCAGTATTTGGGGGTTTAGTTTGCATATTGACTCACATAAGTAGTTTCAAATTCATCTTGTGTTCACAGGGTTCATACCTCTTAGCAGCTTCAAATGACTTTGCCAGCAGAATCTGGACGGTTGATGACAATCGGTTACGGGTGAGTCCCTTGAGGGCAAAGCTGTGCTGAGGCTTTTCCTCTCTTGTGTTTCCAGTTTTGTCTGTCAGATTTGGAAGTTGGGCATTTGCAGACACTTTCAATAATTCTGTTTGTGAACAGGTTTGTTATTTCTCTGCAAATTTCCACCATGCAGTCCCTCTGCTGGAAAAACCTTACTGTGTTATTGCAGTACACTTCTTGCATCCCTCTCTGGAAATACCACAGAAATCCCAGTGTTAGGTGTTGGGGACATTGAGAGATCAAATCCAACTTCCCTGCCAGAGCAGTACCACTCAGTGTAGGTGTCAGGGTTTAACACTGGCCCGGCAATTAAACCGAAAAACAGATTTTATATTAATCCCCCTCTCCTCCCTGATAAGGAAAGGAGAGAGAATAAAGAAAAGAAACTTACGGGTTGGAAACTAAACTACAAAACTTTAATGAAACAGTAATGATAAATAGGAAAGATTACTAAATATATACAAATATACAAGAAAAGATTGATCCCACGTTCCTCCCCCCTTTTCCCCAATAACTCTCACGTCACCACGGAGGCTGCAGGACAGTAGGTCACATAGGAACATCTCCAGGTGGGTCTGGAGTGTCTCCAGAGAAGCAGACTCCACAACCTGCCTGGGCTCTGTCACCCTCATTGTGAAAAAGTTTTTCCTTATGTTTACATGAAACCTTGTATGCTCCAACTTGCATCCATTACCCCTTCTCCTGTCATTGGTCTTCACTGAGAAGATCCTGGATCCATCCTCCTAGCTCTCTCCATTTAGATATTTATAAACATTATAAAAATTAATAAAAATTTAAACATTATTGAGGTCATCTCTCATTCTTCTCTTCTTCAAGCTGCAGAGCCCCAGCTCCCTCAGCCTTTCCTCATAAGGGAGATGTTCCACTCCCTTCATCATCTTGGTGGCTCTGCCATGGACTCTCTCAAGCAATACTCTGTTCTTGAACTGAGGGGCCCAGAACTGGACACAAATTTGAATGCTTCTTATCATTTATGGAGAGCCACTTCAATGTTTTATCCTCGGTCCAAGGAGAGGACTACTAAAGGGCTTGAAGAAGACAACAAAGGATTGGGGTTCTTTTAAGTGGGGAGCAGCATTCTTACAAAGAAGTCCTTTCCTTAGCAATTAAAGGCAGCAAGTGTGGAAGTGTTTGACTTCAATCTCAATGTTTTGAGAGATTCCTTCTTTCCTCCCAGCTCTTCTGTACTCACGTTCTTCAACACTCAGCTCTAGTTTAAAGAAGGATTTACTTTTGACCAGAAGAAAAATTTCTTCTTGGCTTTCTAGGAAGTTTGTTTTTGGTGGTTTTTTTTTGTTGTCATTCCTATGTACATTCTTCCTCAACTTTTTAGTTCAGGAAAATGCTAGTTTATATTCTGAGTCTTCTGATCTTTCACATGTCAGTTATAACCTACATTGCATTGTAGTTCACTGGGTAGTTCTCACTGCAGAGATGCCAGATTTTGTTTAGGAGAGTCAAGAATACCAGTTCTTGGGGCTGCAAACCCCATTACTGTGTGTGAATAGAAGCTCAGCAGACCACAGACCACTTCTTACAAGAAGTGAGTTGTCCCTGCAAGCATCCACCTTGCTTCACAGTATCTTCCTTTGTGTTTTGGTGTCCTTGGTGACTACCAGCTTTGGGCAAGTGCAGTCACTGTTCACTGACATAAAGTAGTGCAGTCTTTCTTTTGAGCATGTGAAGTATGGATTAGTTGTGGCTTGCACATGAGCAGGAGGCAGTGAAGCTAAAATCACAGTAAATTTTGCACTAACTCCTTACCTAAATGTCTGTGTGCAATGACTGTGCAGCAGGAGCAGAGGGATGTAGAGTGGAGTTTAGATCCTCCTCTCTGGGATTTCTGTTCTTTCTTAAGACAAAGTGGTCTTGATAGGATGATGCATTGTTTCAGAGTTTGTGTTGCATATCAAGTTTGCTTTTTTCCAAACTTTCTATTTCCTAAATCAAAAATTGCTTTCAGTAATTTGATAGTCCTCTGTTTTTTTTTTAATCTAACTAAATAGCAAAGATTTCTCTTGCTGTTCACAATGGTTACTTCAGCCATTCATTATCTGGTTTCTGGTTTTGTATGTAAGTCTTCAGCAATTTGAAGTGAGTGTGGTTTGTGTTCTTCTCTATCACAGAACCTCCCCTGCAGTTACAAAACTGCTGGAGGGAGTTTTTCTGACATCTTTGGTCATTTCAGCTTTCAGGCTTGAAATTGTAACAACAGCTTGAGACTAGATACCCTGTTGTATGCTTGAGAGAAGCTCATTATTAAAACCTGAAGGCACAGTTTCTATTTTCAGCATGCTTTAACCCCTTCTCCTCATCACTCCTGCAAGGCTGTATTGCAGACACCATCTCCCCATGAAATGTGGGTGTAAGGAGTCATGAGCATAAGACCCCACAGGTTCCCTGAGCAGCCAGAGAAACTGCCACCAAAGGAGACCTTCAGGATGAACTCCATGGTGCTTAACACTCCTCCTCACTGTTAATCTTAGTTTAACTAAAACAGGTTTGTTGCTTTGGGTTTTTTTGTTGGTTTTTTTTTTTTCCTCCTCCAAGCAATCCCATAGACATGCAAATCATCATCTTAAGAGTCTTTTGAGTTGTTGAGTAGCAGAACTAGGAAGCTGTGAGGAAAGGGCACAAGTGGAACTGGGTGATTTTACCATGTAAATCTCTCCTCCTCAGCACACCCTGACGGGTCACAGTGGGAAGGTTCTGTCTGCCAAGTTCCTGCTGGACAATGCCCGCATCGTTTCGGGAAGTCACGACCGGACCCTGAAGCTCTGGGACCTCCGCAGTAAAGTCTGTAAGGAAACCTTAACTTCTGTCCTTCACCCATATTCTGTGCTTCTGCTGAATGGAAATGGAAGTCTGACATCAGCCAGGTTATTCCATCCCCTTGCTGGTCTTAGCAAAGCAAAAACTAGCAACCATGCTATGCATGGAATCAGATTCTTTCTGCCAGTCACCTGAAATCAGAGTAAGGAACTGGAGGTGTGCAGGAAGCACTGCTAATGCTGCTGCACTGACAGTCACTGTGTTCTGCCACTGTTTTTTGTTTACCAGGGTAGGTGTTTTAGTCTTCCACTAGAAAACTTAGAGCCAGGTCAGAGTTTTTAACCCTGAGGTGGATGGAAATGTCTCTTGGAAATGTACCAAGAGTTTCAACATCTCAAATGAAGGAAATGCTAGGATCCAGATTTTCCTCTGGCAGCAGCACCTCATTTCCTTGTGTTTCTGCCTGTTGATGGCTTTTAAACCTTTTTGCACTGAGAGAGAAGTTGAGATTTAAGTTACCTCAATACCTGCACCACAAACATAGGTCAGGGAGACTGTTTCATGTTGTTTAACAGTAGCAAATGAGTCTGAATAGGAATTTGGAAGTAAAGCTCCTGTTCTGAGAGCATTTAAAGGGGTGTTGGCCACAAAAAAGGAGGCAGAGAGGTTGTTGAAGACTTACACTCTGTCTTAGAACAATCCTGATTTATCTGCCCAGTGGCACTCCTTGGGCACTGCTCTGTGTGGCCTCTGTGTATGTGCTGATTTTCTGTTCCTGTTTCCACCATGATGTACAGCATAAATTTCAGTGTCACTGTTGGTTTATCCTTTCCAGGTATAAAAACAGTGTTTGCAGGATCTAGCTGCAACGACATCGTCTGTACTGAGCAGTGTGTAATGAGTGGACATTTTGATAAGAAAATTCGTTTCTGGGACATCAGGTAAAGCTATTGGAAGAAGGCTTATCTTGGAGGCATGGTTATGGGATTGCTGCCTCAATATGATGTGAAGGAAGGAATTCTTCCTCCTGAGCTTCAAAGCTATTGACACTGTTGCCATTTCTATACTGTGAGGTGGCTTGGGATTTTTTGGGAGGAGATGCCAAAAGCATCCTAAAAGGCAGTCTTCTTTCTTGTATATATTTTGCATTGGTCATTATTTGGCACTCTTGATGCTGTGCAGAGGGTGGGGTGGTTGTGAGGAAAGTTATCTGTCTCTTGGCTGGAAATGTTACCCACAAAGTCAGGTCTAGTTTGGGAAAGAATCAAAATGTGAGAATAAACCAGTAATTTTTTTTCACCTTCCCCACTGGGATAAGACAAGGTTTTGATTCAGTGGCTTGGCTTCTGGACCCTGGCTTATTGTTTCTTTTTTATTTCTTTTTTTTTTTTTTCCTGTCTTTAGAACTGAAAGCATAGTAAAAGAACTGGAGCTGCTTGGAAGAATCACAGCTCTGGACCTGAACTCAGAACGAACAGAGCTTTTGACCTGCTCCCGTGATGATCTGCTGAAGATCATTGATCTCCGGGTTAGTGCTGTCAAGCAGACATTCAGGTGAGTTTGTTCTCCACAAGAACATGGATTTCAGAACTTTGGATTGCTGATTGCCCTCTGTGTTGGAGCATTTTTCAGTATCTCCATGGAGAGAGATCTCTCCTGACTTTACTACATGAGTAGCAAATCTCTCTGTATCTGAACAGCAGAGATCTGCTCGTGTGGACTTTCTCATTTACCTCTTCAGAGAAGACAGCTTGGCTTAGAAGTGCTTGGCCTGAAGGAAAGAATTTCTTCAGATGCAATTGAGAGGAGGATGTATGAGAAATGTGAAACTGTGATAAAGGGATACTGAATCTTCTTCCCAATGATGCAGGAAGTCTTAACCATGCTCTTTAGTGAGAACCTGAAGGTCTATCTTGTTATAAATGAATTCACAGTTATCTGATCTTCACTTTTCAGTGCCCAGGGATTCAAATGTGGCTCTGACTGGACGAGAGTTGTGTTCAGGTAAGGTCCAATGTAAGCAAGATATCTAATAAATCTTTCCCCAGCAAAAGTGAGTGATCTTTGATGCTTGGCTGCTTTATCCCCATTTACAGCTAGAAAACCTGGAACAGAGTTTGTGATTTGCCCCTTGGTTGGGGTGTATCTGTAGATGTTGATCCAGTATCTTGGAGACTTTCTGATTACAAAGTGCTCTCACATCTTAGTAGCTGCTAATACATGAGTTTTAAAAAACTGTTTAATGCCAAGTTGCTTGCTTTGGAAGTTGAGGGTGGAATGATGATTTGTGTTGACAAACTGCTGACTTGAAAACTGTTTTCTGCCTTCTGCACCTCTCTGATCTCCCAGCCCTGATGGTAACTATGTGGCTGCTGGTTCAGCTGATGGGGCCCTCTACATTTGGAGTGTGCTCACAGGGAAGTTGGAGAGGACACTTGCAAAGCATCACAGGTGAGGATAAGGTGGACATGTAGTCTCAGGTGGGGATCTGGGTTGTGAATCTTGCTGAGCTGTTGAAGAACTGTTGTACAGCTTAGCAGCTGCTGTTGGTGTGTGAGAGTTGTTAACATGCAGATCCTCTGTGGATTCATGGCAGTGTTCTCGAGACAGAAATTAAGTTAGGTTTGTTATTGTTCAACTTCTTGAACTGAGATTATTCTAATAAAATATTTGATGTATCCAGGTGAAACTGTATCTCTCAAGCTTATTAAAAGTGGAGAGCGGAGAGCTAAGAAATCATGGGGGTTTTTTTGAGTCCTAGGATGTTTGATTTCAGTGTTGAGTGCTGTTGTGGAATTCAGCTTTTTTGTCAACTTACACCTGCCTTCCATTTCAGTTCTCCTATCAATGCAGTTGCATGGTCACCAGCGGGTGCCCATGTGGTCAGTGTGGACAAAGGAAACAAGGCTGTCCTGTGGTCTGAGTTCTGACTGGCTGGAGGGTGAAAGCAGAGCATCCCGTGCCTCTGTGCGTGGGGGTGCTGGGCCGTGGCTGAGCAGCATGGAGACCCGAGCCCAGATCCATCCTCAGTGGGGATACTGACAAGCACACGGGCTTCACTTTCCAGAGGGAAGTTCTAAAGCAATGGAGAAGGAGCCTGAGCCAGAGACTTCTGATGGCTGTAACTGCACTGTGGCACTCGGACTCGGCGAGTGATTAACTGTTCTGGATGGAGAATGCTACTTAGCCATGCCTTCCTGTGCAGTGCCCATGCACTGAGTGGAGCTGAAGATACTAGCAGGATTCCTCACACCAGACAGCTGTGCCAAATACCCTGTCACACAAATGAATCTACATACAGCACTTCTGAGCTGGAAAGAAGTTACTGTGTATGCTGACTTAATACATGTCCTGTCTCCTGTGTTCTGTTCTCGTGGCCTAGCTCAGGCATGGGGTGAGAAGATCCTGAAGTGCAGACAGGTCCTAGGCAGCCTCAAGTGCTGGAACAGCTTTTAAAGGTTGTGGCTTTGGCAGCTCTACCTTTGAGTGACCAGCTCAGGTCAGATCTGCTCCCATCCTGGCCCTGGTTCTCCAGCACTGTTGTGTGAGCTCTTTGTATCAGTTTCACCTGCTCTTAAGGCAATGGTCTGTTCTCCAGGATGTCTGCACCCTTTTGTTAAAAAGCCCTTCAACACCTCGGGTGTCACAAAATAGGAAATTTTAAACCTTTTTATTCTGCAGGCAGTTTGGTTACTGGGTTTGAGGAGAGAGTTGAGCTTCTGTTGTGCTGCTGTGGTAAGGAATGTAGTCATACTCTGACTTCACCACCAGAATATAAAAGTTTGGGCCCTTTTTCTGTTTATCCGTCCCACCCTGGCGCCTGTCAGTAGAACACAGGGGAGCAGCAGGGTTAAATCCCAAATCCGTTGTTCTGGTGCTGGCAATTCCAGGCCACTTGCCCCCTTCTGGAGCACACGTGCAATATTCCTTTTTGTGCTGGAGCCTTCTGTGCTACGGAGCAGTGTCTTGGCTCTGTCCCTGTTCAAGCATCCAAACCCAGGATGTGGCTCAGGGGGAGCTGCCTGGCACACCTTGATCCAGTCAAACCTTTCCACATCATCTGGGCCTCAAGACAAGCCACCAGCGTTTTGCTGCCTTTTTATTTGCACTTTATTTTCTTCTTTCCTGATAGTGTTTTACTAAGGAGGTGTGTTCTTTGGAGGGGCTGGATGAGGAGGGTAGCTGCTATAACAGGCATCTCTTATAGCTGCTATAACCTGGCCTTTTGTTGAGACACTTTCTGCAGAGGGGAGTTAAGAGTATAGGGGGCAAAGTTTTTATTTATTCAGCTGCCCATAAGATCTTGATTGTAAATAAACCTGTGTTCTGCTTTTAAACCCCCCCTCAGTGTGTGGATTCATTTGTGTCTGCATGATCCTGTTCTGAATGAATGAAGATGGGAACCTGAAATGTCTCTGTGCTGTCTTTTCCCAGTGAACTGGAGATTTGTGTTCAGCCACACTGTGGGATTTGGTGCAGAGGGAGAAAGAGGATAATGCTCTTACCTTCAGGTAGACATCTCACAGGTACAGCCTGGCCTTGTCCCATCTCAGGAGTGGTGCCTGGAGACTGAAGGAAGCTTTGCTGTGTGGAATGAATGTCCTAGTCCTTGAAAGGCTGATATATACTTGAATTTTTTTGATCAGTTACCCAATTGAGGAAATTAGTATCTGCATTTCAGACACTGCTGAAGGCGTTTTCTGCTGGCTGCTGCCTTGTAAAGTTGTTAAGCCAGTAAGAGGAGTTGCATATATCTTTAAAAACACAAAAATCCTTGTTGAAGAGAATGCTTCCTACTTCAGAGTCATGAAGCAAAGCCTTCAGCTGTTTCTTGGACAAATTTCCTATTTAATTAAGAGCCATCAGTTGCTGCCCTCCTGTTTTCTGAAGAAGCCTTCCCTTCAGTTCTTGGAAGCAAAATCTGTAGCAAGTGAGAATGGTGGCATTCTGAAGCATTTCTACAGGGGCCAGATACTTTTTCTTCAGTCTGTTGCTGTTGGCAGAAGGTTCTCCTTGAAAAGACACCTACCAGGAGCCCAGGTGACCTTGGTTACTGTGGAAAAGCAGATCACTAAATGACAAGTCAGCATGATGCAAGATTATTGGGAGATTAAAATAATTAAAAAGGGGGGGCTGTGCTGAGGTGGATGGGAATAGGTTTAGGGTGTTTATCAGTCAGGCTGCTGTACTTGTGTTTTGCTGTAGTATGCTCTCAGACTCTTACACAAAGGGGTCTGTTTTGCCTATTGATGCTGTTGCAAAATAGGTTGATAATACTTGAGGATAATGGCTAGCTAAGACCTTAAGCATTCTAGATTAAAATTCCTCTAGGACCAAGGTATGTAGGAAATTCTAGGGACTAATTTTAGCCTTTTTCCCCCCTATAGTTTATTTCTCTATTTCTATTGCCCGTTTGCTTCTTCCTTGCAGAGGGAAGAAGAGAAAATGAAGGTGCCTGCTGTGCAGAGATGGCTGTTGTTTCTCTGCTGAAGGTGGAGCTGCCCTTCAAGTGGTTTAGGAGGGGTATTTTGCTCCAGACCTAGGGCTGCATTAGAATAGTAGAAATGTTTTGGTGGGAAATGATCTTTAGATCAAGTCCAACTGTTCTCCCAGCACTGCCAAGGCCAGCACTAACCCATGTCCCTCAGCACCACATCTCCATGGCTTTGAAACCCCTCCAGGGATGGGGACTCCATCCCTGCCCTGGGCAGCCTGGGTCTGACAACCCTTTCCAAGAAGAAACTGTACCCCAGCTCCAATTTCAACCTCCCCTGGTGGAGCTTGAGGCTGTTTCCTCTTGTTCTATCCCTTGGGAGCAGAACCTGACCTCCCCACTGGCTCCAGCCTCCTCTCAGGGGGTTGCAGAGAGCCAGAAGGTCTCCCCTCAGCCTCCTCTGCTCCAGGCTGAACACCCCCAGGTCCCTCAGCTCCTCCTGGTCAGACTTGTGCTCCAGACCCTTCTCCACCTCAATTCCTCTTCTCTGGAAACACTTCAGCCCCTCAATGTCCTTCTGTTCCTCAGGGCCCCAAAACTGACCTCAGGATTTGAGATGCTGCCTCAGCAGTGCCCAGCCCAGGGGAACATCAGGAACTGTGTGTTGTGGTGGAATGGCTTCCAAGGTCCCCTGAAGGTGTTTGCAGTGGCACCTGTACCTCCTGGATACTGGAGGAGGAGGAGTTCTAAAGGGGGTGTTGATTCCACCTTGAAGGACTGATAATTCTGCAGTGTCAGCATTTAATAAAAACAGCTTTTTCCTTTTTGTCTTTGCACTGTGTGACCGAATAGGAGGTCTGGGTTTGTGTGGGTTAATCTCTGGGGTCTCTTCCTACTTCCTACAACCAGGACCTGGCTTTCCTTTAGGCATGTGTGAATTCCCATGTTGGAGGGCTGGCTGCTTTGCCTTTCCCAGAGTTGATTCAATAGACTAGTGATTAAGCTCTGCAAATAACCCACTTCCCGTTAATAAAACGTTGCTGGAATTTGAAAAGCACTGAAAGAGCTGAGGAACACTGTTTCTGTGTTAATTTTTTTCAAGTAATTTATGTACCCAGGCCACTATCTTCAGCCAGATGGGGGGGATTGTTGGCAAAAAAGGAAGCTTGATTTGTGACTGCAGGGTTGCCTGAGATGGAGAGTGCTGCTTGGGCTGGCAAGTGGAAAGGATGTGATGTCCTTTTTAATCAAACAAACAGATGCAGCCCAGAGGAAAGCTACAGCTGTTTGTGCAGCTTGCCAGCCAAAAATTGAACGTCTTGTGTGTAGTATCAAGACCAAATCTGGGGAGGGAGGGAGGGAGGGAGGGAGAAGCTGTTCTTGACACATTCATGGACAGAGAAGCTGAATTGATTGAATCTCTGTTCCTCTGTCTCACATGGTGGATGTTGTGCCTCTCTCAGTAAGTAAATTAAGGAGGGGAGGTGGACTAGCAACAAATCATTTTGCAACAGCGTGGCAGTGGGATGTTGGAGCAATAATAAACTGCTTAGTGATATGGGACTAGTCCATTGCCCTCAGTGTTTAGTCCTTTTAAGAGCATGTATTGATAGAGACTTGGTTTGGTGGTTATACTATAAACTCCCTTTCATAAATGGCTCCTGTCTCTTCAGCTTCTTCTCAGGCTGGGTGGCTTGCAGCCCTAGCAGATAAGAGACAGAGCTTTAGAATAAAGCTGCTTTCAGTAGCTATCCTGTTGTAAATCTGTAGTCCTTACAAAGTGTACAAGTATGACATTGTAGACCCTTTCACTGACCATCTGAGCTTCCTTAGGTAATCCTCGGTGTTGCTGACTTTCCAGTTGAATCTTAGCCCAGGCACAATATTTGCTCTTGGAGGGGGGTTAATTCCTGAAATCCTCAATGGACGCAACCAGAGACGTGCTTTCAAATCCCCTACAAATTGTCTTCCTTTGCCAAGGGGTTAGTAGTTCCCTCATGAGGAAGCATAGGATGCAACTGCCTGGAAAATTCATCTTTCTTTGAAGGTTTAGGAGTTCACCTCTTCATCCCCTGGCAGCTCCTGTGAAATTTTGAACACAACAAGGTATTTAATGTTATTTTCTGGTTTGTTCATTTGGGTCTGCAGCACAAGCAGGGGATCTGTTCAGTAAAAAAATGTTATTCTGTACTTGGGGAAACCTTCCTACGGTTCATAGAGATAGAAATGCTTAAACACAGGTAAAGTCTGTCTCTAATCCCTACCTGACTACCCCTCTTAGAAAGCTAAGTGTATTTCCTTTTTCTGTGGTCTGTTGTGTGCAAGAAGGCCCTAGAAATTGTTTCTACTCTTGAAGCAGCTTTAAAATGGGAAAGCAACCATCAAAACCTGCTGGCAGCAAATTGCCCTGCCAGAGCAGTGGGCTGCCTAACACACTATAGGCATCCACATGGGGCTGATAGAGATAAGTGTAAAATAGGGGATATGTAGCATCATCCTTTGCCTGCCCCTTGGCTTCAGAGTCATGTGGGGTTAAGGTTGTGCTAGATCATCCCATTCTTCCCTGTGAACGAGTCTAATCCTGTGGATCAGATCTTACAAGTGATTTCCAGAGCCTTCTGCAGCAACATGCTGGATTCCTGAGTCTTGTGGTGGTCTGTGGGGAAATTCTTTGCTTTATTTTGAATTTGCTGCCTGATCACTTACTGGATTCTGCGTTTTTATGACTTAGAAAAATGAAAAACTAACTCCTCTTTGCTTTGTGCTACTCAGGCTTTCTGAACATTTCTCTGGATATCTCTTGTGTCCTTTTGATCCTTGTTTTCTTACCCTTTATTTTTTTGCCCTGAAGAATCTAATTCTATCTGGTTTTTTTCCTTAGGTACATGCTGTTCCCCACCCCTGGTTATGCTTGTTACCTTTCTGGGCAGGTAGCTGGAGTCTTATGTTCTTAAGGACCATTTGGTTTTGAGTTCAGTGCTACCCCCCAAGTAGTAGGTTGCATATGGTTCTGAGTCAGGAAGATACAGTAGGAGTTCTCCTTTTGTGTTTGGTCTGACTCCTTACCAATGCATACCACCTTCTTAGATCTTTGAGCATCTGAGAGGTGGATACATGAGGGGTTCTAAACTCGAATAAATGACATTTTCTTTGTTCTTATTTATTTTCTAATAACTTCTCTGCTTATGTAGATACACTTTTCCTGAGCAATACCAACTACAGCTGTGTGTGCCAGGCTACAGCTGCACTTCCTTTGGGGGCAAGACCTTCCACTTACCATCACAGAGCATATGGTCTTTCATCATCACTTAACCCAATCTGCATCATGAAACACTCCCTCAACGTAATGTGGGCAGCTTTATTTTTGGGATCCCAGCACAGCTTTGTGCCTGTGGGCAGGCTGGTCGCTCCTTCCCAAGGTTTCTCTCCATTCCTTCAAGGAGGTTCTCAGCAGCATCTGCCTCAGGACAGATGATTCTGTGCTGTTGCATATTTGCTACAGTGAAAGTCCAAAATAACAAACCACCTCCCTTAAATAACCCAGACCCTGAAAGCAGCCAAACCCCAGATGAATTGGTATTCTTTATTTCCTATAGTTCATGCCATTATTAATGAGTGAAATGATCTTCCTTCTGATCTCACAACAATTTAGAGCCTCTGATGAGAAGTCTTGAGGTACCTTTTGAAAACAGATTACTTTTATCTATACCCTCATAGTTTTCTTCACAAAACTGCTCTCTACAAACCTCCCTGAAGAGTTATTTTTAAATATGTTGTTTGGTTGGTTTTGTTTTGTTTTGTTTAATAAGGAACTACTAAAATGAAAAGAACTCTGCAGGAGTATCTACTGAAATAGTCTTTGGTAAACTGTACATGGGAGTGGAGTGCTTTAGCCACCAAGTATAATTCTGCTTTTATCTCACCCAGTTATTTCTTCTGACATCTTTCCCAGGACCTTTTGGGGCAGAAAAGCTTCATTCACCCACAGTCACATACCCACCTTTGACCATGAGCTGCCCTGAGTCCCAAAAGACAAGTGGGAAGAACATGAGTTTGGATAAACAAATTATCTTCAAAAAAAGCACCCGTGACAAAGCTGTAAGTACGATAATAATGGGTTTATATAGGCACAGGGTCTCACTTGTAGTTAGACTGGAAACTGATTAGAAAGCTCTTTCTTGTCCCTTTCATTTTTTTCTGAAGAAGGACCATGAACTGTATTTAGTCTGAGGGGATGATGTAGAATTCATAGGGCAAGATTCTCATATATTGTAATACAACAGCAAGGTAACTCGTCTCTCAATCCTCCTGGGTTGTACTGCTGGTAATTGTTTAAAACAAAGCGGATTCGTTGTCTTTCCAACCTGAGGGCACCAAAAATCTTTAAATCTGACAGTTCTTTGACCCATGCATAGGTATTTACATTGTACTTTGGGGAGTTGTTCTACATCAGGTCTTCAGTTCTGGTGTCCTGAAGCACGTGAATAATCCTGTTGAGTCCAGTGGGGATTGCATGATGTTTGCTGGGGAAAATAAATCCCTTTACAAGGGAATCTCTACGAGTTTTGCTGTGTGTCTCACCACCAACACACAGCCACACAACCATCAAGACTTCATAGTTCAGCCATGGTCATCTTCTCCCTGCAGCTGACCGTCTACCTGGGGAAGCGGGACTTTGTTGACAATGCAGGGAATGTGGAACCTGTAGGTAAGTCCACAAGGATACGTGTTGGTTTTGCTTTCTTTCAGATGGTGTTGTGATGTGACTGCCCATCCTGCTCTCCTAACCCTAATTATCCTTGGTCAATCTTTTTTTGGTTTTGCTTTCTTTCAGATGGTGTTGTGATGGTAGACCCTGCAGTTATCAAGGACAGAAAAGGTTGGAGGTTTTACTCAACAAATGTTTCAGAGATTGTTAGTCCTAGTGAGGTGCTGATGGAGAATTTCTGTTATTATTTTAAGGATACAAATGTAATTCTCTTTCCCACTGAGTGGGCCTCTTACTCAACATAATGTATGTTCTTACAAATGGGTGTGAATGCTTCTGGGGCCATAGAGCTGTGGTGAAATGGGTATCCCTAGCTCTGTAGTGCAGGAGGGTTTTACATCCCATGCTGGCTGCACTACTGGCCTGCTGCAGGCTTTACCTCTCATGTGCTTCTTTCCAGTTTATGTGTCCCTGACCTGTGCTTCTTTCCAGTTTATGTGTCCCTGACCTGTGCATTCCGGTATGGCCGGGAGGACATTGATGTGATGGGTCTCACCTTCCGACGAGACCTGTTCTTCTCTAGGGTCCAAGTGTACCCACCTGCTGACAAGCCAGAGACACTCTCCCCCTTGCAGGAATCTCTGCTGAAGAAGCTGGGGAAAAATGCTTATCCCTTTTTCTTTACAGTAAGTATCTCCTATGAGCCTCTGACCCTCTTCTTGTGTGTTATTGCCAGGCCTCTGAGACCTAGTGATGGACAGATGACAGGGATTAACAGTGAATCCCTGTTATGCAAACTTCCACTTTTGAGTGGCAAGCAATTTTAGTTTTCCCTCACCATCCTAAGTGGTCAAGTGAAAAGGCAAGGAAACATGCAATGGCTTTGTGCTATAACAGCTCCAAAAAATCCATGTATTCCCCATTCCTGATGGGCTGGAATACTTTGTACCATTGCCCCAGTGCAATGTGGCACGCGAGGAAGTGCCAAACCCTTTCTCTTTAAAAACTGTATGGAACAGACAAGTGAATGAAAAGGTCTTTCATCTGACCAGATGTTGTCAACAGATAACAGCTGATGGCCAAATGCCCATTCTGACAATCCTGTCAGTGTCAGTACAGTAACAAAAGTAGTGTCAGTGACATGCCAGCCCTAGAACTCCCTAGGAAGATCCCAGGATGAAATCCATGTGCTCTAAGACAGCAGCAAATGTTTTGGGATGATTCTGCAGAGTGGGTTGGTGCCTGTAGTAACCACTCAAATGCAACCTAGTGATCCTCAAACTGCCAGAGTCTCCAGTGGGGTGATGGCATTGTCTCCATGAGATAGCTTGCAGCCTTCCCAGTGGGTATATGGAGCTACTGCCCTCCCCAGGCCAGGTGTGAATGGACACTGGCTGGCAGCTGGCTGCTCTTCATGGCCATAGTTGTGTTTCTGACATAGAGATGCTCTGCTCAAGCTTCAGTCCCATGTGAGCAGCACTGCTGTGAGCCATAGTGATTGTTTCGGGTGGGGAACAAAATGTTCCAGCTTCTACTCTAAGCTGTGCCTCTAGGGCTCTGTTTGGTTTTTACACCAGGAGCTTCACATGCCTGGACTTGTTTTATTTTTTTCTCTCTTCCCTACCACCCTCCTTCCTTGGCTATTGGTGTATTTTGGGACAGAGGGACTTAGAATCATAGAGTCCCAGACTGGTTTGGGTTGGAAGGGACCTTAAAGATCATCCAGTTCCAACTCCTCTGCCATGGGCAGGGACACCTCCCACTAGATCAGGTTGCCCCAAGCCCCATCCAACCTGGCCTTGAACACTTCCAGGGAGGGGGCAGCCATAACATCCCTGGACAACCCGTTCCAGTGCCTTAGCACCCTCATAGAAAAGAATTTCCTCCTTGTTTATACATGGTGAGTATAAGGCCCAGTATACCAAAGCTCCTAGTTCAGTCAGAGCTTCAAAGGGTTACTACATCCCAGCAAGTGACCTGTTGTCTTCAGGATTGCTTTGCACTTTTTGTGAGCAATACATTAATTACAGTATCACAGAGTTGGAAATCTTTGTGATATTGCTTTGGGGTCTTTTTCTCTTCTTCCTTCCACAGTTCCCAGATTACCTGCCTTGTTCAGTCTGTCTGCAGCCTGGACCTCGTGATGTTGATAAGGTGAGACCAGTGGGACACTTGTGCTTATTGTGCTTGAGGAAAGTCATATGGAAAAAGTCATGTGAATTTATTTGGCTGGTTTGAGAGTGTAACTAGGTGATCCTTGCACTTACTGTGCTCTGCCATAAACGGCAGGAGCCCAACTTCAGAGCTACAGATGTGTGGCACAGATTTGGAATCTGAGTCCTCAGAATAAGAAAGGGAATCTAGTCAAAGAGCAGCAAAACTCCTAAGCCTGCAATGATTGTAGATTCCAGAAGGGCTCCCCGTGATTTGTGGGTTGGCTGCACATAAAATGGTCGTAGCTGTCAGGCTACGTAAGGAGAAGGAGACTGAGTGCCCAGAATCTCACAGATGGCTGTAAATAGCACATGTTAAGACCTGCTTCCAAATTAAAACAACTGCAGAGAAGGGCTGGCTTGCACATGGGTGTAAACAAAACAAAAACCTTGGTGTAGAAGTCACCAAATAATGAGATGTTCTGCAAGCTTTCTGATGTAAGTTAAAATACTCCTTTTATACTTTACTATATTCTCCTCTGAACAGCTGAGCTAGACTAATAACTGGGCAAGGTGGGATGCAGGTTGTAGAACCCAGTGCCACGGAGAGAAGGTGTGATTTTTGTTTAGCAAAAATCCCCATATTGCCCTGTAGAGTGTTATCTGGGTCTCAGAGATGTCCCATGGCAGTATAAACCCATTAAAACAGAAGTCTGCTTGGCCTGATTGGCTCCTAGACAAGGGAACCCTATGTCAGTCTTATATCCTGTAGCATGCTGTGACCTCTGCCATGCTGGTCTCACCAAAAGCCATGTGGGAGTAGGGTTGTCATCCTCCAGAGGCTGGGAATTAAGCCTCATTTCTCAGAAGCAGCATGGAACAGGTGGATGCTGCCACTTCAGTTGGCAGGGATCTTCAGTAGAGCAGTGGGAGATCAGAAGAACAGGAATCTGCAAGTTTCTGTTGTGCAGAAAGGTATTTAAACACCTGCAGATGTTCTTGGCTACTGACACTGGTTTCACAGCTGTTTTCTTTCTCTCTGGCAGAGCTGTGGGGTGGACTTTGAGGTGAAAGCTTTCTCAACAGAGAATCTGGAAGAGAGAATTCGTAAGAGGTAACAGAACATGTGGGTCTGTCCAGCTTTGTCCTTCTTAAAGGGGGTGGGTGGCTCAGTAATGGTTGATTGTCCAGCTTTGACCCACTCGTTACTGGACTCCAATAAGCACGTGTGAATGCCAAGCACAAAAGTGTCACCATGTTGTCCTCTGCTGCTTCCCAGGGACTCTGCACGCCTGCTGATCCGTAAGGTGCAATACGCTCCGGAAAATCCAGGCCCCCAGCCTTGTGCAGAAACCACCTGGCAGTTCTTCATGTCCAACAAGCCATTGCACTTGAAAGCTTGTCTCAGTAAGGAGGTGAGAAACTTGTCCTGGGGCTGTGGACATCACACCAGAAGGCTGTGCTGCTCTCCAATGAGATCTAGACAGGCTAGAGAGGTGGGCAAAGGTGAACCTCACGAAGTTCAGTAAGGACAAAGGCATCAGAGCAAGAATAACATCGAGCACAAGTACACCTTAGGGAATGTCCTGCTGGAAAGCAGTTCCATGGAGAAAGACCTTGGAGTCCTAAATTCTCCCTAAGTTAGCAATGTGCCCTTGTGGCCAAGAGGGCCAATGATGTCCTGGGGTTGCATCAGGGAAAGTGTGTCCAGCAGATCTATGGGATGTTCTCCTCTCTTACTCTGCCCTGGTGAGACCATGCCTGGAATACTGGATCCAGCTTTGGGCTCCCCACTTCAAAAGAGACAGGGATCTACTGGAGAGAGTCCAAGGGAGAGCTATGAGGACGATGAAAGGGGCTTGGACATCTCTCCTATGAAGAAAGACTGAGAACTGGGGCTGTGCAGCCTTTAGAACAGAAGGCTGAGAGGAGATCTTCTGAATGTCCATCAGTATCTGAGGGGTGGGTGTCAAGAGGAAAGGGCCAATCTCTTTTAGGTGGTGCCCAGATGGAACATGGGTCGAAGCTGGAACATAGGAAGTTCCACCTCAACGTGAGGAGAAAGTTCTTGCCTGTGAGGCTGAGGGAGCCCTGGCCCAGGCTGCCCAGAGAGGTTGTGGAGTCTCCTTCTCTGGAGACTTTCCCAGTGTGTCCCTGCTGTTCCTGCTGTGGGTGTTCCTGCTTTGGACTAGATGATCTCTAGGGGTCCCTTCCAACCCCTAACATTCTATGATTCTATGATAGCACTGGTGTTCCAAGGTGCATTTTGCTACCCAAAGCAGCTCCTCCATGTGTTACACAGATGCCTCAGCTGAGGCTGTCCTGGTCCAGTGCTCAGGGGCTCTAATGTCACTTCTATCAGTAGCTACTGTCAGGGCAGGCTGAGACCCTCTTACAAGACACAGCTGAGGCTACATGAGACGTTAGCAGAAGGGTCATGAGCCATTGGGAATGGTTGTCTTGCCTTACCTGGCCTCCAAGGTTTGCTCTGGGGTCACCAAAGGGGTTTAGGGCTCAGGAGAGACCTCCTCCTGGCTGGATTTCTGAGCACCACATTCCCTCTAGGTGTACTACCATGGAGAGCCCATTCCAGTCACGGTCACTATCAACAACAGCACAGATAAAATGGTAAAGAAGATCAAAGTCCAGGGTATGTTTTTACTGTTGATTTGGATTCTTTCAGGGCTAGAAGGTTGAACGGTGGGAGGGCTGAAAGACACCAGTAACAGTGCTTGCAGCAGCTTAAGCAGGCAGTGTGGGACAAGTAAGGAATTTGTCCCTTCACCCTGTCTGTTGGTGTTTCTTTGCTTTTCATTGAGTAAAACACTGCAGCCTTGTTTGTGACTCTCAGGGTTAATTGTGTGGCTTCATTTCAAGCTCCAGCATGTCCCCTCTAGTAGAGAGAAAAGGTCTGGCACCTGCAGCAGGCAAAGCAGGTGCTGGGGGGACAAACCCAGCTCATTTGTGAGGCTGGTGGGAAGGGCTACCCAGGATGTGATGATCCTCCTGACCGTGAAGGTGTCGAGGGTGCAGATGGTTTTGCCTGGGGTTTTAGGAACATCTGGCAATGTAAGAACAACTGCTCTGCCAGCAATGGTGTAGTTCCTCCTGAGGAAGCTGAGGGCAGAGACTGAGTTTCAGAGGAGCTGCAGTGCTGTGCCTGTGTTTTATTTGTGGCATGGTTCCATTCCAGAAGCCCCATTGCACTTGGACCTGTGAAAGACAGCCTGAGAGAAAGGATAAAAGAGAGAAGGGAAGGCAAGGAGGGAGCAGAACTGCTGAGGTTTTTGTAAAGCTCTGTATTAAGAGAAAGCCAACTCAGTGTTGGTCTCGGATGTACTGTCTTGTGATTCCCAACTATTTTTAGGCTGACTTACCTTTGTCAGGCTTAAAAAGATCTTGTTGATCAAGATTCTTGTTGACCCAGATTCTCTCCTCATCAGTGTTTCAGTCACAATTACCCCATGGGGTGTTGGTGTTTGATTGGGGAATTGAAGCCACTTATTATCAGAGGCTCTTGACTGTCCAGTCAACTTGATCCTGGTGTCTCCTGAATACAAATGCATTGGCTATAGGTACACACAAGATACCAGTGACAGGGATAAAAGTGGACAAGCTTAAAGAAGAAGAAGGAGCTCTTTATAATGGGAAGAGCAGGCCCCCAGGGGAAACTGTATGGCCCCTTGTATGCTGTTGGCCTTACCCAGGTCAGGCTGTCTGACCTGGTGACCCCTTCTGGCTCTAAATGGAGGGGGCTTCCTGCTGTCCTCCTCATGTCCTCCGTTCCTGAGGCTCAGGGTGGGCAGCTGTGTTGTCTCTGAGGTGTATGCACGACTGATTGCCTGCTTTCTTCTCCCTCACCCAGTGGAGCAGGTTGCCAATGTGGTTTTGTACTCCAGTGACTTCTATACAAAAGTGGTAGCTGCTGAGGAAGCACAGTGAGTGCATGCTCTGCTTACCCTGTCTTGCTCCTTCACACTCCTTTAATTACCTTCCTCCTCAGCAATGGGAGGTGTCCCAAGCAATATAGCCTTGCACTTACCTGCTGGTGACCCCACCTGTGTGTCCCCCACATCCCCTGTACTCCCTGGATGCAGCTGCTCTCCTGTTCTCCCAGCCAGCAGGTACCTGCACCCTTTTTTTCAGAGAACAGGGGGAGGCTGCAGAAAAGGGGGTGGTTTGAAGAGAAATTACCTCCCAGAAATGGTTAGCAGGGAGTGTGCTTGAGATCTTTAAATAGAGATGCAACACTTTCCTGAAAGATGCTGCTGGTTGAATGCAAGTCTTGGATGCCCTAGTTTAAGGTCAGTCGTTTTCACACCATTTAATTTCATTTCTTCTGGCTTTGGGAAGCCCATGAAAACCTCAAGCCTGTTGTCAGTGTGGAGAATCACTTGCTCTTTTGCATTGCACTGCACTGACAGGGCACATTGAACTTGGATTTATGAGGAGAGTTGGACTCACCCAGACATTTTACATTTTTTTCTGGGTTTGTTTTTTTTTTTTTTTTTCTCTCTGTAGCTTAGGGACATGTTTTCTTTAGTATCTGGTCTTCTAAACTAGGATTTATTTTGCAAAAAAAAATGCAGGGTAGTTTGACCTACTTTGGAAGCCTGCTTTAATGTGAAATCAGTAATTTTCTGCAAGTGCTTGCTCCTTTCTGTTGACTACAAAGGGAATTTTTCTTTCTAGTTTAGCTGTAGACATCTGCATTGTAGACAAGTAAATTTGGACAGATAAATTTCACTCCTAGCCATCCAAAAGAATGCCATCTGTTTTGAAATTCTCTGGGATGTGTAGCACAGCTCAGAGAGAGGATCACTGTCCTCTTCTCACCTGCTGCTTCTGTTCAGGGAAAAGGTGCAGCCAAACAGCAGCCTGACCAAGACACTGACACTTCTGCCCTTGCTCGCAAACAATCGGGAGATCCGGGAAATAGCTCTGGATGGAAGGCTAAAGGATGAGGACACCAACCTAGCTTCCAGCACCATGTAAGTAGAGTTTTAAATGGTCTTCGCTAGTGGAGGGCTACAAAGAAGAGGGGAGAATGGAGGAGATGCTCCTATCAGGAGTTTGCACTTGTAAATGTGTGTGGGGATGGGTCAGCCCAAGCTGTGTGACTTAGCCTCCTGTTCCTTCAGGGTAACCCATGGTCACCACTCTGGAGAGGCCTTAGCTGTGCCTGAGGAGCGTGGCTGTGCAGGATGGGATGTTCCTGTTCCAGCCATGCATTGTCACTCCGTTGCTGCTCTGCCTAACACTCCTGTCTTCTTGTCTCTGGTAGCATTAAGGATGGAATAGAGAAGACAGTGATGGGGATTCTGGTTTCCTACAAGGTCAAAGTGAAGCTCACTGTTCCAGGGTAAGGCTAACGGGTGTTTTGCTGCATCTGCAGAGTTAAGAGAGGGGAGTGTGTGTACTTCATTGGTGAGTGGGGACAGGGCAGGACACTCCAACCTCAAGAAAGGGCACATAATGTAGGATATCAGATTCTTCCTCTAAAGCGTGAACTGCTTGGAAATCAGTCTATCCAAAAAAGCCTATCCTGAGCCAGAGGGGTTGGATTACCTTCCCTAGATACCTCATGACTTAACAGCTGGAGTATGAACCTCTGGCTTGCATTGCAATTTTTTGTTTCAAAGCCAAAACTTATTTTGTGAGAATTGAAGTGAAGCTTTGTGTGAGCCTTGATGCTGGAATTCTTGTTCTACTAGAGCAGAAAGCAGAGATGTCTTCCTGCAGTTCATAAATATTGTAGCTCGGGTTCTGTACTGAGCCAGCTTTCTGGGAGGAGCTAATACTCTCAGCGTGAGCATCCAGTGCAAAGGAGGACAAATATAACTCGGGTGATAGTCACTGTTTGCATTTGTATTTCATTCATCTGTCTGCTTTCTAGTATAAAAGTGAGTCAATCATTTTCCTAAAGCATGACAACATGACTGCTGCCTTCTCTGGTCCTCTGAATGCTCTTATGCTTTGGCTCTCAGAAAAGGAGCCAGGACCAACACTTGGTCAGAAGTTCAAAAAATTCAGAACTGTGGCAAGAACATGAAAAATGAAAATTAACTTTTTAAAAAAAACAGTTTAGTTGGATATTAAGTTTTCTGGCAAGTAAATAGTGTATGTGGAAAGTGATTTCAATAGTCCACCAATAAAACAGCATTAGGTAGGGCACTGAAATGGAAGGGCACGAAATATGCTTGTGTTTTTCTTTGTTTTTTTTTTTTTCTCTAGCATGTTTGGAGACCTCACTTCCAGGTAATTGTCATCTTCCTTTTCAGATCATGCAGTCATTGTTTTTAATTTGTCTTTTTATGCTCTTCCCTATTCCCTTTCCTGCCTTCCCCCCCAAAAAACCAGAACAAAAAACTATCTCCTGATTTGACAAAAATAAGCAGTCTGTGCATTCTGCTGTGAAAATGAGGCAGTTAAAAAATCTCTTATTTTTTGTACATGCAAGTACATTCAGCACATAATGAATCCAGTTTGTTAAAGTGGGTATGCTTGGGATGCTTGTGGAGAAGCCAGAGTTTAACTCTCTTCTTAGGGGAAAATTATGATTAGAAAAATGAAAGAATGGGTGAAGCTGGAGCTCAGGGCTTCAGCTGGCCTGAAGTGGTGGGAAGGACACTGGACCAGGCATGAATGGAGCTGCAGATCTGATGCATTCTGTCTTCTCCCCAAAGTGAAGTGGGCACAGAGCTGCCGTTTCGTCTCATGCACCCCAAACCTGAGGAGAAGAACCCAGCAGGTCAGTTATGCCTGGTTTTTTTGCCTTTCTTTGTTAACAGACTAACATGAGATTTTACCATCAAAAGCCTTTGCATGGTTGCTCTGCAGGAAGCCTTTAGACTCAACAGGATTCCAGTATGGGGTCTGCTCTGTGTGTGTGCATGCATGTGTGTGTGTGTGTGTATCTAAATCTCCAGGCAGAAAATAACAGGGATAAGGGATGCTATGATGAGAGAAGGTGGAAACGAGTTGGTTTTTGTCTTTCATGTATGGAATCACAACTCAAAGCCAGGCTCAAGGCTTGCAGAATCACAGCACAGTTAAATCTCATGACTACGGTGCAAAATGTCCTGAATTAAGCTGCCAGCAATCCCCAGCCAGATTCCAGTGTAGCAAATGAGTATCTATAACAGAAAATACCTAAGACACCTGAGCACTGTAAAAAGCAGAATACGTTTGATCAAAGAGTTGGTGAAACTGATTGTGATTAATTTAGTCCCTGCTAGCTTGATATGGCATTGGCCCCCAGTGTCTGTGATGTGGCATTTACTCTCAGTGGGTATCTGAGCAGAATGTCTCTTCAGTGTCAGTAAATGGAAGTGTGGGAACTTTAAAGCAGTGTGAGGAACCAGCCTTCCCTGGGCATGTTGAGGCTTGGGATCAGATGCCAAAACTGCCAGCTGTCTTGAGCATCTGTGTTCTCCTCCCACTTCCTTGCATCCTGGGTGGCTTTACTCTCCAATGGTGAGCACACACAGGCTGCATGTTGCTTGCAGTGATTTGGGAGCCTCCTGTACAGCATCTGAAGTGGAACACAAAACATTGTGCTGGCTTTTCAGTGTTGGGGCTGTTAGAGATGAGACATCTTCTCCTGCCCTCTGTGTTCAGACAGAATTGTATGGGCTTCAAATAAAAACCCAGGGCTTCTTTTGCACTGCTTCTCTCTTTTTTTCTTTGGGCCTGAACTTTCCTAAAGCTGCCATATCTAAGAACATAAGCATTGGAAGAAGATGGAGCCTATGAAAGGAGCTATTCCAGGATAGATTCAGTGTTCTGTAGTAGGAAGCATTGGAGTGAGGTGACTTTAGCCCTTACTGTGTAAGCAATGAGAAGAGAGACTGGTGATCCTCTCCACACTCAGTTGCTCTGGTTGGGAATGAGTTTGCTAATTATGAATGTGCTGGAGTGGGCAAGGGAAGGTTTCTTCACTTCTCTTTGAGAACTGTGCCATAAGAAACGCTTGCTGGTCTCTGAGGCCAGACCAGTTGTTCCCTGAGGTGGAAACTGGGTTCTTCAGCATTGGTCTATAGGACTGGTAATGTTGGATCAACTTGGAGAAGCTGCCATGAAACAAGAGCTTTTTCTGGCATGGCTGTGCCCATGCTGTGGGTTTCACTTGTGTGCTGCAGGGCATCAAAGCTCTGCCCCAAAGCAGTGACAGTGACATTGCTGCACTCTTGATTATGATCTCAGATGGGTGACACCTGTGGGAGAGCCACCATGGCAAGGGGCTTCCAGTGCCTCTGGTAGCTTGCACACACCTGAAGCATTTCCCCCAGACCTTCCTGCAGCAGTTCCCCTGCCCAGGAGCTGAGTGAGAGGCTGGGCTAGCAGGAGTGGCCCCAGGGTGACTGGTGAGGGGACGTCTGGTACCCATGGGAGCAGAGGTGGCAGCTGGGGGCTGCATGGCCTGGAGCTTTCTTAGATATGGAGAAAAGCTTGAAAACATCAAACAGGGATCATCCAAAGGCAATTGTAAAGACTTCCAAGTTTTTTGAATGGCCTGCATTTTTTTTTTTTTTTTACATGATGTTTTTGATGTTAACAGGGCCACAACCCTCTTTTTATTACTTGTGCTCCAGGCAGATAATTCTGTCATAAGAATATGTACTATGAGGGAAAATGGATTTTGGTCAGTTTTCCCTTTTAAGATCATTTCAAAGGAGAGCTGATACACTCCTTTATGTAGTACACTCCAAAGGCTGTGGGCAGAAGACTTCACAAGGGAAATGGAGAACTGCAGTATTTCTCAGATCACTTACCCCAACACATCCTCTTCCCAGAGGCACAGCCCACATATTGTTTACTACATCAAAGTCTCCTCTGAGCTCACTGTCAGGAGACAGCTCTGGTTTCATGTACTTAGTACAGACATAACTTGTGAGTTTCTTACAAACAGAAAAAATGCAGGTAACTTCAGGAGCTTATAGGATGGGAAAGCTCTACAAATGGTTAACTCAAGAAATAAATGCTTTCTCTTAAATGAATATGCTGTAACACAACAGAAAACTCCTCTGGAGTCTGTGTAGCTGACTTGATAACTCTGCTGGAATGTGGTGTCTGAGCTCATTGCTGGGAATAAAACAGCCTCTGATACAAAGCCGGTAAACCAAAACACTTCCCAGCTTTATTTACTGGCAGTTTTCCATGCCCTGAGCCTAATCACGCTTCCCAAATGTAAGTTCATGCTTTTCAAATTTTTATTCTACCGCCTTAGTTCATAAACTCTCAGAAATAAGATGTGTTTCATTGGTGAAATTCTGTCTCATTTGGAATCAAGCAACTCAAGACTTAATTGCAGAGATGGATCTTTAAGGAACAGTATTTAGGCTCTGCAAAAAGTGGAATTTTTCCTTGTTGCTTTGTCCAGAAGCTTCTGCAGTGAGTGCACGCAAGAGTGTGTGCAAAAGGAATTTTGAGATTGCTCATTATTCTTCTTTTTCCGTGCCCTTTTGTTTTTACTGCTGAGTCAGTAGTAACCAGTTTGCCTGTTGTGCCTCCCTGCTTGCTTGACTGTCACTTCATCATTAGACATAGCTCAGAGAAAAGAAAGAAGTCAAAGCAACCATCATATAGAGTTGACACACTTCAATACATACTCTAGTGGGCAAAGTGATACAGATATTGCTAAAGATTTTATTTTACTGGGAGGTAGGTGGGACATTGGAGGTTGGATGCAGTGCTTTTAGAGGTCTTTTCCATCTGTGACTGTTCTGTGATTCTGAAGGGGGATTAAAAAAGGCCATGTGCTATGATTTCTTCCTTGCAGTGGGGTAATATGCATTTCCCTTTAGATGATCCATGGCAAAAGTAAATCAAACCTATAGCATCAGCATATTTAATCATGCACAGCTGATCTGAGCATAGAGAACCTCAGGAATAGGAGATCATCAAGAACATGGTTTAATTTTTTGAGGGCCAAACTGGGGCAAGTGTGATCAAGAACCATGTGCTTTATTTCACAGGAGGTTGCTTTGTGCTTCTTATTTGTCTGTGAGTGACTTCTGAGGCATTCATCACACAGAATAAAGCAGCTCAGACGGAGTGCATGCTACTGCAGGTTGCTTTCTTTTCTATGCCTGGAGGAGACAGCAGGGAATGGCTTCCTACCTTTCCTTTCCCATGTTTATTTATATCCTCCTTCTCTTGGACTTCTTGTAGGCCAGCATTTGCAAGTTCCATGTGTGCTGGTTTTGCAACTGGTTTTGGCCCCACGTGGTTTACAGGAGGTTATTTTCAGGCGAAGCAGCTCCCGTCACACTGGCAGTCTGTCCTTTCTGCCTGCTGACAAAAATGGATAGAGATCTGTTTCTGTTAAAGATAGATTCAAACTGGGCTGTGTATCTTCATGCTTCCCAGACCTTCCTCCGTCAGCAGTTAGCCCAGAAGCTCCTGCTGGGTTTTTCTCAAGGCTGTGGTCTCACTGTGAGTTCTTAGGTTCAGGGTTTTCCTGCACCTCTGCTGTTGTTTTACATTTTTTGGCCCTGTGTCTCCAACATTGGCCTTTGTTTGGCTGTTGTTCAGCAAATGGTTATTAATCTGCTTCCTTGTTAAACTTGTTTGAAAGGGGTGGGTTTGAGAAAGCCATGTTTTGTCCCTTTAATATTGAAGCTATACCTGCTTTGTATTGGAATAGTAATTTTCAGAAATTCAATAATTTTTAAGCACTGTAATGTCTTGAAAAATAATACAGCCTACTCCTTATTCTCTGCCCGGCCCCTAAAGTTAAGAGAGGTTAAAAGCAACCTTGTAAAGAAAATTGCCATATGCCACAGCTTTAATTATATGGAATAATTTCTGTGGCTGCATAATAAAAGATTCCAGAAAACCCTCTGCAGAGAGTATGATGACAATTTGGAGCCTTGTTGATCCTTGAACACAGCCCCCTCCCATCCCAAGCCACAAAAGAGTGGCTGGGCTGCCAGTTAAAAAAAAATCTACCCATTTTCAGGTTCCTGAGAATTTTTCAATGTTATAATGGTAAATAAGCCACTATGTGGTGTGGGCCTAACTCCTGCCAGGGTGCTCATGTAGCCATTTAGCATGCTGTGTGTTGGTGTCACAGGCTGAAGGTAAAGGAGTGCATCTGTGACTGTCATCTGACATCCAAGTTACAGGATAAGCATTACTGTGCTGCCTCACTCACTGTGTATTGGTTGAGTAAGCATTTATCTGCCAGTAAAGTATATGCCCAACTGAAAGAATACCTATTTTTCCCCCTCCACCCATGTTGAGTTGGCTTCAAACTGCATTTGTGGGCATCGCTCAGCTTCACCCACACCACTGATGTCACTGTTCCCATAGTAATCGCTCTACTTAAAGAGGGGAAAGAGCAGGCTATTTAAAGAATAGAAATTGGAGGAAAATGAAATGTGGATGATGCTTTATGTGTTGGAACTGTTTAAAGTTCTAAATATTTCCATTTCAATCAAGCATGCATGCCCTGAGACTTTCCAGACTCGATCTTGGCTTCTGCGAGTAGAGAAAACCGTCCTTCCTGCGTCTGGATAGACACCATCACGACTTTGTGATCCATCCCTAGAGGCATTTTAGCTAGAGTGGCCTTGTTTGGCATGCTTTTAATGATGCTTTTTTCCAGCAGTGCAGGTCACCACTTGTTGCTCATTATTTCAGCATGGGAGTTCTCCAGGTAGAAAGTTATCCAGACACTGAAGCATCCCAGATCCCTGATGACTTCTGTAGCCTAGGTGTGCTGTGCTCCATGACCTAAACTCATGAGAAGTAAGCCAGTGAAGAAACTGTTACTTGCTAAAACCAAAGTAGCTGTGAGAACAAAAAAATCCCTGCCCCACTTTATCACTGCAGTACTGTCTGTTCTGCTTATTTTAGGCTGTACATAGCTGTGCTAGCAAGCAGGGTTCATTACAGCATAGTTAGCAAGGATCCTGTCAAAGAAACACAAGTGCCAGAGGTCTCAGGATTATATTTAGGCGAGGATGAAATCTGGAGTATTTTCTCAGGTGATAAACTGTCCAATGAGAAACCACCAAGGCCTTTCTGACTTCAGTTGATTTTAATATGTTCACGTTTATTGAACAAGAATGTCATCTTCTCATCAGCTGATTACTTAAAATTCAGTGACAGACCAATAAGGACTGACACCATGTCAGTCACTCACTGTCATCGCTGAGCAGAAGTGTGTGCACAGATGTCTGTCACAGCTGTGAGTGTGAACAAACAGAAATGGGAAAATCTCCCCTTGTTTCTCAGTCCTCCTGATGTCCTGGGCTACATTGCCAGAGCACTTTTCCATTCAGAATATCAAGTTCTGTTTCACTGGGTGCATGTACACACATTTTGAGACTTTCTGGAATTCTCCTTATATTGCTGCAAATCTCTTGTCACTGTTTTTTCTTGTCAGTTTATAATTTTTTGCTGGTTTAGCACCAACTGTTCTAACTACTTGCTGTGGGTTTTTTTCCTCTTTTACTGCATGCTGATGACTGCAGGGAAGTATGGGTAAGTTTCTTCTAATGATATTTCACATTCTCATTGCAGTTGTGGGTTGACTTTTTGAAAACTCCTCAAAATTGTACAAAAATCCACCTGGCTCAAAACAGACGAGCTTAAATCCAGAGCTGGTTAGTGTGGCTTGACAAATTACTGCTATCAGTTGAACACCAGTGACTGACCATATAGAATTAGTTTAAGAGAACATGTTTTGCCTTACAGTTGGAAGGGAGATGTTTGTGTCCAGCTGATGCTCTGTAGTTCTAAGTTTCAGCAGCACTATACATTTGACCATGTAGCCATATTTTAGTACAGAAGGGATAAGGATGAAAGGTTTTATGTTTTATTTTGAGAAAAAGACTTGTTGAGGCTGCATACTATTCAGCTAGCTGATAAATATATATCTGGAGTGGACATGGTTTGGTACAGGTGAAAAACTCCTCATTTTGTGTCCTGACTTGCTCAATCAACTGCTTTTCACACTAGTTAGAATACCACCAATGAAGATGGGGCCTGTGGGAATGTGATCCAAATCCCTTGAAAGGATAAAGGAAACATCAGAGTCTCCTCTGGGCTTCTCTTCTTTCTCCTGTATGTTGGTAAAAAAAATAATTGCTACCATGATTTTGAAAGACTTGTGTTTCTTTCATTTCAGTGAAGCAGAGCTGGTATTTGAGGAGTTTGCTCGTCAACAGCTCAAAGATATGACTGATGATGTAGACAAGAATAAATCCTCAACTGATGAGTGACTAAAAGAACAAGTCGCAGAAAAACTATGTTGTCTGGCATCAATTAGAAATTTAGGACCTAAGTGTCTAATAAAGTGTGTGTTCTCAGTGCATGCATGGTCTTCCAGGGATGAACCTGGAGATCAGTGGACATAAAATCACGAATCACTATTGCTTAGTAGAAGTTTCAGTTCTAGAAGAACGTAGAAAACTCAGAACCTGCTGGTTACTTAAGCTACCAGAGGAAGGCTAACGTGCCATGATTTGTGTTTCCAGGGCTAACCTAATTAAAAGGCTTGGTTTCAACACTGATGAGAACTTAAACAATGGTTGGTGCAGCCTGCCTGGACTTCCTTGGTGTCCAAAGATTCCTACTCAGGAAGGCTGCTTGCAGATCTTGGTGATTCACTGAAGTTTCTCAGCAGACTGTACAGAACAGATTTTATTTCCTTTGGGTTGCTTTTGAGTGAATGCTTTACCAGACTGCTTTGGTGAATATTCTCAGTGCTTGCACTGTCCCCCTGTGTGGCTTACATCCTCTTTCTGTACCATTAAATGTTTTGCATGTCATCTCCCACAGCAGCTGTAATGCTGAGATGCTATGCTATGTTTCCAGCAATATGCTAAACAACTACACTATTAAAGATGAGAGAAATGTGCACTGTCTGTGAATTCCTTAACGAAGCTCACTGCATATAACTCTAGAGAACAGCTAGTTCTCTGTAGCCTAGTTTAGTCTAGTTTCCTATATGCAACAGTGCTTCAAAAGAGGGTAAAATTGAGGAGTCTATTAGGGGGCAGCCTGGCCTGAGGTGCCTTTTCCAACATAGAATTGTAGAATAATTTGGGTTATAAGGGACCTCTAAAGTAACCTACTCCAACCCCCATGAAGGAAGCAGGGGTATCCTCAACTAGATTGGGCTGTCCACCTGTCGGGTCAGTTTATGCTCTAAAAAAATGGGATTGTGTTCTGCAGACTGTTCTTTCTTCTTGATCTGGATATTCTCACTATCCATGTAAATGTCTAATGAATCTCACTTAGATTTTGGCTGAAGGGAGTTGCATGAGCTGATTACATTTTCCATGTTAAACGACTGGTGTGTCCTTTTTCTCATTTTTGCTCTAAATCTGCTTTTCCACACCCCTGGTTTAAATTCTCCTGGAAAGCCTGAACAGGCCCTACAGTTATTAAAATAAACTTCCGTTTCCCACCCTACACACCAGAAAATTGAACTGAGGTCTTCCCACTTCTTAGCTAACAATGATGTGCTTTTAACAGAGAAGAAAACGAGGGAGGCATTTTTGAGATGTGTCTTTCCTCCTGGTGTGAGCCTGCTGTAGGCACGTTGTGTTTCCACCCTGCCACCAAAGGCAGAGGCTGCACAGGCTGAGCTTGCCCACGCTCTGGCTAAAGTTGTGAACTGTAACATGCCAAAGCAGCCTGCTTGGGAGAAAAGTGTGGGATGTGCTCTGGCATTTCTGTAACATCCTTCTATACACAGGCTTGATTTTTTGAGCAGAGGCTTGTCTGCTTTTCTCTTATTGGTGCCATCACAGTTACAAGCCTTGGTTTTACAGGTTGTCTAAAGGCTTTAACCATGGAGCCTTTTATGTGACCCCCAAAGAGGGTTGGGTTAAAAATAGAACTTTCTCCTGTTTTGCTTCTGTAAACTGGCCTTAGTTAAGATACTGAAGCAGTGGCTTCAGTCCACAGGTGATTGCCATCAGTGCTGTCACCTGTAAGTGCCTGTGCTCCATCTTTCACAGCCATCTCACCTTGAATGACATTGCATTTATGTATGCTTGCTCCACTCGGGGGGTGAATGTGCTGGTCTAGGACTCAGGAAGTCCTCTAAGATGGTGAGAGAAGGTGGGGGGATGACAGCGTGTGACAGTCTTCCTCAGAAGGATGGCTTCCTCCACAGAGCTGTTTCCTTCAGTGTTCCTGGCTACTGGACCTGTAGGTATGAGACCAGCAAACTTAGAGGCCTGATTTCTTTTTTAGGTGTTTTTTTTCTTATATGTCAGCCTTGTGAGGCACCTCTGTCACTACCTCAAATTCATCTGCAGGGATGACTCCTGTAAGCTAAGTGTTTAACAAAGTCACAGTGCACTCTGCTGTGCAATGGGTGGGAGTGAAAATGGTTATTAAATTGTCTCTTTTGCCTGGGCTTAGGATAGGGCTTTCAAACACTCACTGTTTCTTTAGTCCATGCTGGATGTTTGCTCATTTGCTCAGTAAGCAAGTGCTTTCTGCTGGCTGCTTCAGCCCCCATTCAGTCAGCAGAAAGAGGTCTCTAGCTAGAACTATTGGCCTCTCATCTCTCTTTTTTTCTTGTTCTGAAGTTACGCTGATCTTCCCTCAGGTCAGACCTGAAGCCTGCTAGTCGTATTTACAGCTGAGGGAGAGGAACCCAATTTCCTGGCCCTGTGCCTTTGATGTGGTGGGACTCTATTTATAGAAAGCCTGCTAGCTTGGGGAGAGGGATGTGCTCTGGCAGAAGCAGCATCTCTGAAACTGCTGCTTTGGAACACAGCTGTTATTGGTGCCTGGCTCCATGCTTTAGCTCTCTGCTGATGGGTTTGGTGACAAGAGCTTTCCCCTGGTGCAGCTTCATGGCATCCCAGCTGAATCACGGAATCACAGAAAGGTAGGGGTTGGAAGGGACCTTGAAAAAGCATCTAGTCCAAACCCCTGCCAGAGCAGGGTCATCTGTACAGCAGGTCACATAGGAACATGCCTAGGTGGGTTTTGAATGTCTCCAGAGAAGAAGACTCCACAACCTCTCTGGGCAGCCTGTGCCAGTGCTCTGTCACCCTCACAGTGAAAAATTTTTTCCTTATATTTATGTGGAACCTCCTATGCTCCATCTTTTACTCATTGCCCCTTGTCCTATCATTGGACATAACTGAGAAGAGGCTGGCTCTGTCTTCCTGGCACTCACCCTTTACATATTTATAAGCATTAATGAGGTTGCCCCTCATTCTCCTCCAAGCTGAAGAGCCCCAGCCCCCTCAGCCTTTCCTCATAAGGGAGATGTTCCACTCCATCATCTTCGTGGCTCTGCTGGACTCTCTGAAGCAATTCTCTGTCCTTCTGGAACTGAGGGGCCCAGAACTGGACACAATATTCCAGATGTACCCTCACCAGGGCAGAGTAGAGGGAGAGGAGAACCTCTCTTGACTACTAACTACCCCCCTTCTAAGGGGCCATTTGGCCTTCACAGTCATCCTTCCATCCACCAGCACCCCCAGGTCCCTTTCCCCTTCACTGCTATCCAACAGCTCAGTCCCCAACCTGTACTGGTACCTGGGGTTGTTCTTTCCCAGATGCAAGACTCTATATTTGCCCTTCTTGTAATTCATTCAATTTCTCCCTGCCCAATTCTCCAGCTTGTTAAGGTCCCTCTGAATGGTAGCACAGCCATTCTGGGGTGTCAGCCACTCCTCCCAGTTTTGTGTTATCAGCAAACTTGCTGACAGTGCACTCTATTCACTCATCCAGGTCATTGATGGATATATTGAATAGTACTGGTCCCAGTTCTGACCCTTGAGGGACTCTGCTAGAAACAGGCTTCCAACTGGGCTCTGCCACTGACCACACTTCTCTGGCTTCTGTCCTTCAACCAGCTCCTGATCCACCTCACTACCCAATCATCCAGGCCACACTTCTTCACTTTAGCTCCAAGCATGATGTGGGAGATGGTGTCAAATGTGTTACTGAATCAAGATAAACTACATCTACTGCTCTGCCATCATCCATCCACCTGGTTATGTCCTCCCAGAAGGCTCTCAGGTTGGTCAGACATGACTTCCCCTTAGTAAAGCCATGCTGACTGCTCCTGATAAGCCTCTTGTCCTTGATGTGCCTGGAGTACAGCACCAAGAATGAGCTGTTCCATCACCTTTCCAGGGATGGAGATGAGGCTGACCCGTTCTGAAGCTCTGTTCTGTCCTGTAGCTGCAGCTACTGGGGCACTGGAGAAACAAGGGCTTCAGGGCTGAGTTACTTTGTGCTAATGGAGCCCATGAGGACTGGTGTGGGGAAAAGCTGTCACATGAGTATTTCTATACTGAAAAATAAAGCGGTGCTTGGCATGGGGAGCCTGCTTTAGCAAGCCTGTGTGTCTGAAAGGGCCTGCAAGGTGGAGCAGGTGCAAATAATCCCTTTTGGGGTGGAGGTTGGTACAACAAGCCTCACCTAGGCAGAGGCGGATCTACATCATTTACCCACGGTGGGGTTTTTTTTGTTTGTTTTTTTAAACCAGTGGAATCATCAGAGTGCTGCAACCAACCACAAGAATTGGGGCTGAGACACAGGTTTTTGGGCTCACTTCGTGAGAGAGATCTGAGCTGAAAACCTTTCCCCTGGCCCCAAACAGCCACGGGAACGCCTGCACCCGGCAAAGGACGGTGCCACGGACCATCGGATGGTGGCTGCGGCACACACCGCCTACTGCAAGGCCGAACCGAGCGGTGCGCAGTGTCGTGGGACGGGAGGGGACCAGCGGCCTGACAGCCCGGTACCGCCCCGGTCCGGCCCCGCCTCGGCCCGGCCCCGCCTCCCACCTGTCCATAGGGGCGGTCGCCACCAGAGGGCGCCGCCGCGGCCGTCGGGCGGGCGCAGAGCGCGGCGCTGGGCGAGAGGGGGGGCCCGNGAGACACCTTTAGGGACGCGCCGGCGACCTCCAAATTGCGCCTCAGGGACCTGCTTGTCGACAGCACCCCTAACCCCTCACTCCCCCAGCAGCTTTTCAAGGACTTGCAAGCTCCTAAATGCTCCTCAAGGATCCCCATAATAAACTGTTTCTGAGGTTCGTGTCCACAGCTGCCCCCTAAATGCCCTTCAGCGCCTGCCAGCGACCCTCTGGATGCCCTCGGGGGCTCTTGCATTTCCTCCGAATCCCTCTCCGAAGCCATGCAGGATCCGCCGCAGTTCACCCTCCCCAGCAGCCCATCTTGGGCCACCTTCTGCCCATGGCCTTGTTCAGGCCTGCCAGGGAGCTTCTCCATCCTAACGGTGTGCCCAGGTTCAGAAGGGCCCTGTCTCACCTCTTCCTTCCCTTGAAATTTCCCCCTGTAATATTTTCTTGGAGTATGGAAATCAGGTTGGAACTCCTGCTTCCCAGTGCTGCCCCCCTGTTATCTGATACATCCTGTCCCCCCCACTCCCTGAAGCTCCATCTTCCCTTTTCTCCTTTTTTCACCATATCAAAGTTGCCAAGGGCTCCCTCCTCACCTCTCTGTGCCTTCCCTGAGGGTCCCTGTAAGCCCGTCCATGTCTCCCTGTCAAGTTGTACTGTCCCCCATTAGCACTTTCTTGTCCCCTTTCCTGCAGCCCTGTGGGACATGGCACAAGTCATTGTCTCATATTCAGATCTCTGTGCTCTGAAAGCCATTGCCCTGGTATCCCTGCAGTCAATGTGTGCCTCCCTCAGCATCTTCCCATCCTTTTCATGGTTGCATATCAATTCTCTCCCCGCCTTGTACTGTGTTGTGGTTGTTTTGTTTTGTTTTAGTTTTTTTTTAATTTTTTTTTATTTCTGTGGCCATATAGTGTTGCTTAGTCTCTGGGCGAAGAGTGATCTGGTTAATCTTTGTTCCCAGCTTTTTCTGCCCTTCTTTCCCTACCTGGTCTTGTAGCACTCCACCCTAATTCCCTTGGCCTAGTCAGATTTTACCCCTCTGTTACTCGTTGTGGAACATTAATGCCATTTTTAGGGGCAGTAACAGTGTTCTGCAGCTACAAGTACAGCAGGAGTTCCTCTGTATTGTTACTGTGAGAGAAGATGTAAGGATTTCCTTCAGCCTTAGGCTAGGAACCACCCATAGGGAGTTGCACTCTTCTCCACTATTTCTACGATAGCTGCATGATTTTTCTTTAGCCACCAGAGTCCTGCATGTTCTTTGGATTGCTGTGTGATACGTTTCTGCTCAGAAATGCCAGGTTACTTATTCTCCTGCCACCACCTCCCGTTGTCTCCAAAGCACAGGCAAGTGCCGTGGGTGCTGCGTGGAGGCAGGTCGCTCGCTCAGTGCTGATGCTGTTAGCTGAGTGTTGCTTGTCCTGTATTCATAGCAAAGGAGAGTAAATGTCTGTCTGATGCAGTGTCTGAAGCACTGTTCATAGGCATCCTTTTTCTGCTGGCTGCTTTTCCCTGCTTTCAAACGTGTAACATATAATTTTGCTGCTCATTTTGCCACTTTGGTCTCAGTTCCGAAAACCCCTGTGGCAATGTGTGGTCGTACGCGATGGGGCTGCTTCCTCCATCTGCAGAGTGCTGCTGACCCTGTCACTCCCGGAGTTAGGGCACCGAGGGTCAGGGCTGTTTGAGGGAGATGGTTCTTTGGACCCCACCCCAGGGAGAGGTGAGCCCCTCTGAATGGGTTGATTTTCAACATGCCAGGCAGACCTCAGCCATGCTGTAGCACCGGGTGACCTGATCCGATCTGGTGTGTTAAAAAATAAAGTCTTTTGAGATATTTTCCTGCACACAGGGTACAGTATATCAGAAATTTGGCTTGCTGGAGATTGGAGGAACCTTGTGATTTCTTAATAACACTTGTGGCTGGGGTGCCATGTGGGAAGGGAGGAAGGATGCCACAGTCTGATGGTAGTTTAAGAAGGATGTAGAGGTCCTGGAACAGGTCCAAAGGAGGGCAACCAAGCTGGTGAAGGGACTCGAGCACAGGCCCTATGAAGAGAGGCTGAGGGAGCTGGGGCTGTTCAGCCTGAAGAAGAGGAGGCTCAGGGGAGACCTCATTGCTGTCTACAGCTACCTGAAAGGAGGCTGTAGCGAGGTGGGAGTTGGACTCTTTTCACAGACGACCTTCAAAAAGACAAGAGGACACAGTCTTAAGTTGTGCCAGGGGAGATTTAGGTTGGATATTAGAAAGAATTTCTTCACAGAAAGGGTGATCAGGCAATGGAATGGTCTGCCCGGTGAGGTGGTGGATTCTCCGTCCCTGGAGACATTTAAAAAAAGACTGGATGTGGCACTCAGGGCCATGGTCTAGCAACTGCTCCGGTGGGTCAAGGGTTGGACTTGATGATCTCTGAGGTCCCTTCCAACCCGGCTAATTCTATGATTCTATGGTTCTAGTGTCTGTGATAAAGAGCAAGGACAGTGACTTTCTCAGTGCTGCTTACAGCAGGGTGCTAGAGATGCTAAGGTAAACGGTGCATTGGATTTTACTTCTGATTCAATATTGCAGAACGTGTCCCCACTTTATCATTTGCCTGTTTTACATCACTTCCTGTGTCAGCATGGCTGGAAAAAGCCTAAACCATCCACTTCTACTGCATAAACATAAACATGTAAAGAACAAGATTATAAACAGATACCATCTACAGCTATTAAGCCTTCTGTGTGTTAATCTGCAGAAGACCTTCAGCTGAACAGTGTCAAATTTTCCAAGTAAGCCCAGGTATATTATATCAAGGATTGATTGTTCTGTTGCTTGATGGTGTCTTTGTCTTTCATCATCTTTTCTGTGAGCTGTTGCATATATATATATATATATATAATTTTTCCTTTCCCTGAGGGCCAGGAGCAAAGACAATTTTGTGAGTAATCACAGTGTTGAAAGGGACTTTGAGAGGCCTGCTTCCTTTGCAAAGGCAGATCTAATTCTGAATTTGTCTGTTGAATGACAGTGCAGACTATCATAAGGTGTAGAAGCTGTTGGACAGGTCTGTCAGAGTGACAGTAAGAGATGCAGGCTGGCTCTTACTTTGCCCTAAGGATATAAATCTCTTCTGACCACATCTTTTGCTGTAGTTAGCTCAAGACCATGCCTGTAAGTGTGCTTCAATCACCACAGAAGCTTACTGTTACCACAGCTTGAGTGTAAAATCTGCTGTAGCCATGGAGTTCCTCAGACCTTGCTTGTTTGTCACAGTCACAAACACTATGAAGATGTTTTCCTTCCTCTGGGCCTGTGATCTGTTTTCCCCAGAAATGCTGTAAAATAAAGCTGCTTGCTTACAAGACCATGAAACTCCAGTCAGCTTGTTTCTGAGCCCACAGGTTGCCCAACTGCATTTGACTGAAACACATTGGGGTAGTAGTGCAGTGGGGCAAAGAGAATTGTTGGGACTTTGATGTGTAGTGTCTAAAGGCAAATCATGGTTAACATCTGTCCCTTGGGAAGATAAAGAGCAGGGGAGGGGGGAGTGGGAAGCTAAGTGTTTGGAAAGTCAAGTGCTGTGTTTTAATGTGCTTCCTTGTGTTCTGCCAGAAGGAATTTTTGAGGAAGAGAAGATAAAAGGGAAGTATGTTTAGCAGTCTCTTAATGATTATTAATCTGAGGGAAAAACACAAACAAAACAAAAAAAATCCCCCCAAACAAACAAAAAGCTCATATGATCAGGTATAGCTGGAGTGTAACTGCTGTTACCTCAGCTGGCAAAGAAGTGGAGGCTGCACAAAGTGCTTGATCAGCCATTTTGGGACCTGTTGGATGTGTACCAGCATCAGGCTTCTTAGTGTGCTGCTTTTAGCCATTCTCCTGGTCTCAGGATGGCATTGGTGCACCTAGAGAAACTGAGACAACATATTTTTAAACAGATGGGAATTAGGAAAGAGATGAAATAAAATGAGAGAACGATGATGCATGTGAGAAGGGGCAACAACAGGAGCTCCACTCCCACCTTCTAAGCAGTGTTGAGGACTCAGCTGCAGTGGTAATATCATCTTAGTTGTCAGCTGGCATGGGAGAAGACACAGTGACATCAGAAGTGGTCCTGGGAGATGAGGGTGTGAAACGGTGGCAGAGGCCCACAGCCTTCATGGGCTCTGATAGGAAAATGTGCTCCTTCCTTTGCACTTGAGTGCTCATCCCGAGCTCCTCACGACAGAACTTAGGAAGCAGGAGAGTGGATGGTGAGGCCATCTTCCCTTTCATTCATCACCTGGGGGTGATTTCCAGCCTGCCAGCTTTGGTATACTGAGATCTCACTTTGTTTACCAGACAGGATTTCAGCAACGTCCTTTGGTGGCATCAGGGGACTTCTTGTTTAGACTAACTCAGTCTAACTTCTGTTTACTTTTACGAGCCATTTCTGTGTAGTATTTTAGGTTTTATATCCATTTATCATTTCCTTGAACTTTCAAAGATGAGCTCACAGTGTATATTTCAGCAGTTGCAAACAGAGCAAGTGGTTCCCCAGACTTTCTGGGACATTGGAAGTTGTCTGGTTCCAGTAGCTGAAGTACTTCAGGTTAATTTATTCTTTCAAAAGCAGGATAAACAAACTGGGACTATGCTTTGTCCTGCTGTGGACAGACTTTGTTCAGTATCTGAACTCTGAGTTTCTGATTTCTGTGCAGTTTGTGGTATAGATAACGTCTGCACAATGGGAGGTTGTGATTCTCTTGCTGATCAGTAGCTTTGAGGTCTAGGAGCCAGCCTGAAGTGTACAGGCAAGAAAAATCATGCAGAAACAAAATGTTTCTCCTTGGTTTTGTGCAGGTTTCCAGGGCAGACTAAACTGAGTTCTCAAACATACAGTAGGCAGCATGAGCAACTGCAGAAAGCTCATTTTGTTTCTTCTTTTATTGCCTAATAGATAAAATGTCCTTTTTATAGGTAAAGAAGCTTTAGTCTAGGAATTCCTAACTTAAAAAGAGAGATATCTGTTGCAAAAGCCAAGTTCTTGTGATTGAATTGAAAGTGAACATCTTGAGGACAGGTTTTAAGGACATGAATTTACTTAATTTTCTTGGATTAACACCGTGAACAGACTAGTTCCTTCTCTGAGCACTAAGGAAAAAGGGAGGATTTTAGGCTACAGTACATGACTGCAGGAATGTTTCTGTCCCATAACTCAATCTGCATTATGTTTTGCATGCTCTTCAGACTTGCCTGTTGTGAGAAAATCTGGGAAGCCTCCCAGTGCTGTGTTACCATTGGTGTACTTTTAAGTTTGCCTCACTGCTGTGGAGTTTTGGATGCTATGTGAAAGCAACAGCTGTTACTTCCTTTATTTAAAAAAAAAAAAAAATTGAAAAAAACCACAAAACTAAGCACAAAACCACACACACTTGTAGTTTTTCTTATTCCTTCTAACTATAGTTCAGGTTCCAGGAACTAGAGAGCTAACATTAAACTTAACTCATGTTCTCACAACATGCTTTACTTAAACCACATTGCTAAAAAGTACATTGCCAAGCTAGTAATTGTTCTCTCAAATAAAATTAGAGACAAAATAAAATGGATATAAGAGAGGTTTTTTCCTTTTTTTTTCCTTTTAAAAAAACCCCACAGCAAATATTTAAAGTATTCCTCCTACCCAGAGCCTGCTGTTAAAAAAAAAAAAAAAAGTTAATTTGCTTCAGAGAAGTACTAAATTATAAATAAAAACTATAAAACTGTAAAATCTACCTCCAGGTTACCTGATTAGAAAATCCAGATACCATTTGAGACATAGTATGATTGCCTTCTTTAATTACAAATCTAATGTGATTCTTTCTAAAATAGCAAATATACCTGCATGTTTAAGAGAAAGCAGAAATGAGACAAAGAGAGGTGTTTTGTATATTCTGTTTCCGTGAAAGCTTAAGGTTTACACTAGATACTACCACAGCAGCAGCAGAAATTTCAGGGCAAAAATACTTCTTGGCATTTGTTTTCTGAAGGTTTGAAATGTGCAAGTTCTAAAAGGAATTTTTAACAACTCTCTGCTCAAACTGGATTTTCCCTACGAAGTGGCTCCTGCATCTTGTTTCAGTAAGAAATGATCCAAACGTCTCTTAAGAAAGAAGATGCTTCTCTTAGGTTCTGCAGCCCTGCAGGACAGTGACCCGGGGGGAGCTCAGCTCCAAGCACACACCTTGCCGAGGCAGATTACTACTACTGAGTTAGGTAATTGATTAACATGTGATTACTCCATTTGGGTTGGGACAGAATCTTTTTACTTCCTTATGGTCTCCTTGTGGGGTTGGCAAGTTCTGCATCTGATATGTATGCTGATGTTGTAGTTTGCTTGCTTTGGAAAAGGAAATACCATCTTGATTCCATAATGTTTGCTTCCAGCATGTTGTATTTGAGCCCTGCAAGTTTTAATACATTTAGCCATGTAATGTTCTAGTGGGGAGAGGTGATGCCACCTGGGTTTTCCATATGAGGAATTGAGATACACAGCTCTTGTATTGCATGCACAGACTCACACAGGTGATCCCCAGGGGAGCTGGGAACAGATACGGGTGTTGCAGACTCTGGGTTAATGTCTTGAGCCATGGGACAGCTGCCTTGGCTGGTTCTGGAAAGCCAGAAGTGTGGCTGATAAAACAGGGAGGGCATGTTGCCTGCTTTACAAGCTGCTCTCTGCTGAGGAAGGTCAGCTCACTCTTTTACAACGTGTAGATCTATTGCTGAGATTTTATTAAAAAACAGTGTTCTGTGTACTCAGGCCAGTGCCTTCTGTTCTGTTCAGCTGAAAGTTCACAAAGCAGTGTTCCCAGGGCTGTGCTAATCTTCCTTGTTGTTACTGGTGCTGGTCATGATGTCTTGGCATGGTCAAAGGTATTTGCAGGAGATTAAGACAGGGAAAATGGAAAAACAAATTAAAAACTTTGGAGTATCCTTTAAAAACTATGTTAAATGGACAAGGAAAAAAAAACTTAAAAGCATAGGTTGTTTAATACATAAATATGGAAAATCTGATAATGACAATTGCAACAGATGAGATAAAAATAAATTCTGAGATACCTTAGGTATTAATTGAATGGCCAAAGGCCAAAAGCTTCTTTCTGCTTTCAACAGTGTAATCTCATTGGAACACCAGTTGGAGTGAAAGAACCAGGATTTGGCCCTACATCTACCAGCCACTACCAAATAAGGCTCCTTGCAGAATTCAGTAGCAGAGTTGATGGGAATCCAGACACAGTGGGAGGAAGCTGTCATTCCTCTCAGCCTCCCCAGCACAAGGGCAAAGGATTCGGTTTTCTTCCTCAAGGTGTAACTTTCACTTTCCCATGTCCTGCCGTTCTCGTACCAGTACTTTGTGCTGGCTTTTCCTTCCTGTTTGGCCAAGAACTCCATGACATTTAGCTGGATGGGAAGGATGGGGTGGTTATGATTGCGAGGATGAGATCCACAGCTGTATTCTGGATGTGCTTTCCCTTATGTTCTTGCACTAGCACTGATCTCCCCTCCCAGCCTGATGCTCTTACATCAAATGGCCCTGACACGCCGCTATGGTAAGTGCCTGGCTCCTTCTACCTGCTGGGTGGGCTTAGATGGGCAGCAGCACGTTTTGCTGATGACTTGGATCTCTGTCAGTGAATGTGTTGTTTAAGCTGTAGTGGTGGAGGCTACAGCATGATACAGTTCTGTGTTCAATGCTGTGATTTCGTGGGGGGTTATACCGAGCAGAGCAGCATGCTGCTGAATTAACAGGGAATTCTGTGGCTGTGTGACAGGCATGGCTCAGAGCTGAAGGTTTCACAGCAGGTAATGTGTTTTGACAGTTTTTGTGTAGGGGGAAAGTGCCCTAAAGGAAGGGGTATAGTTGAGTATGTGTAATTTGAGATGGTAGAAAAAATAACAGCATGTTTTTCATGTTTGTCCTTAAATGTGTAAAGATGATGTTTTATTAGTACCCTTTAAAATTGTGCTCCATTCCAAAATTTTCAGGTACCTTTTTAGCTGTTGCTTTTTTTTTTAGATTTTGTTACCTCTGTGGATGGATCTGAGCCCTTATCATCCAGCTTTATTACAGCTTGCTGGGATGACTGGAGCTTCATGCTCAGTTCCTGTCTCTTGATAAATGTGTTTGGGAAGGACAGCTGGAGCCTATGGAAGCCATACTGAAGGCTTTAAGCAGTTAGCATGCCAGGAGTTGTCCAGCTACTAATGCATCCTGAATCAAAGTGCTGGTGTGCTTTTCATTCTCTCTTCTAAGTAGCTGACCAGAGTATTCATCTGTTTCAAGTACGTTGCTTGGAGCTCTCTAACTGAGCTCAGGGAGATGCCTGATGATGCTCTGGTATGTTGTATTGCCTTTCCCCTATGTGTGTGACCTTTCCACGTGTTTTCAAATTTGTTTTTCTTTGTTAATTTGTTCACTTTGAGTCTCTGAGTGTTCGTTCCTTCCAGAGGAGAACCATTCACACTAGTAGCAGCTAAATGTGATACTGGAAAGAAGCTGTGTCCAGGACCTGTTCTTTGTTTACTGGCTGCAGAATGAACTAATGAAGAGTGAGGTGTTTAAACATTTGTTTATCTGTGCCAAGCAGATTCTAACTTGATTCAGTATTTTTATTTGATTCGAACTCCTGATTTTCACTGCTGATCTGGAGCATAAGCTTACATTCCCTGCTGCAGTCACATCCCAGCTATGCTGTGGATGGATCACTGCATGCTGCTCTGAACTCTGCTTGTTGGAGTAGTTGCAAGAGTTCAATTAATAGTACAGAGTTCAATTAATGTAACAGAGCTGGAGCTCAGAAAAGAGAGAGGATTGGGAGGATGGATGTTAGGGAAGATTTTGCAGGCTCTCCCATGTGGTTATATAGAGGTCAGTGCTGTAACCTGACACGGGTGCTTCCCAGTTCATAAAACATAGGTTATTAAAACAAAATTGTATTAACCAGTGTATACTAAAGGCTAGACAGTGCCCCCTTCTTCAGTGGAGGGCTCAGCTGCTGTTACTGGATTCGTGACTCACAGACCCATCCTATTTTGACATTTGATTCCTCTGATTTTCTTTTTTCCCCTCTTCTGGAGGCCTTTTGTTGTAAGGAGCTAAGATAATATCTTGTCCTTTTCATACCAGTGGAAGTAATCTCAGTGCATTTTTCAGTTTGGCAAGAGCCAAGTGCATTTAGTGTAGAATTTCCAAACAGGACTATGCAACCTGTAAATTCCTTGTGCCTCCCTATAGATCTGTGCAGCACTCTGTGTGTCCCATACTTAGAATTGCTTTTCCAATCCAGATTTTCCCCCTCCAAGCTTCCTGGAGCTGGTTTCCAGGGTGTGACCACTGTCTGGTGGAAGGATGTTGCTCTCGGATTAGCTTGTTAACCCCTAGCCTTTTGACCTTTCATGTCTTATTCTACAGGGCTGGTTAGATTTATTCCTGTAGTTTCTGTATTGTAATTACTGTATTTAATTTGATTTCTAAATAATTATTCTTTCTGTATTTATGAGCACAAAGAGCTTTTATGGATCCAGCTGCTAAAACTGTTTTAGCTACAGCAAGGTGCAGAACTCCTGATTTGTTCCTGCCTTAGCAGGGTAAGACTATCTTGCCTTATTCAAGAGATTGCAGAGCTACTCCCACCTTTTTTTGCCAAATCTTACCCAAAGTTAGTGACTAGATGAGGTTGTGTAGTCCCTTGGGATCAACTGCCTGTAAAATTCCTTAGTAAGCATATATAAAGATAGCCTGTCAGTTCTGCATGTGCTTTTTCATTTTGTTTTCTCCTTCTCCATGCATTTGGTGCTTTCTTTAGTCAGCTATTTGCTGCTTGGCATCAGCACCCTGCTCAAAGTTTTATAGTGCATACAAATAAAAACAATCTGTGCCCTGAAGTTTTTACATTCTGAAGACACATGGAAAACAGAGAAATCCAGATGTTGAGGACTTTGGTATGTGGGATTCTTTCGTTGCTGTTGGGTAGTTTTGAATGATTTTGCTTCTACCTTGTAGACAGTTCTTTTTCTCTATCAGAAATATCAGTGAAACAAAATTCTTGTTTCAGATCTGTTGCACTGAATAACAGCCCCTAAGAATATGTCATGATCTCAGCTGTAAAATAGGTTGTATTGTTCTAACTCTGTTTGTATCAGACAGAGTTTGGGGCCTCCCTCTGCCAAAGGACACTTGCCAGCCTGAGTATGGCTGGTAGTTGCCTTCAGTCTGGCTAACAGAATCTTGTTTTCAAGATTAGGAAATCAATTCTATCAGAGGCCCTACTTCCAAATGGGGCAAGAGGCTTAAGCTTCAGGAAAGGATGGGCTACTCCTGTGTTTCAAGTGGTGAGTAGGAGAAAAAGGGATTCACTCTGGAAGCAGCTGAAATCTGGTGTGATCACTTTTAAATTTTTACTGGAGTTGTTCCCATTATCAATATAGAAAGCATTTCATCTGTGTAGGCTGACTCTCTGATCTCTTTGAATGGGTTCCTGGGTACAAAGGCACCTCAGACATGTAATGGTGCAAAAAATACAGCTGTACCTTGGCAGTTTTGTGAGTTACTACTTTTGGTGGTTTGGCTCCATGTTCTGATGAGGTGGGACTGTGTGAGGGGGAAGCCCTGAAGCACAAGGCTTTTAAGTCTTAGGTCTTTTGTGTGAGGCCTGTAAGTTTGAAACAATTCCCATCGAGGTCAGTGGCAAAACTTTTCTGTCGTTAGTTTGGGATTAGGCCTAAACTCCCCACTGCTTTTGACAGGAGAAATCTGAGAACATATTATTTCTCTTCCTAAATGTCAGACTTTAATAGGGGATGTGTTGGGGGGAGGGTTGTGCATTGCTCATGTGAACTGAATTTTTTACTGCAGGAAATCTCTTTCCTTCGAGGCCAAAGATAAATAGTGAAATGCTAGACTTTTTCTAGGCTTTACCTTTCAGCTGTCTAATCGTGTTCTTTGCAGAGACACTTACCATTCTCTGTTATGTGCAGTGTTTCTTTAAATTGGTGGTTTGTTCAGTAAACCTTTTTTACACTGTCTCACAGTATGCTAAAAGGGGTTCAACTAGCAGCACATCATTTTAGGATTGATCCTAAAGATACTTCATGTTTTTATGGTGTTGTCTGCCCATAGAGTGCCATGCCACAGGACACCATGCTGAAGAGAAGCTCAGCTGGGTAAGAAGCAGTGTGGATAGTTCCATCACAGACAATTTTTATATTTATCCTTGGTCAGATACACATCATCAAACCTCATGATATTTCAGGGTAGGAGCTTTTCTTTTTTTGTTATTGGGACATAACAAAGTCTTACTTTTATCATGATGAATTACATGGCTAGTAATTTGATCAGAGTAGATCTTCAGTTGAAAAAGCTAAAGGGAAGCTGGCAAGCAGAAATTACTGCTGGGCTCCCTTCCCCCTTTATTGCATTCAGTGCTGCTTTGCTGTCAGGTCCTTTCCCCAGTTCATTTTCTTCATCTGCATTCCGCTGCAAGTAGCAAGTCCTTTGGCTGTAAAATTAAAATAGAGGAGAAAGGCAGCAATGCCTGAATCATTGAAGTCATCTTGATCTTATCTCAGCCCCTTCCGCCCAAACCCACCAAGCTCAGTGCTGACTCGTGTGCCTATAAATATCTTGGTGGGGCTGCTGCACGCCAGAGCTGGCCTCTCACTGGCCTTTTGGGTCCCCCTTACATAGCTGTGAGATAGAGGCTGGCAAATGACACAAACTGCTGCTGAGAGAGGGGCAAAAAAAAAAAAAAAAAAAAGGGTTGTGTTTAAAAGAGGAATGGAGGAATGCATGCCTTGTGAGCCCTGCTGAGTGAGGACCCCCTGGGAGCTGAGGGATGCTGGTGGGAGCTGGGGGAGCAGGGGACAGCAGGCACTGTGCCCTGAGTTGCTGTTGGGTGATGTCAGGGTGTGGGGCTGGGCTGGGTGCTGGCCGGGCAGCAGATGTTCTCTGTTCACCCTGGGCAGGAGCCTGAGCAGGCAGGGTGCTGCTGGGCACTCCAGGGGAGCGTGGGGCTCTGTCTGAGCTTGGTTTAGGTGTATCTGCAGCAGAGCTCTGAGCTCTTTTGATCTATCAGATCAGACCACTGGCTAACTTGATATCTTTGGGCTTTACATCCTGAGAGTCCTCCACACAGTTTTGAACTCCTCTCTGACTTTGGTTCAGGGCTTTGCAGAGTTCAGAACCTACTTTCTCTGTCTCATTTTTGGTTTTGTCTCATGCCTGATTTGTTCAAGGGATCACTCTGTGTTTCTGTCTTAATTTGGAAAATCTCTTGCCGCTCTTCCATTTTCTTCCTGGGAGAAGGTGAGCTGAAGAAAAGTGTGATTTCATTTAGCATGGTGATTCAGATGCTGTTGCTTGACATTTCTCTTCTATACTCAAGTGCTGGATGTTAAAGTAACTCATCAGATGGACATATATGTATTCTAGGAGGACTGCAGTGTTGGGCAGTGCTCTTTGTTCTTCTTGGCAGCTGGGGAAAGGAGACACAAAGAGTGAAAATTACTTTATTGGGATCTCAAAAAAAGGTCCATGGCAGAGTAGGAGCCTGAATGCACCTTTTGTGGTTCCAGATGAGTGCCTTCAGTTCTGGCCTCATGTCTGGGGTCATTTCAGCAAGGGATGATGTTGGGTCACTCTTTGAACTCCGTTTTCTCATATGCTGAAGCTTCAGATTAAGGTCACAGCTGAGTTTCAGATTCTTCCTGTAGGACCAGCTCTTAGTTTTAAATCTTGTTTCTGAGTATTACTATGGTGTGTTTAACTGCAGGACCCTAAAGCTGCTCCCAGATGCCTTCTGGCTTCCTAAAGTGTGTTCCTACTGCTGTGTCCTTGCTGTGACTTGAGGAACATGGGTGCCAAGATGTCTTTGGGTGACCTTCTCAGAGCTGTGGGGAGCTGGTGTGGGAGACAGTAATTTTTTGATACACGTTTCTGTGTCTTGGGGATTTTTCTTTTTCTTTATTTATTTTTTGTTTGTTTGTTTAATGAGCTCAGGCTTTGATTGTGCATTTTGATCATCTCTGTCCATTCTGCTGAGGATACCATGGGGTTTGGTGATTCCTGATTGACCCAGGCACACTGAGCACCGAGGAGTGTTTGTTCCAGCACACTGGTGGCCCTGTGAAACACTGGGAAGCAGTGAGGTTTGGGATTCGCTGGCCTCGGAGCTGTCTGGCTCCACCTTCAAGCTGGGTGGTGTTCCTTTTTGAGGAGGTAAGGGAGCTCTCAGCCTTTCTTTCCTCTTCCTCAGCACATCAGCAGAAGGTATGTAGTGGCTTTTGTGGCTGGGGGCTCTTTCAGATCTGGGAGTATGTGAGAACCTGCTTTTCCCCACCAGATCTGTGAGGAGAGGCAGAACCCTGTGGGTCCAGGCCTGTCGTCTCCAGGGCCCATTTGAGGCTGGCTCAGTCTTGCAAGAGAGGAGCATGTCTTGTCAGATGGATGTTTCTTCTTCTAGTTAGCATTTTTTTTTCCAAGTGCTTTTTGAGGAAACTTTGAGCTTGGCAAGGACCAATGTGTACGGAAAGTATTAAAAAATCTGCAGCTGTTTCAAAAAGGAAAGACCCTCATTAGAAATATATATAGCATTTTAAAAGCAAGTTTAAAAGCATGCCCTGGAAAGGATTTCTAAAATGAACTAAACCCTGTGGATCAGTAAGAGTATTTATTTTGTGCTCTGTAGTAGCCTGGCAATGGACATGCAGTGCTGTGTTTCTAATTAGTTGATACTCATTGCTGCCCTGACTCTTACAAACCTGAGTTACACTGAGACCTCTGGTATGTTCAAGCTGTGTCATTTTCCTGGCATCCAGATGGAGAATAACCTGTCTTACAAGACTGTCTGACCGTTTGTTTCCTGGGTTTTAGCTGTGTGTTCATCACAGTGAGCTCTCTCAGCAAGAGGTGGGTTCCTGGGGGCTGTTTCTGGAGGATAGAAGTGGGTTCATGGAGGCACTAAGGGCATGGCACTTCATGCAGTTCCTGAGCAGTATCTTCCATCAGTAACTGGGGACTGAACCCTCAGCTCCAACCTTCTGCCTTTTGTCTTTCTAAGTTGCAGTTTTTGAGGTTATTTTCGTGTAGCTGTTGGTATTCAAAATCCATCCTCAGTGAAAGAATCAACTGTATTTGACAAAGTAGAGTGAAGTGTGTGTGGATTAAATACATACCTCTATGTATGCACAGTATGTGAGTGAACATACGGGACTGTGTCTGCTGATATGTCAATCTAGTTATAAAGCAGTTAAAGAAGGAAAAAAAAAAAAGAAAAAGGGCAGTGTGCGTAGACAGTTTTGGCACTCCAGCCCTGGGAAATGGCAGCCAGCCAGAGAGTACTGAGGCAGGGCCAAGACTATCTGAAGAATACCAAATGCTGAAGTTGGAGAGAGGTCCTTTGTTGCTGTAGTTTCACTCTTCACCCTGTGGGCCTGTGGCTTGGCAGCTCTGTGCCAGGTAGATGCTTGATGATTTCGTAAGGCAGAGCTGGAGATAGGGCCAAATATACCATGGTGTATATGTGCTGGTGATCAGATGCCAGTTAAATGAAAGGCACAGTTATCCACAGCTGAGATCTGACCTCAGTGAGTTTAACTGTTACACTCCCCAAGCCATTGTTAGGCTTGGAAATGCTCATTCAGTCATAAGTTTGGTTTTTTGTGGGGTTTTTTGTTTTTTTGTTTTTTGGTATCATGGTAGCACTGGAGACAAGGATAAAATTAAACCCCAGAGAAGATCATGCATTGTGATGGTTTAATCTTGCCAAGTTTGCTTATGCTGAATGCATTTGTGAAGCACTTCCAGCAGAGGGCACTGAGATTATTGATCTGAAACTCCAGTCTCCTTTGGTACAGGTGTACAGTGGGAGAGCATAAAAGATACCTGTCAGTAAAATGTATGCCTGACCCCTCTCCCCTCCTTGTTTTGTAGACTGTCATAAAAGAGGGGATGCTGATGAAACAGACCAGCTCCTTCCAGCGCTGGAAGAGACGATATTTTAAGCTGCGAGGACGAACTCTCTACTATGCAAAAACTGCTAAGGTAAGGGCTTGACAAAACATATGAGTCCACGGGAAGAAAGTCAGTGATGGAGCTTTTGGAGTCAGAGGGGTGTCGATGAGAAGGCAGCCTTCAGGAGAGAAAAGAACATGTGCTCTGAAAGTCCCTGTCTTCACATTTTGTAGCTACTAGGAGACCCCTGTGTTTTGCCTCACACTTGAAAACCCTTGGTTTTTAAATAAGGCATAATGTGGACCTCTGATAGTGACATTTCTACAATTTTTTCCATCTTGGTGCATTTTAGTAGGGAATGGGCACTGATCAATAGTAGCTGAGAAAGAAGGGAGAAAGTACAAAGTAAGGAGGAAATGGAGGAGACAGGCTAGAATTTATCAAACTGGAGCTGCCATGTATCTGGCTTAGCACATTGATAGTCAAGTAGATAGAGATCTTCCTCCTTTCACAAGAAAAAAACCTTATTTTAATTATTTATAAGCCTTATTTAATTATTTTTTTATAAACAGTCCCTTAATAAAAATAAAGTCGTGGCCTTCCCTGAAGACAGGTGAGTACAAACGACACTGTGTGGAACTACACTGCTGTGTCCTTCATGTTGTTGATCCTGGGCCTTTCCTTCAGATCAAAAAAGGTTATGATGCAATGTGCTGGGCAGACATATAGGCATGTCCCTTTGGGTCTGCTGCTTATACATTGGATCCAGTAATTCATTAGGGTTTTAATTTTTTTTTTCCAGTCCATTATCTTTGATGAGGTGGATCTGACAGATGCCAGTGTGGCAGAATCCAGCACTAAGAATGTCAACAACAGCTTCACGGTAGGATTGTTTGCAAGATTTTTCCATTATTCTTGTAGTTTTCTTTCACCTCCCTTCTCTATTGCAGAGTTTAAAAACATCTGAACAATCCTTACAGCATTTTTAGATTAAAAAAAACATTAAAATCATAAACTTACTTTTCCTTATAGCAGTCATAACTCACCTCCTCGCACATGGGATATACCTTGGGTTGCTATGTGTAGTGCTAAACTTGACATTCAGGGATTTAGTTACCTATAAGCTAGGAGGGTTTGATACACATTTACAGTGTGGGACAGAGAAATTGTTCTTCTGAGGGAGTTAGGGGTGATGTTGGTGTTTATACTGGAGATCTTGCTAAAGAAATTTAGTTTTGCCTTCAGGCCTTAAAAGAGATAAACTTCTATCTCTGACTTTATTAGTATGTGTCCTTTTGTGTGTTTTATATGCACATTGTATATAGTGGCAGAGAAAAGGGAGGGGGGAAAAAAAGTGACACATTATAACTGTGGAATTGGTTTAGGATACTTGTTAGATGCAGAGTATGTGCTAAATATTTTTAGGCTAGAAATGTGGTGGTGTCACTGCTTCATTTTCTGCAGGCTTATAAACCAGGAGAGCAAATGTGTTTCTGAAGTGCAGGTGTTGCTTAAGCTCCATTTTGGGGGAAAAGCCTGGTGTGCAGGGCAAAGCCATTTGCAGCAGCCATGCAGCATGGGAGTCAAGCAGCAGTGTGAGCCCTGGAGCTGGGTAACAGCAATAGCTTCCCTGAAATGTCTGAAGGGCTCAAAGGGAGGAGAGAGGAGGCTGTGGAGAAGGAAGGCAGTGTTGGTTTAAGACAGGGTGAAAGGGGGAGCAATTGTGGTGAAGGGAGGGAGCTGATCCTGTAGGATAGCAACCTGCAGGTGGGCCTCACACACAGCAGCAAGAACCCACTGCTTTAGAACTGCAAAAGCTCTTTCTGTTACGTAGCTGTAGCTTTTTGCTTTGCAGCACCTGTGAAAAGCAGGCTTAGGGCCCACTTCCTCCCTATCCTGCATCTACAATTGGACAAGGAGGAGGCATGTGGGTCTGGTAGTAAATATTGACATCAGGTGTGGGTGTGTGTGCACAGGGAGCAGGATTCCACAGTGATTTCAGTAGGGGATACATTTTCAAGAGTGTGATGTTATCTACCTGCTAATAAAGCATGTTTTCTTGGGTCATTTTTCTATATGTAAATAAAGGCTGATTTTGCAGGAAAGCAAGTGTACTGTTACAGTTTTCCTTATGACTAGAACTGGGAGAGATCTGGTTTTGGCAGAGACACTGTGTAGAAGCAGTAGAAAACTGTTCTCTTGGGTTGCCCTGTCTGGAGTCCAACAGTGAAAGGTTATTTCCATGCCAGTGTATCAGGCTTTGCTAGTTCCTGCCTTCCCCAGGGTGTGAAAAGTACAGGATTACTCTGAGACTAAACTAGCAGATCTGTTGTGCACTGTCTCCAGCTGAGGACTATAGCATGAGACTCAGGTAAACTTAAAAAAACAACCAAACAATTTCTCCTCTTAATTTCTATCTACTCTTTCAAAAATGGCTTACAGAGGGGTCTGACTGGTTTACCATGAGATATAAAAATACTAAGAAAATCAAAATGTTGCCTAGTCTTGCTGCTGTTTGGTCTACCACATCTTTGCTGTCAGTGCTTATCATTCCTTTCATTCTTGCCATTTTCTCTTGGTTTAGTGTTTTTTTGGTTTGTTTTTTTTTTTTTTGAGAGCGCTCAATTTCCCCCCTTTATCTCTACAGTGTGGTTCCTTTCTACAATTCAGAGATTGCTGATGCATTTTTTTTCCTGTTCCAAATCAGTGCGACTCACTATTGAGCTTTTATCCTAAACCAGAAACATCTAGCATTGGGTGTTGTGTAGCAGAGGCAGTTTTTCTGGAGTTTCAGGTGTTCTGATTTGATTTTTGTTCCTGTGTTTTCTTCAGTGAAGACTGGTAGGTTTTGATTTATGGAAGAGTTGTTGCTTTCTGAAGAAACTTACCCTGTGTTCAGGAATTCATACCACTCAATGTATAGATTCTGGGCGAGCAATACTCCTTTAGGTGCTAAAAAGGGAGATGGCAAACAAAAGGACTAGATAAACCACTTAGAAGCAAGGTGGATCCAAAGCAAAGAGGTAATAAGGGGAGACCTGTTTGAGGAGAAACTCAGAGCAGTGAGGAGTGCAGAGAGGCAGCACCATGAGAGAAGGAAACCAGAGCAGGGAGCCAGCAAAGGCTGTGTTGCACAGAAAGAGGAATAAGGTTAAAAAATACAGCTGCCAGTAAAGCTTCTACGTAGGATGGAAGTCTGGCAGCTAATTTGTTTTCTGTCAGCAGGAAGGAGGGGGAGAATAGTGAATATTAAGATGCAGACCTCAAGTGTGTATTATGGGTTCCGCTGCTGTTTGCTTGGTTGATGTTGCACAGGTACCTGCAATGGGTGCATCCCATTAGCAGTGGGGGCAGTGTTCAGAACTGCACCCAGAGTTAATGGATACATGACTATAGAGGGAGTACATGAATAGGGGCATCTTTGAGCTTGAGATGTTGTTCAGCTCTGTCCCCTGAGAGGTGTAAGGAAAATCTTTGTTTGGCTCTGGCCAGGCGGAGCAGGAAGCCTCTGGGAACAAATCATAACAGCCCCACAACAGGCCTCCCTTCTCTCAGGGTGACTATAGGTACAATATTTACTAGTTCTGTCACATCTCTGCCATCTCTGTCCTGCTGAGTCATCTGTCAATAAGGTGAATTATTTTACAGTCTGGGGTGTGAATGACTGGGTTTTTTTTCCATGTGATCCCTTAGTACCTAGTTTATAGATGGATTTTCCTAGGGCTGCTGCCTCTCACAGGGCCTTGGAAGGGATCTGCTGTGGTGCAAACTCTGGTAACCATGTTGTCCTGTACTTTAGACCCACTTATTTCAAAGAGGGTGGTCATCTTTTAACCTGGATTCCTGCTCTCATTGTGTGCTTACGTTTGTACTCCTCATGCTCATCAGCACTGGGTGTGTGTGATCATACCCTGACCCTAAATTCTGAGCAGAGCTTTCCCAGCCATACCCTCAAAACCTCTTGTGCTTTCCAAAAAGTGGATGATTTGGGATCACACCAGACACGTTGGGTCTTCCCAGTGTGTTTTTTCTTGGACAATGAAATTTCACAGTAACTTGAATGGTTGATGTTCCTATCTAATGCACTAGCCTAAAGCTGCTCCAGAAGCATTGACACAAAATACATGATGAGGATGAGTTCCATATGTGGAAGCAGGAATAGGTTTTTTTTATGTAGATAAAGCCAGGAAGCCTGTGTTTTGGAGATACTTGTCTCAAAATGACTGCTTTGTCTGCCTTGTGGACCTGAACCACCCAGCATGCCTCTTCTCCCCTGAGAAGCCTGTAAGGTTTGGGGGCGGCACCAGCCACTCCATGGACTGTTGCTCAGTCTTGCCTCCACAGCTACAATCTCTGGAGTCTTCAAAAGGACTTTGGGTCTCCTGCTTAGGCCCATTTTTGTAGATGTTTGTGTGGTGAACAAGTTCCTAGTCCTCATGTTGCTGTGCTAGCTGAAGATCTGCTCTTTTCTAGAAGGTGCCAACTGTGCCTGCTGCTTCTAGTGCAATTGGCACAGCTGATGGCATGAGTCCTTATCAGTTCATTGACCCTCTCCTGCCTCATACAGGAATGGTATAAAGAAAAAGGGAAAAAAATTCTAAAGTATGTAGAATTTACATACTTTACATACTTAGATACTTTATAAGTATAAATAAAGCCCACCTGCCATCAAGAGGGGAGGACCTAGGAAAGACATCAGATCCTTCAAGGTCTGCATCTTGTGTCCCAGTATGATCCACACAGGGTGTTTTTGTCAATGTTTTCCATTTATTGCTAGCAAATGGTGGTGTGGACTTTCAGCCTCATTGAGCTGCCGTGGCTGACAGCACTCGCTTAATATCCCGTCTTAATCAGAGCTGTGAGATCCCAGAGGAGAAAACCCCCTTTGTGGAGAGAGGTGAGGGCGGCTTGGTGGAAGTGAAGCTTGGTCAGAGCAGGCTGTTGGGTGCCAGGAGCCATGCTGTTGACCCCTCCTCCATAGTTCTTCACTGGAAGAGGTGGAGCTTGAACTCCTGTGCTCCTGCAAACCCTTTTCTGTTGGGAAGTACCTCTCGGCTCAGCAGCAGACAGGAAGCCGCGGGTTACTGCAGGCAGCGCCTGCCTCTCCACTGCCACCAGAAGGAAACTTATCCCAGCTCCTCCTTAGGCAGGCAGCTTATCAGCTCGTGGAATATAGCTCAGAAAGACTGACCACAGAGGGAACTAATCCTATTAGTTGCATGTCAAGCAATGTGTTCAGATTTTTTTTCCTGAGAGAGTAGGCTGCTCTGGACACTAGCTTAGAGGAAGACAGAACGTGAAAGGTAAGAGCAGGAGTCTGACTTTTCTGAACTGAGCATTGAGAAACATGGCACCTCTGCCAACATAACACATCAGCAGGAGCTCAGATTCCTTGGAATGAATTTGCTACAAGCTCTTACTGTTCAGGTGTTCTCTCCTGGGTGCAGTAAGTTCTCCAGTACTGGTGTAAAGGGAACTGTGCCTGCGGTAGTGTTGGAAATGCTGCACCCATCAGTTAAGAAATAGTATTTATTAACTGATGATTCACCCTAGCCAATGTCCCAGGAGGGGAGGAAGTGTTGAGATTAGAGTAATACCTCTCTTTCAGAGCACTTGCATGACTGGAGGCAACAATGGTTGTGGTAGGTTGAGGAACAGGGAATTGCTGGTGATCCTGAATGAGAGTGTGCTGTCGTCTGAGAAGCAGCATGGATGTCATTCTTCAGCCAAAAGGAAGTCTGAGGTGTGCTATGTTTTCTGTTATTGCCTCCTTCTTACTTAGTACTGACCTCATTCAGCAGTTAAAGTCTTCTTGTGGAGTTTTATGTGACTGTTTGATCTCCTTCAAGTCTGTATATTTTTGCTGTGTTATCCCAGGGCTTGTTTATACTGTGGAGAAATAGCATGAATCTTCATTTTGGAGTAATTAACCTTTCCTAGAAACACAGGGCAAAGTGCTTGTGGGTGCTTCCTGATGGAGACTCTGTGTGTGTGTTGTTGATGTCTGTAAATTCATTTGCAGTGAAGTGGAAGTGCCTTTGCTTTTTCTATGGTTTGGTGTTGAGTTAAATTTTTTGTACTAGTGCTTTTAATATGAAAATAAATGCTTTTTAGCAGAGAAGGCAGTGAAGTCTTCTCTGAAGAGTTTGGTTTTGAAAGAGCGAAGCAGAAGATCTTCCTCTCTCCTTGATTCCTGAGCTGTTGAAACAAGAGGAACCTGGATCAGAGGTTCTTGTGCTGGTTTGAAATACAAGCTTCAAGAAAGAGCATGTGACTTGTTTTTATGAGGAGAAAGAATATAAGAACTTTTATTACAAACTGCAGCAAGTCAGACTTGGACTTCAAGCTCAGGCAGAACAGGGAAATTCTGTGTGGTTTGCAGAGATTCCCCAAACTGGCAAAGGTGGGCATGAACATGCACTGCAGAGTCCCTGGGCTGCCTTTCGAGGGAGGGGGTTTCCCTCCCCTTGTTCCTCAGCACCGGGGTGGGGAAGCCAGAGGGGAGAAAGCTCTCAGAAGCCTGCAAAAAGCCTTGGTAATCTGGGGACATTATTACGCAGACAATCACCAAGTGTTCTGGTTCCTCACCCTGCTCCTTTGTATGCAGCCATGGATTGCCTTCTTAAGGTTTGGGAGAGGAAAGATAGAAAAGAGAGTCTCATGAAAAGCATGGTTCTTCCCACCTCCTTGTTAAATTGTCTAAATTGGACAAAATTAGAGTACACGTTGGAAAGTCAGGCTTTGCTGGGGGTTGTTGTCTCTTCCACACCCATGTGTGTACATGTTCAAGAACTGCACACTCCGCTAGTGCTCTTACTCTGTTTATATTGGCATCTGTCAGAATTTCCTTTATAAGCAACTGAAAATACAAGTTAGAGCCATGAATTGCCATGTCCAGAATTGCTCTGCTCTTCCCCCCCCCCCCCCNGTAGTTGATACACCAGCTCCCCCTTCATTAAGTGCAGTTCGGTCCCCATTTCCTGTCAGAACCACTGCAGTTTCAAAATACTTTTCTATTTTTGTAGTTTGTAATCCAGACTTTGGTGGAGGGTTTTTTTTTTCCTGCTTGAGAAAAGGCCCTTTGGTAAACAGACCATTCTGAGTCACTGTTAGTCAGTGAAAATAGTCACTTAAAGTCCTTTCCTGTCAAGGAATTTTAGGACTTTTGATCCAGTCTCCTGCAGGAGCTGTTCTGCTCATGTAAAAGAAGGAAAAATCTGAAGAAAAAAAAAAAACCAAAACGCAAAGAGAGGATAAACGTGGAAGAAGACTTTAAAGTCTGGAAGAAGTTTCTGTGGGTGATACTGTACATTACAAAATGACCCCAAAATATGCCAGGTGTTTCTGATAAGGTGGAACTACTGTAAGAGGAAGAGGTCAGACTGAGCTTTGTGAATTGTACTGCAAGACAGGCTAGACAGAGAGCTGGAAAGTGAAGGAGACTGTTTCTGAAGAGCTTTTGTGTCCCTAGAGGGAAGTTTACTGCTTTGAAATTAGTGTCTATTATTGCCCTTGTGTCTGAACACTGGGAGCTTTTGTTTGATAATCTTTGTCCTTTGTAACCTTAGTGCAGTCTTTGATGTTTTATCTACCTTCCTGAGCAAGGCTGCAGATTCCAGCATTTTCTCCTCCATCCAGGTGAGGACACACAAAGGCACAACATTTGGTAAACAGGAGGTCACTTGAGAACATGATGGGTTTAGTTTTACACCAGAGCTGCTCCAGAAGAGAAAGATTTCTTTTTATACACATCTTTACTCTGATCATTTTGGTAGGTAGGGAGAGTCTTGCTAATAATGCTCACAGAAATGAGGTCTTCCAGCTGTGGTTCTTGTGATGGTTTCACTGTTGTGGTGTATGAAACAGGACTGGTCTTTGCCTGGTGAACCAGATGGAAAGCTCCTGGGTTCATCAGGCTGTTGAAAGCTATTAATTTCCTTTTAACCTCAGCTTTTCAACACAGCTGAGGTTAGGGGGCTGTGAGGAGCTGTCACCAGAATTAAACTGTCAGTAACAGGTCATTTTCCTACTGTGGGCAAGGAGTTTTACTGCTCAGTCCTGTGATTTGTTAGCTGCAAGCCTCGATGTGTGTGAGCCCACTCAGACAGCAGCTCTGCCACCGGGGAACATCGACTTGCCCCTCTGTTCTTCATGGGATGTTCTGAACAGTTCTGCTTGGGAACTCTTTTCCTGGCAGGACTGCATCCTTCAGAAAACAGATGAAGGAGTGAGTGTGTGCATCTGCTGGATGAAGTGGGGCTGGGTGGATAACCAAGTTCTGCTAAGGAAGGTGCTCTGGCACGTGGCGTGGCAGCCCATGGTTCCCACTTGGTGCTGCTCTGTCCATGTAGATCTCTAGTGGTTAATATGCACAAATTACCAGGATTGCCTGCATGACTTATCTGCCAGTAGTAGCAAAGACCTTCTTGCATCCTCTTAAGTTTTAATAGCTATTAAGTGGTTGCAAAAGTCCTAAAATCCTCTCCTTGTCTGTGTTTCCCAATTGCCAAGAGCAGGAATGTGCCTTGTTTAGGAACAGTTTCCAGAAGCATGTAGGAATGTGACCCTGGTATGAGAGATGATCATTTTCCCAGGGAACGCTCTGTCTGCTCTGCCTGCTCTGCTTTCCTGCAAACAGCATCGGGGAAGGCAAGGTCTGGGAGAAGGCATACAGATGGAAGGTCAGCAGGAGTTGGACTTGTTCTGCAGACCCAGTGTAGCAGCAGTGAGTGCCAGTGGCAGCAGCGTTCAGAGCAGATGCACCCGTACTGTGCACCTGGCAGACAAGGTGCATATTGCAAGGTAAATGAACCCAGCAATGTAAAAATAGTGCTGGAGGGACCACACCATGTGCTGTACCTGTTAACCCATGGGTCTGAGCTGCCCTGGGTTTTGCAGGTTGAAAAGTAAAGTAGCCATGTGGAAGCTGGTGATAAAACACCTTGTATAGTGTCAACAGAGATTTGGGCACTTGGGATTTTGAGGCAAATCTTGTTATTCTTGTTTGGGGGGGGGGGAAAAAGGCAGAATTTGGTTGGTGGAAATGAGAGTTTCCACAGGTGAAAGATTGTAATTTTCACAGGAAATAAAGATTTTGCCTATAGAAATGAATACAGAACTAGTGCTTCTTTCTTTCCCCTTCGTGTAGCGTCCAGATTTTGAGGCGAGAGAATCAGTTCAGTTCTAGAGAGCTCTAACAGACCTGCAGTGAGTTAATGAATTGAATTTGGCAAAATTGGGTGAAAGCTGAATTACAAATCAGAAGAGGGATGCTGTCTGTGAAGGAACGCAAGCTCCCCCCTGTGAGCCTAAGACCTACTAAAATTATACCAACTTGCTGTCTTAAGCTTTTCTGGCCTGCAGCTCAGCTCCAGATGGTTTCAGAAGCTGACATCAATGGTAGAGGCTATTAAGATTTAAGTGTAAAGGACTGGTTTAAGTAAGAAACTCACGTGTTCATTTTCCTTTCTTTTCTTTTTTTCACAGTTTTTAACCTTGTGTGTTTGCTGAGGGAACAGCACTTGCTTAGTCCACACTTCATCCATGTTGCCCTCTGTTCAGCAATCATCTTTGAAACACACGGCTGTGTCCTCATTACAGTCTCACCCAATTGTCCTTCCTGAGTTTCTGGGTTCATAAGATACCAGAGCTGACTCCACGATATAAAAGCAGATGTAGCAGTTAGCTACAGATGGAGGATGTTTTCCTTCCCTTGGCCATATGTGAACAGGCTGAAGTTTTTGCCTGCGCCAGAACTGTTCTTGCAGCTATTCTATTTTTTTTTCTACTTACAGTTCCTAGGTCTTTTGAGCTCCAGAAATTCCTGTTGTTCCTGTACCCAAGTCATCAACTGTTTGAAATAATCCAGGATCTCTTTGGGGAATTTATGGCTAGCACCTTTGAACAACATAAGGCTGTATTTGAACAGGATGTGAGTAAAAGGAAGCAGTCAGAAAGAGCAGATTCTCATACACCTGCTTTTGGCCACTCTGAGAAATGTATCACACCAGAAAAACTATATTTAGCAAAGTTGTGTGCCCCCCCCCCACCTCATCTCCTCCTGCTCTATTTCTTCAGCTGTCTCCATGGTTGGGCCAGCATGATCTTAACTTGTTTTGCTGTCTTTTGTGGTCACTGAGCTCACTGATAACAAGCAGTCCCAACTCATGTTTGGCCGTGCTGTCACTCTTTTGCTGAGAAGTGTTGGGTGGAGGAAGGTTGCTCAGTAGAGCAAAACACCAAAGGGTGTCTAGCAGATTTCTATTTAAAATTTGGTCTAATTTGAGGAGCCTTTTTTGGACTGCCTTTCTCATCCAATTATTCACAGCTGTTCATTGGGGAAGGACATCCAGGGACATCCAGGCCAGTTTTAGAACGTGAAATAAGAAATTTTCTTTGGTTGGCTCTCTTGCTTGCCAGCTGGCCTGATCCAAAATGTCAGTAAACTGGTGTTAGTTTTGGACAGGGGAGCTTGGATCAGTGTGAGGGGTGGGGGCTTACTGCTGGTAGGAGGGCATGTGCTGTACAAGGCTTAGAGTGAGCAAGCTTGAAAATCAAGAGTTTTTCTGATAGACTTGAGATGGCTCATCTGTACAGAAGGCAGATGAGAGCAATTGATTGTCACTAATTCCAGCAAAGGATATTTCTGGGTTCTTTTGTGCAGTGAGGGGTTTGTAAATTAAGTTGTGTCCTGTTTAGAAATGTCTTCAACCCTTCCTGCCATTCCCATCTGCCTTTGCAGCTCTTCAAGACTGATCAGAGGGAGTTGCAGGGGTTTTTTTTTGCCATGACTGTTGCTGATCTTTTTTGCTGGTAGTCAGTGTTAGGTTTTCAGTGTTGTCACCATGTGGTGGGCACATGGGTGTCTGGGCATCCAGTTCCTACTAAGGAGTGAAATCTAAGGAACCACACTCAAAAAGTTCAATAGCATTTGGGATCAAAAAAGTATGTTAGTTTTTAATACTCCCTTTTTAGGAAGAACAGGCATTTTTAATTTACGTAATTGCTCCTATCTAGATAAAATTCTGAGCTGTTTGAGGGCAAGAACATTCAGAGTTCTGCCAACCCCCAAACAGGCAAAAAATGTATGAGACTATAAATAAATCTTAAAACTTGTGTTGTTGGTTTTTTTTCAAACTCCTAACAAGGCAGCCCCCATCCTAACTCACAAGAAATCAGATTGTTGTTTTTGTGCTCTTCTTTTATATGAGAACAAGAGGTCACTGGATGACATTACTGCTTTGTAAATTTAGAACAAATAAAAGGAAATGCTGCTTCACCTAGTGCGTCGTCATCCTGTGGAATATACTGGTACAGGATGTTAGTCAAAAGCTGTAGATGGAACATAAAAAATAGCCAGACCATGCTTGTTCGTAGCCACCTTTGCCAACAGGGACCACCGAGCCTCATGTCCCACAGCACCGGCTCCTCAGGGAGCTGAGAGCAAACACCCCACACTGCCTGACTGGGAAAGGACAGCTTTTCAAGAGGAAGATTGCTGGGGCTTCTTTTGGAGATGACAGGAATGTTTTCTGTGTTGTTTTTTTGTGTGTGAGACATTCAGTTGATCGTCGGTGCGGCCTAGGCAGCGCAGTGAGTGCAGCGGCCTTTCTGCCTCTTGGTATCCTTCAAGAGGGGGAGGTCTGGACTCCAAATCCCTGCCTGAAGTGGGTGGAAGTGGCAGGGTGAGTGTTTTCCTCTCCCTGTGAGCTTTCACCCCCGTTCTGCCCCTTCTCAGAAGCACCGTGGTGCCTGTTGCACAGGTAGGAGGCCAGCAGCTCCCCCCAGGCCCCGGTGCTCCCCCTGATCTTTGGTGTGGGGTGTTGTGTGAGTCTGCATGAAGGGAGAGAAATGCTGAAACACGGTGCAGGAAGCATCACTGCTGATGTGTTTCTGGATTCCTAATTGTCCTCATTAAAATGTTTAACTGTAACACTGCTGCATGTTAATCAGAAAAGCAGGTTTGTATGGTTTCTTAATTTCCCCCAAGAATTGTTACATGAGTTACATTAAAATCTTATCTGTCCTTCACAGTCCAACCTGATTTGTCCTGATGTGTTGTCCTCCTTGGAACAGGATTGAAGTTTGAGGTTGTATTCTTTTGTTTCCCCTGTTTCCCAGTGCAAATGGGGGTTTAGAACTAATGGGAAATGTTTCTCATAATTTTATCTTGCACAAAGTTACATTTTATTTTGTTTTATAGTTGCATAATAGACCCTTGGTTTTAATTCTGCGACTCTCTGTGTAATTCAAGTATGAAAATCTTCTTGATCTCTTTATTTGTTTTCTTGTCTTAGAAACTTTAACTTTGTTCTTTGAACAGAGGATTGTCCAACACTAGATGTGGGGATTTTTAAGATGATGCAGTAGGTGACAGGAAAGAATTTGTGATTTTCTGAACTGGACAGTCTCTCCAGTGATCAGTAGCCTCAGAAATTAATTCTTGTCAAAGGAGTGTCTGTATTTCTGTATTTTATGCCAGCATTTTAAATTTTGTGTCTTTCAAGGTGATGAAAAAAAAATGGTATTTTGTACTTTGCATTTGCCTTTTTTATTTTATTAAAAAGAGGAAAAAATTGCAAAAGGGACACTGAATGGGAGTGTTCTGATGCTAATTAATTTTTTCAGCTGTTCTAAATTATTTTTGCCCACTGCTCACGAGCATGCCAGTGTCTTGTTGAATGAACTGGTGGCTCCCTGTAAAAACTGGCTGGCTTTAAAGCCATGAAAGGTCCTTGGACACATTGTCCTAGGATGTTTGCACTTTACGTAGGGTGCTGTTGCATGTATGCAGCTATAGGTTTTCTTGTCTCTCCCTCCAGAGAAAAAGTGGGGCCCTGCACTGTCTGAACAACTTAGTTGAACTTAGTTTTATTTCCAGGGAAGAAGCTTCCTCCTAGCAGGAATTAAGGGATGTTGCTCATTCTACTCTCATTTCAGACTGATGTTGTATTTTATGCTCTGTAGAAGATTTCTCTAGTATAGCCCTTCTTCCATAGCAGAGTTTTTGATTGAAATACAGTTAACCACCCACTTTTCCACTTTCCCAAGGGAAAAGAATGACTCCTGTGATTACATTCTTCGGGATTAAGTTTTATCAGAGTTGGAATTGTTTAAGGAAAAAGTCAGGGAAGAGGGAAGGAGTTCTTCAAGGTTTTCTTTTTAGAAAATTGTAAATATTTATTTGCTTACAATTGGTACAGATCAGATCATTTTGTCCAGGACAGAATGCTTGAATCCAAAGCTGTTTTCAATATGAATGGCCAGTCCTTGCTTTAAAAAAGTATTCAGCTCCATTCATTGCCTGCCTGCAGGTGGCTGTAGTGCCCTTGTCCAGGCAATGCCTCGGGGTATGGTTAGTGTTACTGCAAGTGAATACTGTGATCTGTCCTGTGAAAAGAAATCTATTTTGTGAGATAAGTGAGGAGCTTAAAGCAGAAATTTACAAGCATGAATTTTTTGTGTATCACATGCACATTTCCTAGTAGGGGGGCTCTGGTACATTTCAGCATCAACTAAAAGTTTCACATTCAACTTCCAAGGTTTTTATTTTTGATCTGCTCCGTGAAACATAATGAGAGAATCAAGAAACAGACAGGAAAATTTTGTTTAGCAGGGGTTATGTATTGGGGTGATGTGCATGGGTTTTTGTGTTTGTTAAAAAACCTGTGGTGGCATGCTTGTGAGAACCAGGCAGGCTTCATCAGCTTGGCACAGTCCTACTTTGGTTTACTCTGTTATTTTAGATTTTAGGGTGCCATTTGCTGGAAAAGCACGTGCTGTAGGCAGTTTTGCTTTCATGTGCAAAACATTGAGAGGCACAGAAGAGTGTGGGCTGCTGCAAGATTTTAGAGTTGACATAAAGGGGAGCCTTTTGGGTTTTGTTAGTGGGTTTTGTAAAGTTTGCAGCTTTAATGCAGCTGTTTTTAAATCCAGGTCTTGCATTTAAGTCTAATTTAAAAAGTCAGTTGGATGAAATCACTACAAAGGGGTGTCCATGAAGGCAGGGGCAGTAAGACAACTAACCAGCAACCTGATCAGCAGACATGGTCCTCTGAAAACCATGATGCAGAAGGGGAAAGTGCTGGTGGCAGGCTGCACAGGGCCCTGGCTGCCTTCCCAGGCAGAAGGAGCTTTGGCTTCTGCTGGTTTGTAAGAACACTGAACTGGTTATTTAACACAGGGCAGCTAACCCATGGGAGCTGACGCCCAACCTTGAAACACACTGAGGATGGTATTTTTAGAGGGAAGGCAAACTGACCCACAACTTCAAGCTGCTAGTGGAACATTTGTTGGAATATCTTTTATGTACTAAATGTTGAACGAGCCCACAGGAAACTGAATTTTAAAATGAGGTGATACAGATACAGTGAGTTCTCTTCTAGATTGCATATTTGATTTCTTTCTGAGATTGTTTATTTTATTTGACTTCCTCCTCCTTCCCTGCTTGTCATGTCTCTAACCAGATTTTTAGGATGATGTTACAGTGTGTTACCTAATTTATTAATTGCTAGGAACTGATACATTGTGGTGTTAACAAAATGTTTCAGTGTTGTTGCCAATTTAGAAAGCCATTGAGTTCTTAAAAATAACTTTCTGAGGTTCTGCACGTGTTGTACATTAACTTACTCTGCTCTGTGCTTGATTTGTGTTGTGCTGTTACTTGGGCCTGAGAGATTTCTTCACTCAGTTCATTTCTACACATGACATCTCAAGTCTCTGTGGTTCTGTACATTTATTAAGGAATTACAGTGTGTCATGGTTGAAAGGTGCAAGTAACTTTTGTTCTGCTGTGCAGCTCGTTGCCTCTGGAAACAGCTTCAGTGGAGGGCAGGAGAGTTAGTGTGTTCAGTCACTGACGTGCCCAGAGCACACACTCATCATTCTCTCTCACTCCTCAGGTTATCACTCCATGTCGGAAGCTCATCCTTTGTGCTGATAACAGGAAAGAGATGGAGGATTGGATTGCAGCACTGAAGACTGTACAAAACCGTGAACATTTTGAGGTAACAGGAAAATATATTCCTTTGCGCTCTGTCCCCTCTCTCTTGCGTGTTTTAAGAGTGGAGGAAGCTTCTAAGGAGTTTAGTTGAAGTAGTTTTTATTGACTAGAATGTGTGCAAGCACTAGGCCCTCTGTAACAACTGTCCCAAATACTCTGAAGTGATTCTCCAAAGGATGTTTGTGGCTTTGTATGCTCTCCTTTGGTAACTTTGTGAGTGCTTTTCAGAGAATGGGCAGGTTACAAAACCCAGTTCTCCTCCCTTTGTCTTTTCACTCTTTAGTTATCCACCCTGTCCTAATTCACACCTTGCCTGCTTGGTATTCTGCCTCCTTCAGTGCATGCATGTGCTTCCTGGGGCTGTACTTAGACAAATGCTGCACCAAAAGAGGCTGTCTTGTGTTTCACCCACTCTGATGTTTGTCTCCCTTCAGTTTCCTCCTTTTTGCTGGCACAAGCATTCCTCTGCTACACAGTAAGCCAGGTTGAAGAACTGATCTTGCAAAAAACTTAATCCAGCAACAAAAAAACCAAAATTAACAAGGGTCAGCTTTCTGGGAGATAAATTCTTCTGTTCATTTTCCTACACACGCTTGTGTACTGAAACAAAGGTGGGAGGTAGAAAAGGAGCAGGAATGAAGGTGTGGCTTCTCCTACTCATCTCTTCTGGCTTAAAGACCTTCTTGAATTATGGCTGTTCTGTACGAACTGCATGTCACCCACTCTTCCCTAGTAAAAGCATCCTGTTTCTGCCTTTCCTGGCTGCTGTGAGTCTTGTTGCTCTACTTTAGACTTTGCTCTAATGCATTTGTTTTATTAGTCCACCCAGTACAGCATGGACCATTTCTCAGGGATGCATAACTGGTACGCCTGCTCGCACGCTCGGCCAACGTACTGCAACGTCTGTCGGGAGGCATTGTCTGGAGTCACATCACATGGGCTTTCCTGTGAAGGTAAGCCCACTTTCTTGTCTCCTCTTTGGGAGTGTCTTCTTTATCTCTCAGTGCTGTGTTCCAGAGATAATTCAAAGGGAATGTTGTTAATAGTTTGCAAAAAGATGTAGAAAACTGCTGCTTAATAAAATGAGAGAGCTACGGTCTGTGTATGGGACTGGAGGTTTTTTCTAGACCTGGCACTGAGACACTTCACTGCTGTGAATGCCTTTGGCTTTTACAGAGAATTCTCCTGCTAAGGTCAAGATGAGGATCATGGCATTTTGTAAAATGGTAATAGATGTGATGATGTTTTCATGCTGCGTTTAGTGTTGGAGCTGATAGTAATATAGTTGATTTATTTTTTATTTCCCCATATACCCAAATACTGCCATCTCTTATTAAAAACATGCTTCTGAAGAGGATAGGTATGTACCTCTGAGGTATCAGATAGCATATTCATAGGAATACTCCTGTTCATAAGAATAATCACATTTGTGAGAACATCTTTGCTAGGTGTTTGAATGCCAGGAGGTTATTGCATTTCAGCTTTGCCACAGCAGACATGTCTGCCTTCATGCTTGTGGTGTGAATGAGGTTATATTGACACTGTGGAAAGGATACAGGAGAGTATGACTATGTAAATTATATCAAATTTAACAAGGTGATGATAACTTGCCTTTGTAAAAGCAGCTCTCAAAAATGAGAAGGCAGGAATTAATAGCCAGCCCATCTTACTCAGGGTGTTGAGAGCTGATAGATTTGCCAGTGCTAACAAAGGTTTTGTGTGCCCATGCTTTCCTCTGGGGCTAGATTATGGTCACTTGGGAAAGCTTTTGCAGTGGCTGCCACATGCCATGGTCTGAGCAGGATTATTGTCTTCTTCCCTTCCCTCTAGTGTGCAAGTTTAAAGCCCACAAGCGGTGTGCGGTGCGGGCAACCAATAACTGCAAGTGGACAACTCTGGCCTCTATTGGGAAGGATATCATTGAGGATGAAGATGGGGTAGGTGTTAGTTTTAACTCTTAACTCCTCAGCCTTACTTTGATGAAGAAGCACTGACATGTGCTCTGCAGCTCACCTCAACTATACGGATAGCAGATTCTATGTGTTAGCAACATGGAAAGGCCTTTGCTGTCAGACCATGAGCTTCTGTGTGAAAATTCCAGCCAGGGTTGCAGGGACTCTTTAATAGGAAGAGTCTCCTGCCATGGACCAGAGTGTTGAGGTTAAGGAATTGAAGATATGGGGAATCTGCTTTGAGTTTTGGCAGAAGAATGATAAATGAGTAGTGCAGCATATGGGATGTCTGATGCAAGTCAGTGTTTCCTGGGTAACCTGGGGTGAGTCACCTGGTCTCTTCATGCTTGAGTATGATGTAAAATGCTAAAAGAGGTCCTCGGGTGTTTTCTAGAAGTTGCTGTTCTTAAACAGTGCATATAAAGACTTGCATATAAAAACGTGTCTCAGCGCCACGGTGCATCTTGTGTCCTTGAGCTGCACTCTGGGAAGTCCGTGTTGCTTCTCTCCCCCTATATCATTTGCAGATCTCAATGCCACATCAATGGTTGGAAGGAAACCTGCCTGTGAGTGCCAAATGCACTGTGTGTGATAAAACCTGTGGCAGTGTCCTACGTTTGCAAGACTGGCGCTGCCTGTGGTGCAAAGCCATGGTGAGTTGAATAAGTAAGATTGTTCCTTTAAAAGGAGAATATTTGATCAGCTGTTTGGTCTGTTCTTTTAATGAGATTTGCTCAAACTGAAATCTCTAACCATGCTGTTGTGCATGTTTGCCACAAAGGCATTGCTGTTCTCTCTCCAGATGTTAAGCAGCCTGTAAGTGAGAGAAATTTAAATTTGCTGAAAAGTATCACTGTGATGCCTAAAAGTAAGGCCTGAAATGATTATCCGGCTTCCCTGCAAGCTCAGTTTCTTGTGGTAGTGAGCTTTCGTAGAAGAATTGAATTTTACTAGATCTGAATCAATGCCTCAGGCATGGGAGGTGTTAAATCCAGGAAACCCATTAAGGAGCCATTATTTCTAATTTCTACAAGTTGAAAAGGTACAACAAAGACGATAAAGAATACTGAGCTATTTTTTAATAGCCATTTCCCCTTCTGTTGCAGTACATTTCTGTTGCCTAACCACTGCAGGGATGCATCTCTTGCTAAGTTTTCAGCTGTCTATAACATTAATAAAAGTGTGTTTATAATATGTGGGCTGGGGGCTGAAACACGAAGCAAACCTTCTATGTTGCAGTCTTCATGTCTCAGATAATACAGAAGTGCCCTAGTCTACTTGCTACATCCTTTTTTTGGTTGATTTTATTAATCCCTTCTTATGTCACTCATGTCTTCCATTGTTTATTGCTTTTATGTTTTCTTTCTCAGCTCTTTCTCCTCACTGAGGTGAGGATTTTGAAAGCAGAATGCCTGAAGACTCTTCAAGCCTGTTACCAGCTCCTCTTAATACTCAAAAGTATAAAATTCAAACAGCAGAAAAAGCACATGGAAATGGAAAAAGGAGAATTAGTAGGAAGAGTCTGGTTAGATCATTCTTGAAATAACTTTTCTCAATTAACATTTCCTTGGGTTCTTTATGAATTACTGCTTTATGAGTTATACCACCATGCCCAAAGGAGTTTGAAAGGTTTTCCACCCAGCAGGCAGTTAAGCAATGGACAGGCTCCCCAGGGAAGCAGTCACAGCACCAAGCCTGCCTGAGTTCAAAAAGTGTTTGGGTGACTCTTAGGCACACAGTGTGATTCTAGGGGTGCCCTCCACAGGGACAGGAGTTGGACTTGATGATCCTACTGGGTCCCTTCCAACTTGGCATATTCTATGATTCTGTGATTCTGTGAATGAATGCTTTTTGTTGTGTTTTCAGGTACACACAGCATGTAAAGAGTTGTTGCCAAACAAGTGTCCTCTTGGGCTGTGCAAGGTGTCTGTCATTCCTCCTACTGCTCTTAACAGCATTGACTCAGATGGTAAGTATCACCAGCAAGCAGTGCTTGCTTTCTCTTCCTCTCTCAGACCCTTCAGCTATTAATGCCAGCCTCTGTCAACTGAAAATTCTGCTTTTTGGCATTGCTGAAAATCCAAACTGGGAGATACTGCTGAAGTGTGACAGTGATCTGTTTATTACCCAATAACGTCAGCGTTTGCTGAGCTGCAGCTGTTAAAATTTATTGAGAACAACTCCATTAAAGAATCAGTTTGGGAAGGTTGGGGAAACTGAGAATGTTGGCATACTGCTAGGAGATGAGTGTGACATTTGGCAGCAGGAGTTGTGGTTCATGCTGGATTCAGGGCTGTGCATGATTGGCTTTTACCCAGCGAGTGCCATAAGCAAAAGGAAAGTATCAGCTTCTTCGTGGCTGTGCTGGGGTGTGGGTTCTTTTCTCACTCTATTTTCATGGCCAGCTTCACATCTTTTGGCTTTTCCTCCTTTTCACTTCCCTGTTGTCCATCAGGTTTCTGGAAAGCTACGTGTCCCCCTTCCTGCACAAGCCCATTGTTGGTCTTTGTCAACTCAAAAAGTGGAGACAACCAAGGCGTAAAATTCCTGCGACGATTCAAACAGCTACTGAATCCAGCCCAGGTCTTTGACCTCATGAATGGAGGGCCTCACCTTGGGTAAGAAGATACTCAATGGAAGCACACATTACTTTTAAACACCAGAAAAGTATGAGTGATTTATTTGATTATAAGCTCATCCTCAAATATAACAAGGAACCTGTTCCTCAGAGAAGGCCGAATACATAGAAGGCTTGGAGGGTTTTTTCCTCTCTGTGTTCTCTGTTATTGATTAGCTAAAACCAAAAATGTTGTTGAAAAAGGTTATTGTTTCCATTCATCAGTATCAGCAGGACAGCTTGAGGGCTTTTGGGTGAATTCCATAAACTCTCCCCTGGAAGATGACCAAGCATAGAAGGCTTGAATCCAGAAGAAAAATTGTCAGCAAACAGACTCATAACAGGCATCCTGATGTACTGCTGATGAGATTTAACTTGAGTTAAATCACGTGAACAGACAAATGCAATAGATACCAAATGAGTATTGTAAAAATGAGATTTATCCAGAAATAACTCACCTGGGAAGCATGTGAGACTTCTGTCCCTTGAAGATCTTACGGTGATACTGGGAAAACATCTCTTATGAATGCTTTTGGTAAAATTGGTTCTGCCCTGGAGTCTAGCAGACATTTCAAGCTTGTTTACCAAATTACACTAGAATATCTATGGATTTTAAAAAAGTGAGCACTGTGGAATAAATTCCTTTAGTGTATTTCTGTAACTCTTTTGAAAAACTTGTTTTCTAGTTTGCTCCCTCCAAATGTTTCTCTGTTGCATTGGATTTTGAGTATCTTTGTCATGAATGTGTGCTTCTTATAATAAGAGTGAATACAAGGTGCATTTCCTTCATATTTTTCTAAATGTGACTTGAAGTCTGAATCAGACCTGTAGATGGAGGGTGCTTTACATGGAAGTGTCCACTGCTCAGTGAGTGACTATTAGGTTCTGCTTTCCTGAGAACTGTTGTGGTTTCTTGAATTGCAGAACACTGGCCTTTAAAATAGCAGCATGCTTCCCAGGGGGGGTGTTTGATAAATAATTTGTCAAAAACATTTTAAATTAAATAGTTCTCTTCTTCCTCTCCCTGGCCAGACTGGCTATAGAAAAGAATTCTGCTCTTAAGCAGGAGAAGAGAGGGACTCAATTATTTAATCAAGCTGTGGTGCACACTTCTAAAACAGCTGCCCTTGTTTGGTTTCTTAAGAAGAAAATGGTTTATAGGATAAAGGCTGCTGCTAAATAATTTGGATATTCTGAACTGGTGCCAGTCAGCTATACCATAAGGTGATGTCCTTTCTGGCAGACATTTCTGTGTCACCAGTGCTTGAAGAAACAAGGATTTTCATGTAGCCCAGTAAATTCTGTAGTAGTTACTCTTAGGTAATAATTAATAAAGAAACAAAAGTGTGCAGTAGGTCTGGAAGATGTTCAGGAAGAAGCTTAAAGTGAGGTTGTTTTTACTGCTCTGAAAAGGGTCAAGAATGAAATTCATGCTTGTCTTACTGGTGAGTGGTTTTCCTGACTGCTGAACAGACAGGGTGCCAGAGCACTGGTGCATGTTGTTCTCCCAGAAGTGCTGAAGATTGTGAGGCTTTACATCCTCTTACAGTTGTCTGCTTACTGCCTGACTGCATAAAGTTCCCTCTCATTAAGCTTTGCTTTAATTGATGTGGCCTTGAGTGTGAAGGCAGTGACATCAGAGCACTCCAGACAGTGACAAGTGACTAGTGCTGTGCTGAACACAGCAAGTCTACACAAAGGAGTTTTATTCAATGGGTAATGAGCTATCATGTGCTTGTTTCCTCTTCAGTTCAGACAAAAGTGCCCTGCTTTAGTAGAGGAGTATGTCTGGGACACACTTCTGTAGTGAATAGCCACTTTCAGTTGCTTAGCTGTATTTAGAATTCCTTATTTATAATAATTTTAATTCATCTGTAATCCAACAGTCTATTCATTGGACTGTATTCATTGCAAAATCAGAGCCTACCTTAAGCAAATATGCCATGCATGTTACCTGGATTGCAATTGTTTTATTGCTTCTTTCTATAACAGCTGATTGTTCTTCTCTCCTACTTTTTTCTTTCCCCTCTCTAGTTTGCGCTTGTTCCAGAAATTTGACACTTTCCGGATTCTGGTTTGTGGTGGGGATGGAAGCGTTGGTTGGGTTCTCTCCGAAATTGATAGCCTCAATCTTCACAAGCAGGTACCTGCCCACTGAGCTTCCTCAAGATGAAAGAGTGCAGGGCAAACAGTAGCACGGGTTGAAGAGGGCTTTCTTTGCTCATACAGATACAGTTTGCCATGTGACTGAAGCTGCCAAAAGCCTGCCACAGCAGTGTTGCAGTAGTTTCCTGCAACCAGCAGTACCAGGCTAATTAATTATTCCTGTCTCTGTTGCTCCTCCACAACTCCCTCAGAAAAGATTCAGCTTTCAGAGTAGCTCTGAATTACTCCTGCTCCATCACCAGCACAGAGACTTGTACTCAGAAAGGGCTGCAGTTAGTAAACTGGGAGTTCTACAAGGGTAGTTCTCCTCAGCTATTCCTTTGAATTCTCCTGGTGATGTTTCTGAGCCCTAGGATAGACAGAAACATTTTAAAGAGTAGAGGTATCACAGTGTTTTAATTTGTTTCCATTTTGTCTTCGTGGAGGGTCTATGCTAATTTTACAGAAAAAGCAGTAGCACCACCTGAAATAAATAGATGTAGAAGAAGGTTAAATAAATACATCTGTAGAAAGAAAACATCTTTTAGTAAGATGCTCCTTGAGATGGTAGCTCTAATGGACTTCTCTCTCAATTAACAACCAAAAAGTAGAAGAAATTTGTCCTTCCTTGCATGCCCTTCTGGCTGTTTTCTCCACACAATTCATTTCTGCTCTCGCCAGGACTGTTTCTTAGTATGAAGAAATCACCCCTGGTACTTGTGGGAGTTTGTGGTTTGTGTTTTCCCATTTGAGTATTGGTTTTGGTTTCCTTTTCTATAATGCAGTGCCAGCTGGGAGTGCTGCCCTTGGGAACAGGGAATGACCTTGCCCGTGTGTTAGGCTGGGGCTCTGCTTGTGATGATGATACCCAGCTCCCCCAGATCCTGGAGAAGCTGGAGAGGGCCAGTACCAAAATGCTGGACAGGTGATTAACATCCTCCTCTGCTCAAGAATTGTGTGAATATACCCTTCAAAAAGAACTGGGCAGTTCTTGATTCTGCCAGCTGCTGAGTTTCTTACTAATGCCAGTTAACATTTTTTCTTTGATAACCCTCTGTCACTCTTCAGTGGCCTTGCTTTTTGTGTCACTGCTGCATAATAGCAGTGAGTGAAATTGTCTGTTGTCCAGTATCCTCTCTTGTGTTCCAAAGTTCTCATCAATTGAATTCGACAGCCTTACAGTCATGATTAATTTATTTAATGCAGAAATTAACATCTTTACCCCTGAAATTAATATTGCTTATATGTATTTGTACATTTTAAAATGCTTCTTGCCTTTAGAGTTGCAACTTGGAATCTGTTAGAATGAATCAAGCACTGGCCATGGAATTTTTGAGGCAGGGAAGAAGTACAGAGGAGGTCTTCCAACTGTAGGATACTTGTTCATAGTGTCAATCCTTCTTCTTTCCCCAGTTCAGCCTCTGCAATTCCATTGCAACTCTATGGCTTCCTTACATCAGTCATCCCTCTGCCAAAGAGCAGTTTGTTCTGCTTGAGGTTCTAACCTGTTCTTTCCTTGGGTAAAGGAGGAAATCATCTGCCTTGTAGTGACAGCTCTGATGTCTCCTTTGAAATAGGTGGAGCATCATGGTGTATGAAACCAAACTCCCTCGTCAGGCCTCCACTTCCACAGTCACTGAAGATTTCAGTGAGGATTCTGAGGTACCTCATGAGATGCAGAGGGCAGGGGACTGGGAGCAATAGCTTCAGAAGAGGCAAGGAGGCAGTGCTTGAGTTCAAATGGGGCACGCCTGAGCTGTGGCTTGGGTGAAGCAAGAGCTACAAAGATCCTGGGTCTTTAGGTCAATGAAATGTTATGGAGGAGGACAGAGGCTGGGCTACCTGAGTCAACTGCTGTAGTGGGCAGTGGAACAAGAGAGGTCATGACATTGCATTGTTAAAATTGTGGGGAGCTGCAATAGCAGTCATAAGGACCATAAAGCTTTAGATCCATGATTAACTGGAGACTGTAAGGACTGCACTGATGTTGATTTTTAGGTTCAGAATTAGTTTCTTCATCAGATTCAGATCTCCCGGGGGTAACTGAACCCTGAACCACAGAACTTGCCCAGGGCAAAAAGAACTTGTAGAAAGATAGGTACTCTCAGGGGAGACAGTGGTTACACAGCTAATGTTGGGAAGCAGAACCCCAGTGACTTGTTTCTGGTTGTCACCAGGTGCAGAAGATTCTCTTCTATGAAGACTCTGTGGCTGCTCATTTGTCCAAAATTTTGACTTCTGACCAACACTCTGTGGTCATCTCCTCAGCCAAGTGAGTACTTGCAGGACAATTGCTCCAAGTGAAAGCTGAACTGTGAAAATCTGAGACAATCCTTGCATGACTTTGCTTTCACTACCTTCTTTGTCTAGGGTGCTTTGTGAGACAGTGAAGGATTTTGTGGCTCGAGTAGGGAAAGCCTATGAGAAGGCAACAGAAAGCTCAGAGGAATCAGAGGTCATGGCCAGGAAGGTAAAATTGGAAAAAAACGTTTTGTGTTTCTACCTCCAAAGTGGAAAACTGCTCTGTTTTCAAAGAACTAGAAGAGCAGCAGTTCAGCAAGCACTGAAAGAGTGACCTACCCAGTCTGCTGTCAGTTAAATTCAGACGTTCTTTGCCTTGTAGTGCTCTGTCCTGAAGGAGAAGTTGGACTCGTTGCTGAAGGCACTGAATGAGGAATCTCAAGCATCTTCATCTCTGCCAAACCCTCCTCCTACCATTGCAGAGGAAACTGAAGATGGTGATGGGTCAGGCAGTGCTTGTGATTCTTCTAGTGACCGCTCAGTGGGCTCGTCATGTACTGCCCGGCCCCAGATATTTCGCCCCCGAGAACAGCTGATGTTGAGAGCCAACAGCCTGAAAAAGGCCATTCGTCAGATAATAGAGCATGCAGAAAAAGGTAACTCATGAGGAGTCCTGCTTGTGACTTTTTACAGGCTCTTGAAAAGTAGAAATTCCCTTTATCCCAGTGGGAAGTAGGTTTCCGTATTAAGAACAGCTTTACTGAGCTGGAGAAGCTATTCATAAGCCTGGCTGTGTAGTTTCAGCATCATTTCTGCCAAGCCCACCTGTCTGAGACATGACTTGATAGAAAAGCCTGAAGTTCAAGGTGTGTTCTCTCCCATCTGGCAGCTTTCAGAAGTTCCTGCTCTCCCACGCTCCGTTCATTTGTGTTTCCTGCCTGTCCCCACCCATACCACAGTTGTGTCAGCACAGCCATTTGTGTGGCCTCACTCTAAAGCAGATCTGAAAATACTTGGTCAGAAAGTATTTTAAGTATTTTAACTTGGATTGTTTCAGAAATCTCTTTATAGTACAGCCCAGCAAAACAGTGCAGTAGTAGAACTGCAGGAGAGGGCAGGAACTCCTTAAATTGGCTTTGACCCTGGGAATGTGTTATCATACTGTGCTTTGCAAATCAGTTCTGTTCCCATGGAACTTCCTAGGCAAGTGACCACCATCTCCACATCTTGACCCTTACTGTCTCTCTAGCTGTTCACACCTATAGCTCAAAGTTTCATTTCCTGGCATGGTTCTCCCAGGTGTTTGTCAGAACCTCAGTGGTTTGACTTAGACCAAAGGAAGTGCTGAACAGTTTATCACTGGAGATAAAAGTGTCTGTGCACAGCCTGATGTGCACTGTGAGCAGCTGTGTAGCTAGGTACAGAGCATTGCAGTGTCACTTGGATTTCCAGCACTCCAGTGTTGTACCCAACCTGTCCTGGAGGCCAAGTTACATGAGGTGATGGAAATTGAGCTAACAGCCTCTGGTGAAGCAGAGGTCCTGGCCTCACTGCTGCCACTCCTGACCTTGTGCCAGTTTGGTGTTTGTTGGAGTTCTTTTGGAGAACCAGTTTTGGAGCCCAACCAATTTACTCAATCCAGCAAGAAGAATTTATATTTCTGCTGGGCTAGTGGGCTGGATTGCCTTGAGGGTCTTTTTGATGAACTCCAGTCAGCACAGGGCCAGGGCAGAGCCTGACAGAAAAGGGGCTCATTTCCCTGCAGATGCAGGGAGCTGGTAGATCAGCTCAGGGCTGCTCAGAGCTGTGTCCTCTGGGGGGTGTCTGGGGAGGAAGGTCTGTTGATTACATGCAAAGGAAATTTCAATTTCTTTAGGCAAAGTTTAAGCTGAAGTATTTAACTCGTCAGCTCTTGGACAAACTCCAGTTATGTTTCAGATATATTTTTTCAACTTCTCCATATTTTTTCTTCTTCCAAAGTGTACAATCTGATTCTTTCCTGTGTTTGAATTAGTTTTTACTAGAGGTTATTGTCTTCCTCCTGATTATAAGTATCTAAGTGCCCTTCTCAAGTGGTTTATGCTGTTGCCCCAGTACAGATTAAACATACAGAAAATTAATTAAATTTATCATTTAATGTCCATATACCTAATTTCTGGAAACATCTAAATACAAATAAATGGCAGCCCATCACCTGTAGCACAGTTTACACCTCAGGGAGCCTGAGTACCTGTAGCATTAAATGTGGACACTTCTGTTTAGAGCCTCATTGCCAAGGAGCTTGGCAAACAGGAGGCTAAGCCAGTCCAGTTCCAAAAGCTCTCCAGAGCAGAGCTTACTTGAGACAAATGATGTAGGGAAGGTTTTTTTATTCCTGTCCTTTCCTTAAAGGAGTCAGGGCCTTAGAATCCTTTTAGAAGCCTTCCATCCTTTTGTTATTTGCATCTGTGGGAGGTGTTCCTTGCTATATAAGAGCACTCACCCACTTGTTCTCTCCTTGCAGCTGTAGATGAGCAGAACGCCCAGACCCAGGAGCAAGAGGGCTTCCTCCTCAGCCTCTCAGCCCCTGAGGAGGGCAAGGAGCTGCCAAATGAGGATAAAATCTCCCTGCAGTCATCACACAGCAGCAGCTATGGAGTGTCCAAAGGGAGGGGCCAGCGGAAAGGTACTGCTCTGGGGCTTCCACCCTGCAGGTCCTGCCTGACCCTTGTGGTTCTGTTAGTTGTGAAACGTGAGGGAGGTGGTATGTGTGTTGCCTTCCAAGTGAGTGCTGGTTTTCTCTTCATTTTTGAATGGTTGTTCTTTAGATGCCAGGCCTTGCATGTTTCTGTGCTCCAGCCTGGGCATCATGCACCCCACTTCCCAAAGGCCCAGGGTCTCAGCACGTGGAGCTGAGGGTTCAGGAGTTTTCTTGTGCCAGCAATCTGCATTCTCTTGGCTTTCAGTGTTTGGGCAAGGAGAGTCTTGAGCATTTTGTATGTCATTCACCTGGTGATGTTTCGTTGTGAGCAGATGGCAGAGAATGGCAGTTTGCTTTAGTAACTGTTACTTGAGTAATTTGTTAGAGATCCCTGGTCACTGCAAGTGTATTTGGAACTTCTCTGAGTGCTGATTAGGAGCGAAACAGGTCTGTTGTGCTCCTGGCACCAGCTTTTTCTCATCTCCAGTTTCAATATTCGCATGTGGCATTTTGGTACCTCCAATCTATGAGGTTTCCTGGCTGCACATATGCCACATCTCTGTCCCTTAACGACTGGTTCTGTCAGCTCTTTGCTTTCTGGTGGCCAGAGTGCTTTGCTGTTGAGTGATTACTAACCCAGAGGTGCTGCTTGGGCTGTGCTGCTCTCTGCAGCTCTGAATCACAGCATTATGTTTGTCAACAGCCATGTTTGTGTTGTGTTTTATAGCCTCTAAGTCTCCTTGTGAAAGACTAATAAACAAAGGAAGTTTGTCAGTGGGCAGCTCTGCATCTCTTCCTCCCCAGACAGGAAACCGGGACAACTTGCCAATGCTGAACACAAAAATCCTCTACCCAAGTAAGTGCAACACCCACAGCTTCCCATTGAGGCAGCCAGCTGGAGTATGGGTGACAGCAGTGAAGGCTCCACATAAAAAATGAAATTGTCCTGCCTTTATACCCTTTGGTGCAGAGTCCACCTGAAGAGAAATCCCTTTGGGGATAACTTTCCACTGGGGCTGAAAAGTGGAAAGGTGGAAGGAGCTGTAACAGTTTCCAGTTTGTAGCTGAGACACAGACACAGATGGTTATTAACACTGTGCTGTGGTAGAAATTAAATACAAGTTACAAGGAGATACTGAGCTTAAAGTTATCTTGAGAAGGCTGGCAGGATGCTGCTGAGAGAGGTTCCTGATCAGTGGCAGCCACAGACTGGGACAAGCAGTCCCTTCACAGGAAGGCTGAAGTCACTAGAAGTGCACATCAGAATTCCCACGCCACACATCTTGTGTAGCAGCTTCTCATCACCACCCAAATTACTTGTTCAGACTGTTCCTTCTGGAAGCAGGTGATTTTCTTTCTCTCTGGCAAAGTTACTTTTCTGAGTCACCAGCTAATAATTTAAGAATTGGGAGGTGATAATTCTTGAGTAACTTGGAGAGTTACTTTAGTCCTATTCCCGTTTCTCTGCTCACTGAAGCAAGGAAGTTTCATGGCTCACCCTTAAACAGAAAAAACATTGCTGCAGTGAAAACACTCCTGTTTCCCCTTTCCAGATGTCTGTTCAGCTGTGCTGCTGGCCCCTGTCAAACAAAAACCTTTCTCCTTACTGAGACAGCTAAGCCTTCTGGAGCAGAAGAAAGCACTACTGCTGTTTGCTTTCCCCAGTAAATTACAAGTGTTAGTATGTTCTGCCCTGTCGTCTGGTCTCCAAGGTCGAAGCTGCCTGCTTTCTGCTTATTATTAATCACACTCTTCCCTGTCATCAATTTTCCTAAAGATATCCGTGCTGGCATGTCTGGATCTTTGCCTGGGAGCTCTGTCATCAGCCGATTATTGATCCATGCTGATCCCTTTAACTCTGAGCCTGAAAATCTGTGAGTATGCCCAGGAGGTTGAAGGGAGGGAGGGACATTTCCAAAGGGACAGAGAATTAGATTAGATTATAGAGATAAGGAATGGATTGCAGCAGCCTGGAGTGATATACATTGATTCATACACTGGGTGCCAGAGAGAATCAGCTCCATAGTTTCACATGCAGTGATACATCTGATCTGTGGAACACGAGTTTTAGGTGAGAATGAAATCTAGATCAGTCTTCTCCCTACACTCAAAGAAGGCTCCAGCTTCCAGTTAGCAGACAGTAACCTGGGGGGAGTCACCACCCTCACAGCATGGAGGCCCAAGGAGGGACCAGGCAGGCCACCACAGGGCAAGCAATGGGGGAGTGGGATGTGAAGACTTTCTCAGACTCTTTCTGCTAAACTGTTTAACAATAAAAATCCAGTGACGCAGAAAGTGAGGGGTTTTTTCATGGGTTTCAGAGCCCCTGAGATGAGTAGCTCACACTTTTGAGCTCATTTGTCCAGCTTCCTATAGATAACGCCTAATATATCTATATATATCTCTATACAGATATATAGATACGTATATATGTAAAGGCAACTAGCATGGCTGCTGTTTTGTGAGATCTTTTACAGAATGGGAGTGACCTGCAACTTCATTTTTGTAAATGAAGTGTAGGCTTCTGACTGTGTCTCTATGGCAAGGGGGGAATTCCTCTGCAAATCCTGTGGCTGTGAACTCTTACAGGCAGAGGCTGCTGCTCAATAGCCACTTTTCTGGTATTCTTTGTGTCTTTGTGCATTTTAGGGTACTCCCAGCAGTGCTGATTATCAGTCTTCTTGTTCTGCACCTTTTTGTGCAACAGAATTGTGAGGTGTCCAGAGGGGGCATGCGAGATGTACATCAAATGTAGACTTAGGAATGGGAGTTTTGTTCTTTTGTTTGTCAGTGAATGTTACACAGAGAAGTGTGTCATGAATAATTACTTTGGAATTGGACTGGATGCAAAGATTTCTTTGGACTTCAACAACAAACGTGACGAGCACCCAGAGAAATGCAGGTGGGTTTGGGTCTGGCTGACCTTTGCCTGTTGCCAGAAGTGACTGAAACCACTTTGTTTCTGTGTGGTTTTGAAACCAATTGTGTGCAAGTGTGCTGAATATTGTCAGTCTCAGCTATACTGTCAGATTTGTCTGCATAACCCTCAACAATGGCTTGAAATAATGGTGAAGGTTAGCTGCTAATTTTTTTACTGATTCATTATGCTGTTCTGGCCAATGTAAGATCTTTGAGTAGATGTGTCAGCGTAGATTTAGTGTGCTGGCTGTGTTTGCTTCATGATCTTGCTCACAGGTGCTTCTCCTGGGCTGTGAAAGAATCTGAGCTTAGCTCTAAATGCCATGGAAGGTGATTTCAGCCTTCATCCTAGCATACTATAAATCACAAGTTTTGGCATTTTGCATACCTGGGCAACTAAAGGATGCTTTGTGTAGCCTGGGATTGGTCTGTTTGCTATATGTAAGCTAATAATGCAAAAGGCTCTTGAGGTCCTGGTGCTTGAGATTGACAAGTTCTGTGCCAGGGGAGTCTGTGTGTGTTTCTCCTAACGTGTGTGACCCAGTCATCCCCAGTTCCTACCTGACTTCTGTGTAAAGGGGAGTAGTTTCCTAGCAGAAGCAATTTTCAGTGCTTGACCATTTTGGAATCAAAGCATCTGAGTGTATTAAGCTGTAGGAGGCACCATTTCATTGTGGGGGGGTTTCTGCCCTCAAAGTGAAAGGGTGAATGTTTATGCTAACTTTTTCTCTTTTGATTTGCCCCCTTAGAAGTCGTACTAAAAATATGATGTGGTACGGAGTATTGGGGACCAAGGAACTGCTACACAGAACATATAAAAACCTGGAGCAGAAAGTCTTGCTGGAGGTGAGGAATTACCTGACCCTTCTGTTGGTCAAGCTGGGAAGCCTAGTTGTGTCTCCTGAAGGATTTGTCATGGTGGTTCCACTTGCTGACCTTAGGATGTTCCCTTCCCTCTCTGACACAAGGTACTTGCTGTACCTCACCCTGAGCTAGCTGCAAGGGGCTTTTCCTGGTTCTAGAAGAGAACTTATATTCTCAGCCTGTCAGGGAAGTGTCATCCTGCTGTCCCCAGCTCAGCTAAAGGATTAACTGTCCCCAGCTCAGCATTTAGCATAGGTAAGATTGTCAACATTTTAGCTGGTAGGTGTAGTGGAAAGCCCTTAATTTAATTATGCTATAATGTGCATCAGAATGGAAGAGAAATATTTGTGTACGGGCCATCTGCAGGTAGCTTGCAGGAGGAGATCCTCATCACAGCAGACTGTGCTAGTGTTTCTGTTGTTTTATTCTCTTTTCTTGAGGAATGAACCAGGAGGCTTTGCCAGGCCTCTCAGGTATGCCTGATTGGGGAAAAACAACAGTACCTCTCTAAAATTCATGTCTGCCAAAGGAGAGGTGGTTCATGTGGCAGGAGTGGCTAGGTTCTACTCTGCTAGGACATAAATAAACCAGAAGAAACCTGAATTAATTTATCACTAAGCTGTGCAGCCTGTTTTGTGTTCTTTGAGGATGTGCTCTGGCAGGAGGGGCTCTCTCCTGCTGTGCTGAGCATAATGTTGCCTTCTTCTCTGTATAGTGTGATGGGAGGCCAATCCCTTTGCCCAGTCTCCAGGGGATTGCTGTACTCAACATTCCCAGCTACGCAGGAGGCACCAACTTCTGGGGGGGGACCAAGGAAGATGATGTGAGTATTCTCTAAGTCAGTCCAGGAAATACTTTTACTTGGAGTCGTTGCCCCTGAGAGTGGTGCTTGGAAGCAGACAGCAAGGGGCCTGTCTGCATGTACAGGTGGGTAGGGTGCTGAGGTCCAGGCTTAAGGAGCTTGGCACCCAAGCAGTCTATAGTGATTCAGAAAAAATACAGATGCTGTCTGGAGCAGTTGAACTTCCAGGAGTACTTTAGATTGACCTTTTCCCCTCAGAGTCCCAGAGAAGTAAAGCTCTCCTTGAAGACAAAAGGAGCTAGATGCAGTCAGAAACGCTGTATTATTTGAAATGAAGTAGTGCCTACTGTCATAATAACAACAACAGTAATTGCCTTGTAGCCTGCAGGCTCTGTTAGTTGCCATTGGAAGCACAAGTGGCTTCAAGAGCACCAAGGCTCCTTCTCCCTAGCTCACTGCAAATCTTCATCTTCCAGACTTGTTAGTTTTATACAGATTAAAAATTATACAATTGAAAGCCAACCCCCAAGTCTTTGCTGATAAGGGGTAAAGGAAACCTCCTCAGCATGTCTGTGTGTCAGCTGAATTCTCTTGTATCTGGCTAGACTTTTACAGCCCCCTCCTTTGATGACAAGATTTTGGAGGTGGTAGCAGTGTTTGGGAGCATGCAGATGGCAGTGTCACGAGTGATAAACCTGCAGCATCACCGGATTGCACAGGTATCGACTGCGAACTCTTCTTGCCTCCCCCATCTCCTGGTTGGGGTATTTTTGCCAACTGCAATCTATAAAGCCCTCCCTTGTGCTCTCTTGTCCATGGAAGGAGCATCCACCAGGGCAAACTGAGCATGTCCAGGGGTGATTTGGGCATAGAGTTGTTTGCTGGCATTCAGCTGTGGTATGAGTTAGACCACCAGGTCGAAACCAGATTAGTCCAAAGACACAGAAAATGGTCCCCACCACCCAAGGATGAGGATGCCCTGACACAGGCAACTGTGCCTTCAGGAGCACCAAAGCTCCCTTAGCTGCCAGAGTGCTTTGGTGAGAAAAGAGAGTGTCTCATGCTTTTGGAAACCCAACATTTTAGAGCTTCTCCAGTGCAATCACTTCTTGCAGTGCCGGACGGTGAAGATAGCAATCCTGGGGGAAGAGGGCGTTCCTGTGCAAGTGGATGGAGAAGCCTGGATCCAGCCTCCTGGTTACATTTGGATTGTTCATAAGAACAGAGCTCAGACCCTCACTCGAGACAGGGTAAGAGCAGCCTGGTTCACACTTTGTTTCAGTATCACATAATCCTGGAGAGTGTAGCAGTGGTGCACAGGAAAGCTGTACTTTTGTGAGTGTAAGGAGAGTATTTTGCTACACACCATAAAACTTTTTGGAAAGAACATGATTAAACTTGCTTTCACTACTTGGGAAATGGTATAAATAAGGTTGTTTATACAAGCTTACTTTGCTTCCTTTTCTAGGTGCCTTGTGACAGCATTTCTTAACATGCTTGCATGCTTTTTCCCCCACAGGATGCCTGTCTCAGTGAGCACTGTGCATTGTCTGGATTCAGATGTTGAATAATTTCCCATTATTGTTCAATATGTCTTATACCCCATTGCCTAAGTACAGCAGTGTCTTTTGCCTTGTTCAGCAGTGTGTGCCTGTCTCATCTCATAATTTTCAAGTATATCTGATGAGTACCAGCACATAAGCAAACATCCTTACTGCTTTGCTGTATTCCTGAGTGGTAGTAAGGCAAAGGATAAAGACCTTGCTGTAGAACAAATGGGCTTTGTGAGCTTCCCAACTTTGTAGCTGTCCAGGAATAAACAATTTACTTAGTAGCAGCTCTTCATACTTTCCAGGATAACAGATATTCACCCACTTTCCAGAGCTAGCCAGAGTCCTCTGCAAAGGACTCACCTGCTGAATAACAAGAAAAAGATTGAACAGCTGAGAGGAAAAGAGGGAAAGCAGCCTGATGCAGGCCTGAGGCACCTGCCCTGGCAAGGTGTTATGAGTATGATGGTGTGAAAAGAAAGTGAAAGTAGAGCCTACAAATCCCCTCTTGTGAGTCTTGGGTGTTGCCCCATCCTATCCTTGATTTGTGAGAGAACAGTGGGTATTGGTGTGGGTCTTGGAGGGAGGAGGAGGCAGGAATGGTGTGTACAGTCTTCTGGAGGAACAGTGAGCTTCTACAGTGTCACACTGAGACTCTTAAGGGGGGGTGTGGCTGAAGGAGATAACCCAGAGAGCAAGGAGGAAACAGGGTCCTGTTGTAAAGGGGGGAGGGAGAAAAGGGGAGGCAACACCTGGGTATGGAGGGAAAGGTGGAGGGAAGCACAAGAGGTAGGGAGGACACAAAAGCCCCTAGTGAGTGTGCCTTGTGTCTTGGGCCCTCTGAAGCTGTGGCTCTGACTGTGCCATCTCACTTCTGGTTGCCTGCAAACCCAGTTTTGCAGGTATAAACTGCTGCTGGAGGAAGAGGTTCCAGTTCTACAGAGCAACATTCAGCTGTTGTGTTGACTGTGGCCTTGTCCTTGGTTTTCCTTCTCTCCTTTTGATCGTTGTTGCACAGCCCTTCCTCCACAGAGCTAATCTGCCCCATGCAGTAGATGAAGTGTTGTCCTTTCTTCATGTGTGTGATGCTGTACCTTTGGTAGTATTTTTTAAGTGTGATTTGGAATATTTAGTTTCCTAAAAAAAAAAGAAAAAAAATTTGAAAAAGTCAAATTCCCTCATGTGGCCTCATCTGGGGGCCACTGAAGAGGCATCAGCAAGGTTGACATCAACAGGTGGCTTGCACTGAGCTGGCAGAGTCTGGCTTTGTCCTGTAGGAGTAACAGTAGGGGGAGGGAATGCTTTTACCCCAGGGCTTCACAGACATTTGCAGACACAGCAGAATGGTGTATCCCCAGAACCTTGCATTGTCCCCCAAAGCAGTTATGTTCCAGTGGACACCAGCTTTCCTGCTCCATTCATCTCCTCTGTCCTTAGGCCTGTGCTCCTCACTGAGCCTGAAGTCATCTCATGTGACCACCCAGACCCAGGATCCATGACTGCCATTTCCTTCCTCTTTCCCATCCACCTGTCCCACTCAAATTAAGCCAAGGCAAGCATGTGGCATGGAAATCTTCCACCCAAACAGCTCATTAGCAAAATTAGAAGCAGCTAAACCACTGGATCCCTTGGTGAAAAGTGTCTATACAATATCTGCAGGTTCTGCAGGCATAGGCACAGCCATTGTTTGTTATAGGCTCTTTAAAAGGTATCTTACCATTTCCTTGCTGTGTTTTTAGGCATTTGAGAGCACCCTGAAGTCCTGGGAGGACAAACAGAAGTGTGAGTTGTCCCGACCCTCCTCTTTCTCTCTGCAACCAGAGATCATGTCTGAAGAAGAATCCACCCAGATCAACCAGTTTGGTCAAGCTGCAGCTGCTCTCATTCACAGGTAGGACTCAATTTGCTTTTGGTGAATAGAGGCCTCCTTTGGTGCCTGAACTTCTGGTCCTACTCCCAGTTCCTGGAGGTGTGTCTGTTCACTCTCTGCAGTGCTGGTCCATGTTGCTGGGGGTAACATTGCTCATTATGCTGAGGACTGAAGTCAAACTCTTAGTGAAAAATGGTACTTTTATGGATCTTTTAATCCTGATAAAAGTCATTATCTTTGAGTATCAATGATTTTTATCAGCAATGAAACTAAGGCCTCTCTAGGAGCTCAGATGACAAGTTGGGTTCTTATAACCCTGATACCCAGCAGGAACTTCTAGAAGAAGTCAGCATATGCTGACCTGCTTGTCCTGTACTCAGGCCTTCAGCTCCTTAGTCTTGGCCTCTGAGATAAAATTTCCAGTTTCCACATCAGAGAAGTGTTCATTAAGCTCTATGTGCAGCTGCCTTTCACATTACCATGGCCACACTAAAATGTTGTATTTCAGAGGGATCCCAACCTGTGTGCAGATCTGCATTCCTGTGTCTGTGATGCCTGCCTTGCCTTGGCTCTGCATGCTCACTGCAGCAGGGACCACCACTCAGCTTTGCCAGAGGCTGTGCCCCTTCCCAGGCTTTAGCCTTGCTCTTGTCACTCAGATGGGCGTGAGGAGGAGATACCCAGTCAGAAAAGATCTCCTGCTTTGAGCATATGCTGATGCAATCTGTAATTCTCTCTTCAGCATTCGGGAAATAGCCCAATCCTATCAGGACATGGAACAGGAGCTTGCCCATGCTGTCAATGCCAGTTCCAAGTCTATGGACAAAGTCTACGCTAAATCCAAGTCTACAGAGGTACTTCACTCTCTTGGCACCTCCCATTTTGTCCCTTTCCCCTAGCTCTTGGTTTTCCTTTCTGATTGACCAAAAGTAGGCCTTGCTTGTCTAAGACTTCTTCCTTTTGACTACTCAGACCTCTGCATTTCCAGGCTTACTTTGTGCATGAATTGCTTCCCTGCAGGGTCTGAACTGCAGCCTTGTTGTAGAGATGGTGAATAATGTCAAAGCCCTGCACAACGAGACAGAGCTGCTGCTGGCAGGCAAGATGGCACTGGTAAGAAGCACAAAGGAGTAAAGCAGCCTCTCACTTGCTTTCTTCTCGTGCTGTTGCCTCGGCAAGCAAAATTTTGTTGGTCTTGGTCTTCTTTGTCTTTGTGACAAAGTTTATATCTTATAATTAAGGAATTAGGTTGGTATTGCTACATAGGCATGATGAGCAGTCAGGCTAGCTTGCGTGGAGTTTGGAGCTCAGAAAAGATGAAAATTGTTAACTTGGTAAGGTCTGGGCAGAGTGCCTGCTCTGCAGTTCCTTTTAAAAGGAGGAACTGCTTTATAAGCTAGTAATTTCACAGTAAGGACCTGACCGTGTGTTCCACCATGTGGCTTTTAACTCTGCTTTGCTTCTACTTCTGATACAGCAATTAGATCCTCCCCAGAAGGAGCAGCTCCAAGCAGCCCTGGCAGACATGGACTTCCAGCTGAGGAAACTGGCAGACATCCCTTGGCTGTGGCAGCTGATGGAGCCCTGCGATGAGGAGGTGAGGAGGACCAAGGGTCTATTTCCCTAGCCCTTCTCTTTTTCACTAGTTGGCTCTGAGTGCTTGACTTCCTGTGGATAAGTATGAATGATGTGAGAAGAAAAATATTAAAAAGGAAACTTGACTCCCTTGGGCTAAAGGAACCAATTTCCTGCTAAAGTGCCTTGCCTGACACGGGATCAACTTTCTCTGTTTCCTTTCCTGTCTTGATCAGAATTATTTTTTTTTCCCTCTCTTAAAAAGTCATGGAGCTGAGCATGTCAGTACTGGTTGTTCTTGGTCTATTCCAATCAATTTATGACCATTTACCTGATTGTCCCTTTTTGTTCTTCTAGAACCAGATGCTGGATTATTCTAAACGCAGCCGCAGTGGCAAATTTCGGCTGGTGACCAAGTTTAAAAAGGAGAAGAACAACAAAAATAAGGAGACTCATAGTAGCATGGGATTGCCCGGTACCCAGTCTGCTCATTTGCTGTGTCTCTGTCTCACCAGTGTGGTCACACCACTGTTCTTGTCTGTTTCCTCTCACTTTCTCTCCCTCTTCTGTTTCACATGCAACTGCCTTTTCCTGGAGGTCTAGTCTGTCCTTTTCACATGGCAAAGTAGCTTATTGCTCTGTTCTAAGTCATGACCCCCCCAGTACTACACAAATATTCCTGAGCAGAAACAGGAGGTGCCCTCTGAAGAATCCTGCCTCCATCCAGGCATTTTCAAGGATATTTTAGGGCATGCTTAAACATGTGAACTTGAAGATTTTTGCATTTAGGTATCAAAAATGACTGAGAGGCCCAAGTCCGCATAACTCCAGTCTTTTCACTGCTGATTCTCTGTGACATGGTTAATGATATTTTTCTCATTGATTCTCCCTCAGGCTTTAATCAAGTTTCATGTCTAATTGGCCAGGGTTCAGCATCACCACAGATGCACCCTGACCTTTAATCCTCCTGGTCAGTAGATAAAAACTGGCCATCACTCAACAAATTGCCATTCAAGACACTTTCTCTCCAGCTGGGTTAGTTGATTTTTGGTTTATGTTTTCCTTACAAAGACTTTCTTCTTCTGAAACTCAGAATTATTACCTGTCCTGTGGGCTAGTGGGTCCTGTCCTCTGCCATGGAATTGTGGGTACAGTCTCCCATCTGACAGGCTGGTGCTCATTCATTGCCTCCCACAGTTCAGGATCTTTATTGTTCTCTTATTTAGAGGCTGTGCAAGAAGGTGGAAGTTTAAATTCTTCCTCAGTCCCTCAAGCTTGGGGGGAGAGGTTGCCATTTCATTTACTCAGCACAAGTGCTGCTGCATAATAGCAAAACTAATCTGTGCTTGAGACTTCATTGTATGTTTTATGACTTACTGATTTGTAAGCAGAGGAATATCACTGAATGTACTCTTCTTAAACATGTGGGGAAAACTTTAAAAAGCTTATCTTATCCCATCAAAATGAACGTGCACTTCCTCCTGGCTTTCCTGCAGCCAACCTCTGCTTAAGAGAACACCTCTGAACTTTCTCTGCCCTACCTCCTTTGTCTGAGACTGTTGGTTGTGCTATCAGTCCTTGCCCTCTCTCACCCCTTGGTTTGAGGCTCTGGTACTGCTTGCCTTCCTTTTCTGGCACTGAGTGCTGGTGGTGTCCTCATCTCTCACTGTCTTCTGGGATTCTGGGTACTCAATCCACTCCTGCTTTTCCATCTCTAACAGTTCACCTCTGGGGAACGGAGGAGGTTGCAGCCTGGCTTGAGCATCTCAGTCTTTGTGAGTATAAGGATATCTTCATCCGGCATGACGTCCGGGGCTCTGAGCTCCTGCACCTCGAGCGGAGGGACCTCAAGGTACTTTCATGAGAAATAGCCAGCTGCATCTGCATGACCTTCTGTGCTGAATGTGCTTGGAGATGATCTGCCCCACTGTTCATTCCAGATGCTTTGGCAAAATAAATGGGGTCATTGTGGCCTTTGTTTTGTTTTCTCACCATTTCGCATCACCAGGTTTTTAATAGCGGGGAGATAAAACTGAGCTGAGAGACCCATTCTGCCACAGCTTCCTGGAGGTGTCGTGCAGTCCAGCACATGGATTGCAAATAGTGTTCTTGAGAGTCTCTGATTTTAATGATGGAATAGAAGTTCTCAGCTCCTGTACTATCTTTGCAGCACATGCTGTGATTGGGAAAATTTGGGTCTTCTGTGGTAGTTGGTGGAAAAACAGATCATTGCCTTCCTTGTTTCAAGAAAAGATTGTTGTCCTTGATGAGGTGGCTAGAAAGAGAGAATCTTTTAAAATAGGTACCCCATGGTACAGCTTTTCATCTCCTTACCAGGAGATGCTTTTTGTGCAGAGAAAAACTGAAAGTGATGATTCTTTGCATGTGCAAGAGACTTGTGTCATCATTCTGGTGACTTGCATAGAGCAGAAAAACCCTTTGGTGTAAAGTAGTGCATGGCATTTGATGAATGCCCCCTGGATCTTCGTTTGTGGTTTTGACCATCTTCCTGTCCTGAGGTTGCTGTGGTCTGTGTAGCTGCTCACCTTGCATGCCTTCCAGCCACAGCCTGAGCTTTGCTGCATGGTACCCAAGTGTTCACACCTGCAGCTGGTGTGAGCAGTGACTGGTTGGTTCCTCCTGCATGTTTGGTTCCTAGCTGAGGCCCATGAGAACTGTATGTTCCTCTGCTTCCTCTTGCTTTGGCCTTTAACAGTCAAAGCAATTTGCATTTCTGGCTAATGGTCTGTTGTTGTTTCTTCCCATTGCTCTGTACCTGCTCATTCCCCTGTCATGCTCTGATACCCTTTTGACACACAGTTTGAGGTTCCTTAAATAACCATGAGGCTTGTAGTTTTTCTGGCTGGTTTCCTCCTCTCTTTGTAACTGGCTGACTAATTTGTAACCATCTCTTAGCCACCTGGAATTTCCCCCTTGCCTTTCTCCTAAGCTAAGATTTTCTCTTTTCTCCCAGGACCTGGGTGTGACCAAAGTGGGTCACATGAAGAGAATACTGCACGGGATCAAGGAGCTGAGCCGGAGTACTCCTGCCAGCGAGGTTTAGCCTCTGTTTTCACAACATGTGTCTACCATTCTCCCTAACTGCACAGCAGTCACCTCGCAGAGCAGCTGTGCTCCTGACTGTCTTGGCTGAACAGCCCAACTGCAGCTGTTCAGAGCTCCTATCAACCTAGCATGGTGCTACCTTTTTTTCCTGTGGGGTACAGCTGCATCCAGTCGAGAGGAACCTTCTTTGTGGTTAGGCAGAGCTCCCAAGGGAGAAGTCACTTGCTGTTTGAAGAACCATGACCTCCAGCTTGGGAAGTTCTGGTTCCAGTGGCAACGCAGGACTCCTGAGAATTGCAACACAGCTACCTTTCATGAATAACTTCATCACAGTAGAATTAATTCAGGGCAAAAGTTTATTTGGCCAGTCCTAGTTCCGGAGCATCTGACAGTCTTTTCCTACCCAAAACTCTTCTGCCCATTGGGGTGTCACACCTGTATCTTAGAGCATTTAAGTGGGACAAAGCTTGTCCTTGTGTCTTACTAATCCCTTTTTAATGCACCTGTAATTGCATGCAATTCCAATCAGAAATTCAGAGCCAGTCCAGACCTCTTGCTACTTAATACCCAGTGATTCTCCCTCACTTCTGCCTTGCAACAAACAATGCATCTGGTTCAAACAGCAGTTCACACCAGCCTGAGGGGTCTTCTGCTGGGCCTGGCACTTCTCTTCCAGCCAGGGGCAATGGTACAGCCCTTAGGCTTTCAGGCATCACAAACAGAAAGTCCTGGTGGTAAGAAAATACGGAATTCTGGAGAGCCAGATTACTGGAGATCATCTCTGACATTCCTCCTTCTGAACTGATCTTCAGGAGACCAGATGAAAGGGAAAGGACACTAACTAGCTGGTTGGGCTGTGCAAGAAGTGTAATGTCATGGAGTGAGATATGGAACGGTTTCCTCCATCTCTGTGGGGGCTGCTTGCCTTCCCTCTCTTCCTGTCTTGCTCCTTCACTTAAAGGTGGATACCAAAACATGAGGGTGGCTCAGTCCTCCTGGGTTTACACGTGTCTCAGGGTGACCCTGAGATATGTATATCATGTGCTGTCAAACATCAGAGCTTCTGTAAGAGCACTGACAGGAGGATTTTTACTGAGCAGGTTGGTAAATTGCCTCTGGTACCACCAGCAGTGGAGAGCAGACAAATTAGTGCCTCTGAATCAGCATTCCTAGACAGCCTTGAAATTGCCACTGAATTCTCTGACCCAAGGTGGGTGACTGCTGAAGCCTGAAGACCAGCATGCATAGTTATATTGCCATGTTTATCACTGCAAAGGGAATTTGGGAACATTTAGGGTTTTAGTGCTGTGAGGCTGGGGAGGCAACAGGAATTTTGGGTTACTCTGTTGTTTTGTATGTATTTATTTTTTTATTATGGCCGTGTGGCACCTGCCTGGTTATGGCTGCAGACAGGAAAAGGGCTGATACTGTTCTTTGTTATTGGTAGAGATTTCATCAAATTGACATCAGCTCTCTAGCCTAAAAAAAAAAAAAAAACATTCAAGTTATTTCATGTAAAGACTTGTCAGCTTTAAAAGGTTATGGGCTGATTTCAGGCTGGGCAAACACCATTACATTCTTGAAGATTTCACCAAAGATCACTCTGACTCTCCCTGTCTGCTTTTAAGTAGTGTTGTTCACCCATGTGTTTCAGCCTAGTGAGTAACAGGGTTTCCCCATGAGAAGTTAACAGAAGATTAAATGTGCCTGATCAAGCTAGCAAAATTTGTGGTATAAATAATGTGGGGACTGAGCAAGAAATCTGTTCAGCTTTGCCCCAACTTTGTTTCTCCCATCTCTTCATTGGCAATTGCTTCCACAGCTGTATTTTTTCTTTGTAAGTACCACCCCTCCTCAGAGTGCTGAATTCCTGAGGTGTCAGATAAGTAAGAAATGGAGACATGCTGGATTTTTCCACCTGCTTGTTGAGGCACAGAGCAGTATCTGCTCTGCATGGGGATGAGGAGGAACCTCCCCTGAGGAGAGCTCCAGGATGCAGCCACCCTTGGTGGTGACAGTGAGGTGCAGCCCTCTCTGCCTGTCCCAGCAGGTGCATGGTTAGTTCTCTTTTTTTTTTTTTTTGAGTTCCTGTGCATGGTGAAGGAGCTGTTCTTGCTGTGATCTTCCTCCAGGCAGCCTCATAGTTAAAGATGCATTAACAGCTTTCACTTGCCTTTCATAATTCCTGGGGGATTAAATTCTTGGCTTGGTAGAAACAGTTCCTCACTACTTTTCCTGCTTGGAAGAACAGGGGAACCCAAAGGGTTTGTAGATTAAGACATCGTCCTTAATTCAGGCCATATTTGAAGAGCCCTTGCAGCCATTAGCCATCTGCTATGAGCAGGGATGTCTGTGGACACCACCCTTCATTTATTTTACTTTTAGGATCTATTGTGTTGATTGTTTTCCCATCCTTTCTGTCTATTTGCACATTTTATCAAAGGGTTCCCAGCCAGTATATTCCTGTCTATTGCTTACTGGAGGCCGGGAGGGAGTTCTACCTTCTTCTGAGAGTGAGAAAATAGGATCCACATTTAACCTGAGTGCCTTAATATGTATTAAGGTTTACATCTCCAAAAGGGTTGTAGCTCTATGTGTCTGACTGGGAATGATGCAGAATTTTTATTGCAGAGATTTTGGGAATAGATGAGGACAATTTGTGTCCAGCATCAGTGAGTGCTATCTGCAAAATAGGGAGCCAGGTTGAACTTCTGGCCACATTATTCCGAGTTCCTCTTCTGGCATCCAGTAGTGTTTAGTGGGAGAGAAATTCAGGAAGGGCAATTAGACAGTAAAAAAAAATATGCTGCATTGCCAAAAAAAAAATAAAAACAACAACAGATAGTTTCTTGCAATCTCAGGTAAAACACCAGCTTGAGAGAAGCTAGAACTGCACATGCCACACCCATGTTGTGTCTCCAAAAAATGTGATGCAGCACGTTCTCTTTGTCATCCCTCACTTTTGGCAGTGATGCTGGGACAGCGTGGGCAGTGAGCTGGGCACATCATTTCTTCTGCTAGGAAGAGGTTTCAATATGTTGTCTCACTTTCTGGCACTATCCTGGATATTTAACTTCAGTGGCAGGTTCTGGGGAACAACCTGCCCCACGATACAATGTTTGGTTGCAGCCGTCGAGTGCGAGATGGAGACTTGAGGGAGGTTGGAGTGCTGTGGGGGCTTGTGCAGCCTGGTTCCACCTGTGGGCCCAGCTGCTGGGCACAGGCATCCTTGGCTGCAGCAGGAGCTGGCTTCTGGCAGCAGAGGGGACCTGTGCCACTCTGTTCCCAGAGGTGTCAGCCTGCACAAGAGAGCCTCCATCTCTGCCCAGGCTTTCCATGCCAGTCTTGGGAATGTTTCTGCATCCAAATCATATGGAGAGCTTTGCTCCTTTTTATTTTTTTTTTTAGTATTATTTAAAAATGTGCATACTGTCTATGTGATTAAAAAAAAAAAGACTGTTTACACAAAATATTTTGTATCTTAAGATATGTGTACTGTAAAAGAAAAGAAAAAAAAAAAGGATGAAAAATTATGTTTTTCTACAGCTGTCAGCAGTGACTGCATGTCTGTATCATCCTCCACTGACCATTTTTCCTCAGGGGTCTCCCCGCCATTCCTGTGATCTTGTCAAAAGCATAGGGAAGCAACTGAATCCCTGTACAGTCTTGGGAAGAAGGTTTTGTGCCTTAAGAATGGGACCTGCTTCCCTCCTATTTATTGTGTTAATTTATACAGTGATTACCTTGGAAATGTCTCTTGTATTATTTTTTTTTTGTACATAGCTTACTGTTGATTGTTGTAAATGAGTTTTTCTTGTATATAAAGTAAACATGTTTCTGAGCTTCCAGTAAAGATTCTCTGTTACTGATTTCATTGTTTGAGAGGGCTGAGGTGCCCCTCTGGTGAGAAACAGCTAATAAAAATCTGTGCTGTGATAAAATGGCTTTATGCTAAGTTGCATCAGAAGTTCAGAGCTGTTCCTTAGAGAGGAGTGAAACACTGAATGTGATTGTTCAAGATGAGTTCTGTAGCATTCCTTTGAGCTGGTTTCATTGGCATGGAGCAGAAGACATCATGTAGTTTATTTTCAGTAGCTGTAGCTCTGCAGTGAACAAAAGAAGAGATGCTTCAAACACGGTGGTTCTACTGCTGCTCATCCTGATCCACTGTCTGCAAACCCACAGCAAGGTGGGGAAAGCACTCAGAAACTCAGCAGGGCGTTTGGTAGATACCTCTGGGTGTTTGTAGATCTCTCATCAGGAGGTGTGACCACCTTTTCCTGGTCATGGTGGTGAGTGCCCAAGGGAACAGTTGTTTGTCTACTCTGCTTGGGCCTCTGTGCATGCAGTTTGTTGCAGGTGATATATTTGATAACTGGAATAAGTGAAACTGCATGGGAGAAATTAATTTTCTCATTAAAGGTACAAACTGACTGCCATAAAATGACACGTGTAAACTTGAAACTAAAAGATGTGGAGATGTTTGGGTGAGCAGCCCATAGATAGGCTGTGATGAGCTTTCTCCTCCACCTCTCTATATATTGATGAGTTCATAAGATGCTGTCAAGAAACATTCAGCAGATGAGTTCAACAGGATGATTGCAGTTCCACAGTGCTGCTGAAAGTGAGTAGAAACTAACTTGTAATGGTTGTGAGTATTTTCTGTTTGAAAAAGACCTTTGATAGGTCTTTTTTGATACTTAGTAAGATGCTTGCTTTGTGTGGAGGAAGTAATCGATGTAGTTGATGATGGGAACATAAGAAACCCTAGTAAAATGTTATATACTGTCGCAAGATGAAAATGCTAAAACTGGTCATGCAAATGTTGGTTACTTGATCCTAGTATCAAGTAGAAGAGAAAAATTATTGCCTTTGCTCACACATGCAGAGGCTCTGAGCTTCAGGCTCTGCATTAAGCAGCACTACAGGAAACATGCAAAGAAAACAGCAGCAGAGAGATGGAAGATGTGCTTACTCCTCTGATTCCAGTCATTTGGGGGGTTTTTGTGTTATGGTTTTGGGTTTTTTTTAATATATGGCAGGAGTCAAGAGCAAGAAACTCTTTGCCCCACTCAGGGCATCACTGCTGGGGTATCACACCTGCTCAGGGCTGCCACCCTCTTGGTTTGATTGGTAATTACCTAATGGATCTTGGGAGGGTGGAGCAGATTTGGAGAGAGGTGTGCTGCAAAGGTCTTAAAGTACCAATGAGAGGGGGGGTTTAAATGTCTTCTGCTGCTCTTCCCCCTGTCCTGTGTGTTGTGGGATTGGGCTTTTTCATGTGTGGGGTTTGGTTTTTTTTCAATGCAGTGTAAAGCATCAGAAGAGTTGAGAAGTTGAGAGCATCTGGTCCCACTGAATGGGCAGCACCAGAAAGGAACAGGTTTAGAAGCCCTGTCATTCCTTACCTGTAAAGCAGCGTCAGGGTCATAAGGTAAATTCCTTGTGTGGCTGCTTTGGGCCTGGGTGGGATGAATAACTGCACCCACCAGCTGGGCCTTGAGCAGCTTGAGATGTTTAGTGGTCACACAGGGGGAATGAAGAGCTGTGCAACACGACATTTTGGGCACTGAGTGGCTGGAGAGCAGCCAGACAGAGAGGGACCTGGGGGTTTGGATTGACAAGAAGCTGAACATGAGCCAGCAGTGTGCCCAGGTGGCCAAGAAGGCCAATGGCATCCTGGCCTG
>JAAWXA010000015.1:3583347-3672840 GCA_038090715.1 Florisuga fusca | reverse complement strand
TGGGGCTGTTCAGCCTGGAGAAGAGGAGGCTCAGGGGAGACCTCATCACTCTCTACAACTCCCTGAAAGGAGGTTGGAGCCAGGGGGAGGTTGGTCTCTTTTCCCAGACGACTTTCAACAAGACAAGAGGACACGGTCTCAAGTTGTGCCAGGGGAGATTTAGGTTGGATATTAGAAAGAATTTCTTTACGGAGAGGGTGATCAGGCATTGGAATGGGCTGCCCGGGGAGGTGGTGGATTCTCTGTCCCTGGAGACATTTAAAAAGAGACTGGATGTGGCACTCAGTGCCATGGGCTGGGAACCGCAGCGGGAGTGGATCAAGGGTTGGACTTGATGATCTCTGAGGTCCCTCCCAACCCGGCCAATTCTATGATTCTATGATTTTTTGTCAGTAACAGATGAAAGACACGGCACTTCCCTAGCAACTTCTCTCTGGAGAGTTGCAGCGTTTGGCTGGCTGACCAGATGACCTGGTGGGGAGGACATCTTTGTCTTCACAAGAAAGGAGGGGATTGGGGAGTTTGCATATGACCTAAAACACTGCATTTCTGTTGACTTCAGGGTAAAATCCGAGTCAGCTGTGGCCCAAGGCTTTTCCACAAGGCAGCAGGGAAGGGCAGCGTTCAGCCCTACGTTCTTTTGGAGCGTGTTGGCTGGTGGGTGCACTTCAGGAGGACCTGGAGCAGGTGGAGCTCGTGTGTGAGCCACCCAAAACCTTGGCCTCAGAGGACCTTTTCTTTGAAGAACAGCAGCCCGAGGATATTTCAGCTTGGTTTCCTAGGGGAGCGAGAGCAGTCTGGTTTGTCTGGCTCTGTGTGTATCAGCCTGGCTGTCCCTTTTCAGTGCCTGTTTGGAACTTGCTGTCTCATTTCAGATGGTTCATGGGGAGAGATTCCTCAGAAAACATCATTTTTCTACAAAAATCATGCAAGAAATCAGTACCCAGGAGGAGAGGGAGGACTTGGTGTAGTGCTTTGCTGCAGGGAGAATCTCCACTGTGCATATGGGAAGTAGGCTTAGTGCTTTGCACAGTGAATTATACTCAGATTTGGGCTTGTTACAAATCCAAGCTGTTAAAAGTGAAGCAGGAGGAACTGCTGGATGCAACACAAGATTGATGACTGGAGAGCTATGGTTTTAAAACCTTGTGGCTTCACCACCTCAGTTCCCCTCTATATCAAAATTTACATCTGTCTACAATTTAATTAATTTATGGAAATTTGTGTTCTCAATTAACAGTCTCAATTTGGAGAAAATCTAGAGGAGGGATTCACCACTCCTAGCCAAGAAGCTAAAGACTGAGAATACATTTGAAAGTTTTCCCACAAACTTTCCTGTTAGAGGAGGGAAAACCAAAGCTTTTGGCTTTTTTATACTCAGGCAACCAAGACCAAAGCATGCAGTCTGGTGTGTTCTTTCTCTTCAGGTTTTAGGGGATATCTTTCAGCTATGAAATACGAAAGATCCATGGTACTTCTTTAACCTTAGAGAGGTGATTTCTTTTGCTTATTAATGCCTCTTGGTAACACACTGTGAATCAGAACTCTTCACCGTGTCAACGAAAATCATGTTCAGCTTCTTATCTTGCCAACCTGTTGTCAAGTTTCTATTTTCTCCTCTTCACCTTCTAGCCCTAAGAAAAATCGCCATTCTTTTAGTGAAGGTGATTTAGAGAGGTCCTCAGTGTTATGGTTTACGTTGAAATGGTCTTCCATAACCTTTATTTCCAGCAAAAATCTGTTATCATTAATCTTAGCTGAAGTTTTCTTATTGAATGGCTGAACTGAGGATAAAGAAAATGTCTCTAGTTTCACAGTGCACACACCTTCCCCAGCTGCAATTTTGGTTGCCAGTCTTTTTTTTTTTTTTTTTTTTTTTTTTTTTTTTTTTTTTTTTTTTATGAACTTTGAAACTTTGTATTTAAAGAGTGCATGTTTTCAAAAGANCCCCGGAGACCCTCCCCCTCCCCCCCGACAAAAAAGACCCTGCAGGCCGGCATCCTGACCACATGCCTTCCCTGCCCTGTCCTGTCTTGCCTTTTGCTGCCATTTCTTGACCTCTTCTGCCTTTCCCTACACATTTTTGTCCTTTCCCACCCTGTCCTGCCCTTCCCTGCCCCTGCCTTACCTGTCTTGCCTTTTTCTGCACTTTTCTGTCGTGTCTTGCTCTGCTCTGCTGTGCCCTCATCGCCCCCAGCTCTGCTCTCAGCCTCAGGAGCAGCTGAGAGGGAAGGCAGGAGACTGTGGGAAAGGGGCCAGTACAGCCCAGTAATCATAATTACAATAAAGAACTGCAGCTCAAGGAAGCCTCTGTCCCTACTCTCCCCGAAGGAAGTTTGATGTTTTTCATTTCGGGAAACTAGAGATAATAATCTGGAGCAAGTGGTATCCAGGGGGCTCGGGGGAGCCAGGATGCAGTGGTTCCCAGGGAAGCCCTGGGATCAGGCCCATGCCCATCACCCCCGCAGGCTTCTCCCAGCTGGTTACGTTGCCACCTTCCCTGTGGCAGCAAAGTGCAGGAGCAGCAAAATCCCTGGTGTGTTTATGAGGGAGAAAAAACACACTGAGCAAAAATAAACTTCATGTGCAAGCTAAATATTTAAGGAACCAAACAACTGACATATGTGCTTTTAGAAGATCCCAAATTATAGGCAATGCTCTGCATGCTTTTATCACACTTTCAACTCTGTGGTGAATACCTTGCTGTAACTGAGGTTATCTGCACCACTTACAGGAGTAAAACTCTAGTGAGAGATCAGGATATTTGGTTTCAGCCAGGCACGAATAATCCTATCCTTTCACCTTACATTTGCAGCTCACAGTCTGGTTTCTGACATGACTGTCAACACAGGAGAGACAATTTTCGCCCACAAGTTTCATTTCAGGTTGTCAGGACATGGCCAGGAGGAAGGGTTTGCTCTGAGACATTTCAAATCAATATCCAGGGGTGCTTGAACATATTCCAGTATGCTGGTGACAATGAATGTGAATACTAAAAACAGCAGAGCATTTTCTAAAAAATTAGAAAATGAGGGGTATTTAGGTTTACCTCTCATCCCTGAGGTTCCTGCACAGGGGTTTCACAGCTCTGCCTCAGGGGGATGCCAAGAGCCAGCTTTGCCTCACATGGACAGTCCCATTCCCAGAACAGAGCTGCTTGTCAGATCCTGCTAACTGGGGCTTGCTGCAAAGAGCAAGGATGCTTTGGAACTGCCTTAGTTTGGGGAGCAGAGTCCCGAGAGCACGTTATTTCCCCTACAGCTGAGTACAGGCCTTCAGGTGAGTCTGCAGGATCCCATCCACTCTGCATGCCACAGCAGGGCAGCTCTGATCCCTCAGCTCAGATTGAATTAGAAGTTGCCAAAAATGACTGTTTCAGAACTCGTCATGAAGTGCTCAAGCATTTGTAGTAAGGGAAGAGAAGTTTTGCCCAGCACTTGCACCCCACAGGACAGCAGGGAGCAGCCGTGCCCCGCAGCCTGAGCTCCACTTCCTTGCAGCCCAGCACCCTTACCCACCAGCACCAGAAACCACATTTTCCTGCTCCACCAGCTCTTTGGGATAGTCTTGGGTACTGCAGAACTGCAGGGCTAGCCCAGGCTCACACCCTGTGCTGTGCTACCTTCCAGGCAGCACTTCTGCCCATCCTGCTCTCTGTCCCATCACTGCCCTGTGTTTCACCCCCCTTAGCATCAGGGGAACCTGCAGGGAAGGTGAGCTGCAGGGAAATGAAGGGAGAAAACTGCTCCCACAATGAAGCCACATCATCACCAGGTGAAAAAAAAAAAAAAAGGAAGNGCCCTACGTTCTTTTGGAGCGTGTTGGCTGGTGGGTGCACTTCAGGAGGACCTGGAGCAGGTGGAGCTCGTGTGTGAGCCACCCAAAACCTTGGCCTCCGAGGACCTTTTCTTTTAAGAAGAGCAGCCCGAGGATATTTCAGCTTGGTTTCCTAGGGGAGCAAGAGCAGTCTGGTTTGTCTGGCTCTGTGTGTATCAGCCTGTCTGTCCCTTTTCAGTGCCTGTTTGGAACTTGCTGTCTCATTTCAGATGGTTCATGGGGAGAGATGCCTGAGAAAACATCATTTTTCTACAAAAATCATGCAAGAAATCAGTACCCAGGAGGAGAGGGAGGACTTGGTGTAGTGCTTTGCTGCAGGGAGAATCTCCACTGTGCATATGGGAAGTAGGCTTAGTGCTTTGCACAGTGAATTATACTCAGATTTGGGCTTGTTACAAATCCAAGCTGTTAAAAGTGAAGCAGGAGGAACTGCTGGATGCAACACAAGATTGATGACTGGAGAGCTATGGTTTTAAAACCTTGTGGCTTCACCACCTCAGTTCCCCTCTATATCAAAATTTACATCTGTCTACAATTTAATTAATTTATGGAAATTTGTGTTCTCAATTAACAGTCTCAATTTGGAGAAAATCTAGAGGAGGGATTCACCACTCCTAGCCAAGAAGCTAAAGACTGAGAATACATTTGAAAGTTTTCCCACAAACTTTCCTGTTAGAGGAGGGAAAACCAAAGCTTTTGGCTTTTTTATACTCAGGCAACCAAGACCAAAGCATGCAGTCTGGTGTGTTCTTTCTCTTCAGGTTTTAGGGGATATCTTTCAGCTATGAAATACGAAAGATCCATGGTACTTCTTTAACCTTAGAGAGGTGATTTCTTTTGCTTATTAATGCCTCTTGGTAACACACTGTGAATCAGAACTCTTCACCGTGTCAACGAAAATCATGTTCAGCTTCTTATCTTGCCAACCTGTTGTCAAGTTTCTATTTTCTCCTCTTCACCTTCTAGCCCTAAGAAAAATCGCCATTCTTTTAGTGAAGGTGATTTAGAGAGGTCCTCAGTGTTATGGTTTACGTTGAAATGGTCTTCCATAACCTTTATTTCCAGCAAAAATCTGTTATCATTAATCTTAGCTGAAGTTTTCTTATTGAATGGCTGAACTGAGGATAAAGAAAATGTCTCTAGTTTCACAGTGCACACACCTTCCCCAGCTGCAATTTTGGTTGCCAGTCTTTTTTTTTTTTTTTTTTTTTTTTTTTTTTTTTTTTTTTTTTTTATGAACTTTGAAACTTTGTATTTAAAGAGTGCATGTTTTCAAAAGAGTCCATGGCCAAGTTTGTTAGAGGAAAAAAAAAATAGGTTTTATAAACAGTCAGAGCCCTGTTAAACAGTGTCAGTGGATGTGAGCTGAGGTCCTGGGGAGACCCATCTTCTCCCAACACCTGGTGGTACTTTCTCCCATGAAGGGTCCTAAAGGACACATGGTTGCACAGGTATTTCACAGGATGATGTCACCAAACTTTTCAGTTTAATACTCAAAATGTAATAGAAGATTTTTGTGCTGGTAAGACCTAATCCAGTACACCAGAAGATGGAGCATACAGAAACAAGCTTCTTGCCCAGCCTCCTCCCAGTGGGCAGCTGCTGGGGCAGGCACTGCCTGGTCCTGGCTGTAAGAGGGGCTTGTTGCCTTGGCTGCTTGGTGGTGGGACCTTTGGTGAGGCAGAAGAGTGGGAGGACTCTTAAAACAGCCACATCTTCCTTTTGGGTGGTTGCATGCTGAGGGAAGATGATGGAATCTCCTCAAGGTACCCGGGCACTGGGTGGCTGTGCTTGCAAAGCAAATGCAGCTATTTCTACTTGCCAGAGAATCAAAAGAAAAGCAGTTTTGAAAAACAGAAAAGTCGGTGCCTCAGCTGTTCCACTTTTCTTCTGCATGCATGTAGGCTGTCAAGCTCCCTCTGAAGAACTGTTTGTTTAATCACGAAAAAGAAAGCACTTCATGTCACTCTGAAGAGTAAATATCTGAAGTTAGGGATTAACTAAGTTCCAGCAGGGCTCATGGCAGAAGGATAGATCACGCTGACTCACACTGACCACAGCAGTAAGTGCTTCAGAAGGATTGTATCCTTTGGGGCTTCACAGCACAGCTTGCTTGAATGAAACTGAAAGCTTGTCAAAAAGAGCTGGTGACAAGGGGAGGGTGTGAGGGAAGGCAAGCAGTGTTCTCAGGACCTGCTGATGGTGGAAAGGGAGCAAGGGAACAGAAATCAAAGGGGCAGTCATGGCAGGCACAGCGGTCAGCAAGCCAGCTGCTCTGCCAGAAGCAAGTGAGGGAGCTGACTGGACAAGAACCATCTGTAGGAGGGTCTGCAGCTGGGCAGCACGACCCCTCCACACCTGCCTTCTCTCCCTCAGGTGACTCCTGCTGCAATATGTGGAAGCTCCTCACCGTAGGGCTGCTGCTGGCTGCCAGCTCCTTGCCAGTCTGTAGTACCTCAAGTAAGTTCTCGTTTCAGAGGTGCCCCTCACCCCTCTCTCCAGGCACTGCAAGTGCGTTTCTGGGAGTGGCTGGAATCGTTCCTGTTAGAGTCACAGCATCAGCATGCCAGGTTGGAAGGGACCTAAAGGATCTTCTAGTCCAACCCTCGTTAGGGGGATTTGAATTGCTCCAGCAGAGGTTCCCAGGCACTGGGCTTCCATGGCTGCTTGGTTCCCACGCCCAGGAGCAGCCCTGTGAGGTGCCCCAGTGCCCAGGGCAGAGGTTTGGGCTTGCTCCCTTCCCTTCCTTTGGATAGGGGAGGACCACTGCCAGTTTTCAGTCACCTCTTTTCCCAGCTGGTGCTTTTACATTTTGGCTTCCAGTATTTTACAGCAGCAAAGATGCAAACCAAGTCCTGAAAATCCAGAAACGGGCAAACTCTTTCCTGGAGGAGGTCAAACCCGGCTCTATGGAGCGTGAGTGCATTGAAGAGCAGTGTGACTTTGAGGAGGCCAGTGAGATATTTGAAACCAAGGAGGCAACAGTAAGTTGTTGTGTTGTTTTTTTTTCTTTTTCAAAGGATGTGGGCTGTAACCTATCAGTTGTTTGTTTTTCTAAAGTATTGCAGTCCAGGGCATAGGAGACCTGCTGTCAGCACTGACCACAGATCACTCCTGACTCCTGAGGTGTAGGCATTGCTTTGAATTATAATGGTGTTATGGTGATTGTCAAGTACCACCTGTATGGGCCACAAAACTTGGCTGCTCATGCAGGTCCCACCTCACCTAATGGTGAGGTTTAGGTCCCAGCTGGGTAACCCTGTTGGCTATTCTCACTGCCACTGAATTTTTCCCAGACCTTCCAGTCCTTTTCTCTCTGTTGTCCATTTGCCAGCCCTGTCTGCTTTTCACTGTGTCTCCCCAGTCTCCCACCTGTGCTGACAGCCATTTCTCTTATCACTGGGTCCTCTCTCTTTCTCCAAACCTCATCTTTCTCATTGGACACTACCTTTATTGTCAATGTCACTGATTTCTGCCCCTTTCCACATCCAGTTGTGTTGGCTTAGCCTTTTTCTTGCTGTGTTAACAGAGTAGTCTCACCGCATGGAATGAACAAGTCCTTGCTGTCCCTCAGTCCCCATGGTGGAGTAGGGGCTGTCTGCACAGAGCCCATGTTTTGTCTAACTGGTCACAAATGAGTTGTGCTCTGACTTCACCTGGCAGTAGGTGACAAGAGACAAGCTGTGGGGATGCTGAGGGGTTGTGGTGCTGGTGGGCCTGGAAGCAGGGCAGGGAGTACAGGCAATACATCAACGTCTGGGCTGGCCAGTTTTGGTGGTTTGTAGTGCCAGTCACTGCACTGTCAAGAAGAATGAGAACGATGCTGTTAGCTAGGGTGCTGTGCTCTGTTGGCCAAGGCCATGATGCACTTTAAAACCCTCGCATGTTAAACATCTACTTCTAGCCTTAATATAAGTTTTGTTTCTCCACAGCTAAATTTTTGGAGCAAGTACGTAGGTAAGTAAAAGGCTTTCCTAATCACTTTTCTGTGTTTCCCCAAAAGTAACTACTACACAGCTTGCCTGCTGCCATGTATCACAAACTGATTCAAATCCCAGTTCTCCCTTATGTGGGATGTACACAGAATGTTTTCCTGTCCTACCATACAAGCAACCATCCTAAAACACTTGAGGTGTACCTGTGCCTGTTGTCAGTCATCTCCCCAGCGCAAAGGCACTGGTCAAAGTGCACTCTGGTGCTCTAACCCTGCCTGACGTGGTCCAAAGAGAGGAGCCCCAGGGAGAGGAGCCCCCCCATGTGCTCTTTACTCCTGCAGTAACCTGCCCCTGCCCTGTCTGCCTCAGGGTTTGTTCTTCCTCCCCTGCTGCACACCTCACTCACTCTCCAGCTGTGATTCAGAACATAGAGGATGCCCTTGGCTCTGGGCTGACACCAAGGAGGGGTCAACATTTGGGGGCAGAAGGTTGGGAATATGCTTGGGAACCTGGGGAGGCTCAGTAGATGCCAATGGTTGATCTGAGAGCTCAGTGTGATTCAGTGTTTTCCTGCCTCTGTTGCAGATGGAGATCAGTGTGACCCACAGCCTTGTTCCAATGGGATCTGCAAGGACAACATTGGGACATTTTCATGCATCTGTAACAAAGGCTGGGAGGGGTTTTTGTGCAATTATGGTAATGCTGCCTTTATCACTGTCACAGTTGGGAGTGAGGTGCCGTGAGAGAGAGATCCTGTGAAAGAGATTCTGTGAGATTCATCCTGTGAGAGAGAGGATTCATCTTGTGAGAGATTCATCCTGTGAGGGAGAGAGACACAGAGAGAGATGCTGTGAGAGAGAGAAGAGATGCTGTGAGAGAGAGATTCTGTGAGGTCCTTCCCCCCATCTTGCTCCCAAACTGCAGTGTTCCTGTCTCCATCATTCCTGGAGTGCCCCTTCTGCTTACCAACCAAGAAGGACAATGCTGGGGGATGTAAACCAGCTGCCCAAAGGCTGGAGGCTATGAGGGTTATCTGTGCTTGTCTAAAGCAAAATGAGCTCTGTGTTGGCATTGGAGAAGTGTGAAGATCTGAGCTATCTAAGTTCTACAAAAATCCTGGAAATAATTCTGTAAAACAGAGTTTTCAGCTGCTTTATAACTGTCAGCACAGGGATGCTGGTGGGGTTTGTCTGTTTTTCTTAACAGCATGGGGGAGAAAACAATCCACTGCAGATACTTGATTGGCATTTCTTCTTTGGGCAAAAGCTGGGTAGCGTTTTTAGGGATGAGCATGCATGTCATTTATCATCAAACTTTGAAGTGACCTGCACTCAGTGGCAGTGAATTTTCTTTTCTCCACTCTGCCTGCCCTGACAGTAATCTCTGCTTTCTCCATCGCCCCACTACATTATTCTGGTCCAGGGTCTCTGCTGTTTCAGGGCCTACATGTCCTCCAAAGCCCTCAAGTGTCATCCCAAATCCACTGTCATCTGTTGCTCATTTGAATTTTGTCAGCTTTACCAACTTGTGACTCCTTGGCTTTGCAGCTTCTCATGTCTTTCTTGCTGTTCCTTTTTATTCATAGAGGTCAAATACACCAACTGTTCTGTTGATAATGGAGGGTGTGAACATTTCTGCAGGGATGACCCTGCCAACCAGGGCCGCTCGTGCAGCTGTGCTTCTGGCTACCAGCTGATGAATGACCATACCATGTGCAAGCCTGTAGGTAAGAAGAGGATATTCCTAGTCCAGATTTGGCAAAAGGTTGTTCAAACATGTAGTAAGAGGGCTTCATGGGAGATGATTTAGTGGTTAAGGTGGTGTAGGACTGATGGCTGGACTTGAAGGTCCTTTCCAGCCATGAGGATTCTGTTGTTCTAATTGTCCCCAGTGCACTTTGTCCTAGTTTTCAAACCATCCATTCCCTGCAGAGTAACTCTGTGCCTGCCTTTCCCAACTCCATACCCACTTTATGGCTATTACCCTGTGTTTGCCTCATGGAGACATGCTGGGGAATCAGGAGACTGCAAAGTGTTGAGGGAGTCCCATGAAGGCACTTTATAGTATTGCTGAGACTAGAGCTGGAGGGAATGCTTTAGAAGAAGGTTTTGTATTGGGTCTTCGCTCGTTAACTTCTCTGCATTTCCTGTAGTGGAGTTCCCCTGTGGAAGAGTGAAAATGGACTATGTTGACACCATAGGGCTGAATATTCGGCTCATTGAGGGGAAAACAGGAAGAAGGGGAGGCAGTCCCTGGCAGGTAAGGAGAGAAAGGTTTTTTTTCAACCACACGTGGTTGAGGCTCTTCCCAGATAGCTCTGCCTGCCTGCCTGCTCCAAGGTATCACTCCATTACTAGTGATGGTGTTACATGAAGCTGAGGTTCCCTTTGCTTTTTCAAAAAGAACCCAAAAGTTGAAGTAACAGTAAAAAAATAGTTTGTGTTAGGACTCACCATTGGCAAGGTTTTCACTTTGCCTTGCCAACATCAAGAGAGAGGATAATGGTGACACCTGCCTGTTCTGTAGCTCTGTTCTGGGGAAGGCCACGTAATTGCTTCAGCTTATGATGAATGCTCCAGCTACTGTGACAGCCTTATGGTGGGAGGGTGAGGGAATCTTCTCCCTCTTTCTGCCTGGTTCTGTTCTTATAAGCCTCACCAGCCATAAGTTTCTGTTAGCAGATTTAATCAGCAAAGTGTGCCATAATTTTATGGAGCAGGTTGGGATGTTACAGGGAAAGGGCTCATTTGAGCTCCATGTCTCAAAGCTTTGAAGTACCGAAGTGCATTAAGGTTCATAATGTGCCTTTAATGTCAAAGAGAACCTTTTTACACCATAGCATGAGACTTAGAGCCTGAGGTGACTCATGGTCTTTTGGTGTGCTGTGGACACAAGTATAATCACCTCATTGGAGCTCCCTGTCTAAAGCTTTGAAGTACCAAAGTGCTTCTTTGCATTGTCCCATGCTGATTTGGATTAAGCCAGTCCTCGTTCAGGATGAAGATCCAAGATTTCTTTGTAGATGTTCCACAGAGACCTTATTTGCAGTGCTTTTGCCCTATTTGTAGAGCTTTGGATTCAATGAATGTGACATGCTTTGGTGCTTGATTTGTCTGGGCATTTTGCAACCACCAAGAAGAATGTGTACAGTATTTTGGGAGCCATGCTCCATGCTGTGTCTGACTGCTCTTTGGCTTTTTTTTCAGGTGATGCTGCAAAGTAGGAAAGGGAAGTTTCTGTGTGGGGGTGTTCTCATCCATCCATCTTGGGTCCTAACGGCAGCACACTGCACTGAGACAGAAGAGGGGCTCAAAGTAAGAGTTGGTATGGAAAAAAGTCTGTCCCTGTTTGTTTCTTTGTTGTGTTTTTTTTTTAAATATAACTCTTTGATTCCCAAAGTTTATCATCTCAGGAGAAAGACTGGCAGGTTATAAAGACAAAGTCCTTGGTTGTAGGAGTGGGTTGTCTAGGAAATCCTTAATATGCACCCTAGCAGAAAACAAAAAAAGTTAAGTAAAAATCTGATTTCATCTGATCTGCTTTCAACCTTACTATGGAAGTGAGCTGATGTCTTCTGTGCACTGTCTCTAAAGTAGAAATAATTGGTCTCTTCTGTTTGTGTATGAAAATATTCAAGGTCATCCCAATACGTTCCTGCCTTTTCATATAGTTGACCACCATTACTTAAGAGAGCTGCAGTGAAGAGGTGCTCTGGAATAGAAGCACTGCCCTCACTGCCCTCACAGCTGCTCTTGAGTTTGAGAAGATCTGTGGCAACATCAGGACATTGAAGTGTGTGTGGTATTGTGGGCATGTGTACAGACTACACATCTCCAAGCCTTCCCAGTTACTAGTAAATAGTGTTCTTCCTTTTTAGGTGTTTGTCAATATGTTTATTTAGTTTTAGTGAGGCCCAAGAAGAAGAGACCTGTGCAATTTGCTTGGTAAAGGATCTTGGAATGTTTTAGGGGAAAAGCAGCTGTCAGACGTTGTTTTTGAACACTCTGCAGTGCTAGATGTAGCTTTTAGAGTAACTTGAAGGGGACAGCTCAGTGGGAAGATGGTAACTAGGGGAAACTGCCGAGGCTGCACTTCAGTTACTCCATCCTGGCCTCATACTGAAAGTCTTAGTAGAGATCTGTGCAGTCAGACAAGTTTCCAGCTGGAGTAGCCATGCCCAGAGAACTCTGCAGTGAAGAAAGAAGGGGTATGAGCTGTTAAGAGAATTGTGCTGTCCAAATCCAAATCACTCATTTTCAGTGGGTGAAGAAAAGTGTCATCACTTGAGAACATTGATTTGGGTATATTTTTGTAATCTTAAGTGAAACTCGAGAGGCATCTCACGCATAAAGTTGGGGTGAGTATGCAGAGTAAAGAAATAGGGCCTGGAATTTCTCTCACTCTGCTAGATGACCAGAAGGCCTTCATTATTATTATTAGGGGCAAGCCTTTGGCCATGGACTGAGGGTTGTGATGCATGAGAAGAGAACCCTTCTAGTCCAGCCTTGAGTAGTATTGCTGTGGTGAGATGGAAGCCACAGGAAGGTCCTTTGCTGTGGTATGGGTGTGTGTGTACAGGATTGAGATGTCCATGCCCTGAGACTTCACCAAGAGAGAAGAGATTCTTCTCTGAATGATACTCCAAGTGCAGCAGAAGGGGATGTTTTTAAGAAGACTCAGCCCAAGACCACATGGTTTTCCTTGTACATGTATCCTTTGGGAATTTTACTGCCACCAGGAAAGCAGTTCTCATAAGGACACTGCATGCTTTAAGCCCTGGAGATGTCTAATGATATACATGGAAAAGAGTCTGGAATGGAGAGGTCACCATGCCTGTGGAGCAGGGTGAGCTCTGTGACAGTGATGGAGGTTTTTGTTTTAAGGCTGCAGGGGTGATTCTCAGCCCACCTCAGGCTGGGACACCCAACATTCTTCTGGACTTGTCCTGCTTCAGTAATCTGCTTGCCACCTATACAAGCAAAACTGGAGGGGCAGCTCACATCTGGGTCTGAGCTTAGGAGGTTGTGGAGGAGGCCTGCATCAGTGTCTGAAGTGAGAAGTTGGGACTCAAAGTAGTTGAACTATTGGCATATGTATTTGAGAACAACCTAGCTCTCCTCATTGCTGCTCTTGTTCCTGCATCAACAGCTTAAAAGCATCCAGAAGGGTGTTCAGAGCTCCAAGAAGGTAAAGCAAATAGGTGAATGTCATTATTCAACTCAAAATGCTGTCTCTCCCTTCAAAGAACAGGTTTCACTTTTTTTTGCTAATGTAGAACTTCATAGTCGGTATATTTCTACCACCAACAAGCATACAATGCTCCTTACTGTGCAGAAGGAACCAGATTCATTTCACACAGCCTCTTCTGGATGGATAGGATTTCTGGAATGTGATCCTCTCAGGCTGGATAACTCAATTTTGAAAAGAAGCATCGTAAGCAGAAGCAAAAGCCACTCCTGGGCTCGGGGTGGGGCAGCTCTCCTACAGTAGCACCGGGGTGAAAGTTGTCACCCACTTGTCCATAGGTGTCTGGGGGTACAGACAGTTCATGGCCATGCATGTAAACAGGGCATGTGGAGAAAGCAGGGAGTATGCTTCTGCAGAGCTGAACTGCCTTCCTCAGAGGTGACCTGACAGTGTTTTGGAGCCAAAAGTTATTTCTGAGGCCTAAAGCAAAGTTCTGTATCTGTGAAGACAGGAATGTCCCTTACCTGCCATCCAGCCCCCAGCTGCAGCAGCTGCAGAGTGGGTAAAAAGGAACTGGGTTCCAAGGGACACTGTTGCCACAAAGAGGAAAGGTAATGATAGCAGAAAAAAAAAAAGATTTGTGGTGTTGAGTTGCTAAAGGTAAGCCCTTCAGGCTCTGGTGCTACTTGATGCAGGTGCCCATTCAGCATCTACCATGGCCATGTATGAAATCTCCATTGGCTGGCTGCAGAGGAGAAAGAGGAGAGACTCAGAAATAATTGGTCTGGGAGTCCAAGGTCCGAAGCTTGACTTAAGGGTTGTTGGGTTTTTTTGAGAATATATTTCTGAAACTACTGTGGATCATAAAGTCCAGTGCTTGAAGGCACTGATTCTTTCCAGGTGAAAAACCCCCAACAGCTGCAATACCTCATGGACAGGCTCAAGCACAGAGGACCTTACCCTGAAGCAAATTACTTCAGAAGACCTTGGTCACACAGAATCAGAGCAGCTTGGTTGTAGAGTTTGTATCGAAAAGAGTTTTAAAGAAGACTGAAAGAATGCAAAATTTAACCGGGGGGTGGGGGAGAAAAAAATTGAAGGATAGTATGGTGAAGAACACATTTGAAAAGGTGATGATGCAGAACAACTTGCAGCTCACCTCTAGAGAGAGTGAGAAGGACAGCACTCTCCTGTCACACATGTGAAGCACAGGCAGAGGTGAGGTGTTGGCCTGCATGTCCTCAGGCATTCAGACACGTGCCCACCTGCAGCTCGATGGACAGTGCTCTGAAGAAGTGTTTTTATCAAGTACTGCACTGAAGGAGGCCCTGCTGTGGTGCTTAAATTAACCAAAAGTGCAGCTCAGAAATGTGACAGCCACTGATACTTTCTCTTGGGACTGTCTCTTCACAGCCTGTCAGAGAGACCAGTCTCAGTCTTTCCTTTGCCAGTCTGTCACAATTGGCTGGTTCTTGCCTTCTTGGCCTTGTCACCTTAGTTTCTTCCTTACTGTTCCTAACTGTGTAGCACAAATACTAACTGGGAAGCCTTAAGCAGTCAAAAATTCCTGCAAATACAGATGCAAGATTTGAGAGAGAAACAGCCTTACCAGTCAGTCATCTTTATCTTAAAAATCCTGAAGTTCAGGCACTGGTTAAACAGCTTTGAAGCTCCTGCACTGATGTAAATGTCTTGCCTTGCTGACTCCAAGAAAAGTTTTTCCTCCTGAGGAAGGTCTCTGATGGAGCACAAGTGTACCCTAATGTGAACACAACAGGGCATCACAGTTTCTTAAGGGATGACCATAGCTCTAGGGTTCTCAGTCATGTAGGACTGTGTATGTTCATGGTTTAGGTAAGTACGGAAGGTTCACAGATTTGTCCATCTATTAAGAACACTGTTAATCTGTAATGTAAAATTAACAAATGTCTATATTACAAGGGAAGTAAAAACACAAAATACAGTCCTACAGCCCAATGCAGTCCGGATGCTTTGATATTCAAGGTGAGGGAAGGTCCAGTAGCATCTTTCATCTTCTTGTTTGCTCTTCCAGGTAAATTCCACCGTCTCCGTGTTGAGGCAGACGAGCAAATCGTTTGGGTTGATAAACGTGTGAGGCACGAAAATTACACCAAGGAGACCTCTGATAATGACATAGCCATGCTGCACCTGGCTGAGCCCGTCATGTATAACAAATATGCTCTCCCTGTCTGTCTGCCCACCCGTGACCTGGCCGAGCAGGAGCTGATGAGAAGTAGGAAGCAGACAGTGGTCACCGGCTGGGGCAGCACAAGTGAGGTCAACACCAATTACTCTCTTCTCCTCAGTTACATTCAGATCCCCCTGGTGCCTCGCAATGAGTGTGCCCAGGCCATGAGGTTTGCCATCACTGACAACATGCTGTGTGCTGGCAGCTTGGGAGACAGAAAGGATTCCTGCATTGGGGACAGTGGAGGCCCTATGGTCACTATGTATAAGGATACGTGGTTTCTGGTGGGACTGGTGAGCTGGGGTGAAGGCTGTGGAAGCAAGGAGAAATTTGGAGTCTACACCAAAGTTAGTCAGTATCTTGAGTGGATCCAGCACCACATAGATGAGATGTCAGCTTCTTGGAAGGGCTGATTTGATACTGAGAGTACTGTGGCCATGTGCTGGTGACAGCACGCAGTGTAATGTCACCTCTTCAGTATTAAATGTTGAGTGTGTGCTAACCTCGTGTACTGTTTTCCTTGGTACCTGTGGTGGTTTTTTCACTACTATTTTACATTGCTTGCATTGGTTAGTTTCCAGGTCATGTTGTTCATTTCCAGCGTGGCCTCACAGGCAAGAAATAATACCCTGTTAGGCTGAGCTGCTCTACAGCATTGTGGAAAACAAGCCAGGACGTGTCCCAGATAACTCCATCCCCAAAGTGTAAAATGGCTGAATTGGTTGGGATGGGGACAGAGAAAAGTGTTTTGACAATTGCCAGGGTGATATGGTTCTGTCAGTGCAGATTTCCTTTTCTTGTGACATGCTATCCACAGTGAATGCTCTGGTCTGCGCTGTATATGTGTAATTTTTCTATTCAATACCATAAAATTTTAATAACTTCTCCACTGCCTCCACTCATTCACATCTTGCTCCGCTGCTCAGCAAGGAAGGTGATTCAGCTGGTCACTTCTCCATATTCACTGTTCTTCACATATTTGGTGCCTGATTTAACCTCAGAATTCCTTAAAAGTCAGTGGGAATTCTGGTGGTATTTTAAAAAGTTTAATTCCAAGCTTTTGCACTCTGTTTATCCTAAGGTCTGAAAATCTCTTCCAATTAGCAAGCTAGAGCAAACATTTTTGTTCATTCCTTGTTGTAGTGAATGCAGTCAGCTGGAGGCTAAATACATTTATATATGTATATATATTTGTAACACTAAGAAACTCCTGTGTGTGTTTGCATCTCTTATCTGTGTGTGTGTGCAGAGCAGTACATAAACATACAGAGCACCTGTAAGCTCATAGGAAGCAGGAAGAGGCAAAATGAAGTTTTAATATTACAATTAATACTTGTTTTTAATCTTATCACTTAAACCTGCTAAATGTAATTTAATTTTTTGGGAAAAAAAAAATCCAAACACAGAAAAAACTAAGTGCCATTTTTCAGCATCTCAGTCAGGATGTGGACCCATATTTGGATCAGTGAAGCACTTTAGGCTGCTCTTGTGATGAGATGATGAGATTGTTAAATGAAAAAAACACAGGTACAACAAAATTGAAAAAAAATTAACATTGTGTCAGCAAAGAGCTTTTATAGTTTTTAAACTTACAGACTTAGCTTTGTTGACTTACAAGCTGCTTGCATTTTTATTAAGCAGGTGCTGAAGTTGATTAAAGAAGTATCAGGCTAACAGCTTCATGCTGGAGGTAAGCTGAAGAGTAGTCAGCTGTGTGTTTCTGTCTCTCTTTTGGTCTTTTTTTCCTCTTCCCTTTTTTGTTTGGGGTTGTGTTTAAGGCTCTGTGAAGGTTAAAGAACAATGCTCTGAAGAGAAGGTGCTGCTCATCACCAAATTACAAGGAAAAACATGACATTCTCCAAAGCCAGTAACCCATGGGTCTAATGAAAGGCAGGAATGACCAGTGAATAGCTGTGGTAATTCCAGGGCAATGTCTGCCCTCCTGCACATGACTGCTGTGAGTCCTCCTGCACACTCACAGCTCTGTGTATTTCAACAGATGTTGGCAGAGCAGCTTGTGTGTTTTCCAGATCATTTGGTCTTACCTACTGAGAGATGAGGGGGTGTCAGAAATCATCTCATAACAATTCTGGATTTTCCTGAAGGAATTTGTTGCAAAGAAGCAGATTATTGTTGGAGGTTGTCATGTGGACTTGTGTGTGTGTGTAAACACACACCCCATTTTCTTCTGATTTTGGATTGCAAGTGTGGTTCATAGAGTCCAGAAGCTTGTCTCTCATATGTCAATATTTGTGGCTGGTTAATGATCAGCCTCTTGACCTCATGGTTGTTCCTGGTGTGCATCCAAATCTCTCTACCATCTTCACCTGAAAAAAACAAAATTAAAAAATAATAATAAAAAAAGGGTGAGTAAAATTGCATGGTTCTGTATCAAGTGAACACATTCTGGGTCCTGTGGTTTTGGAAAAAATGGTTCAGGTAGCAAAGAGGTACATGCTGTCAGATCATGTAAATTCTTTAGCTTGAGAAGGTAACATGAACAGAAGTTTGTGTCCTGTAAGGGGTGCAGTGGGGGCTGTGGGTTCCTCGGTGGGGTTTTCACACAGGGGATGGCTTGCTGAGCCCACGGGTGACTGCCTGGCCACAGAGAGCAGCTCAGCCCTTGGCCAGGCCCTGCACCATCCCATGGGCATCGCCTGGGGCTGGCCTGGGCTCCATGTGGGCCTGGTCACCCCTCCCCTGCTCACCAGAGCTTTTTTGGTACTTCTGTGGGCTTTGGGTCAGAGCCCAGGACACATCCTGAGCTGGGTCAGTCTCTGCTCACTGCCTGGTGACTGTGGGGTTCCTGGTGGGGTCTGCAGCATCGCTGTGGCTCGGGGAAGTGAGGGGCATCAGAGCAACATGAACCAGGCAGCAGAGGCTTTCTTTGTCTTGTCCTCTTGCTTCTGCTTCATCTTTTTTGCAAGCCAGCTGTGAAAGTTTAATGTGACAAAGTTGGTTCTATCCTGGCTCAGACCAGGACACTAACTCACCCTTGTTGTTTTTGTGACCATTTACCAATCTAATCCTTCTTTTCCCTCTGAAGTAGGTCAGCAGTAAGTCAGAGTACTCTGAGTGCTCACTAAAATGGAGAGCAGTTCCTCACTTGTGGTGTTTCTCCTGCAGATATGCTCCATCAACAACAGCTACTCATTTTCACATTCAGGTGGGTACTTTTGAATTACCTTTCTACATTAATTGTGGCATCCTTGGCATTTAAACTGAAACTACTTTCCTTTTCTGATCACAAAGTCCTCTGTGTTGAAGAAGCCCTTGCTGAAGTGCATAAGAAATAATGAATATTGATATATATATTTTCCAAAAGAAATCAACCTTTCTTAACTTCCCACTTAGACCTCACCCTGCAACTGCAAAGAAATGTGTGTCTTTATGGTCCATCTCCAAAACTGGGTTCTTTGTCAGAGTGTTTTGGCATGTAGGACCCTAAATCCCAACTAGAAAAAGAGAGAACTGTTAGGTGAATGGCTGTGTGGGTTCCAGTAGCCTTGTCAGGATTACAGAGTGAGCTTTCTTCTTAAAATGCTTCATATTAGCAGGTTTTCAATCTACCAGATGGATGGGGTTTGGATGTAGGGCCACATTTCTGGAGATTTTGCAGAAATATACATTATCACAGTTGGAAAAGACCTCCATGATCCCCACATCCACCTGTCAGTCCTCCTCACAAAAAAACCACCCCCAAACCACCATTCCACTAGAGCATGTCCTGAAGTGCCTCATCTCTGAGGTTTACCTCTCATCCCTGAGGTTCCTGCACAGGGGTTTCACAGCTCTGCCTCAGGGGGATGCCAAGAGCCAGCTTTGCCTCACATGGACAGTCCCATTCCCAGAACAGAGCTGCTTGTCAGATCCTGCTAACTGGGGCTTGCTGCAAAGAGCAAGGATGCTTTGGAACTGCCTTAGTTTGGGGAGCAGAGTCCCGAGAGCACGTTATTTCCCCTACAGCTGAGTACAGGCCTTCAGGTGAGTCTGCAGGATCCCATCCACTCTGCATGCCACAGCAGGGCAGCTCTGATCCCTCAGCTCAGATTGAATTAGAAGTTGCCAAAAATGACTGTTTCAGAACTCGTCATGAAGTGCTCAAGCATTTGTAGTAAGGGAAGAGAAGTTTTGCCCAGCACTTGCACCCCACAGGACAGCAGGGAGCAGCCGTGCCCCGCAGCCTGAGCTCCACTTCCTTGCAGCCCAGCACCCTTACCCACCAGCACCAGAAACCACATTTTCCTGCTCCACCAGCTCTTTGGGGTAGTCTTGGGTACTGCAGAACTGCAGGGCTAGCCCAGGCTCACACCCTGTGCTGTGCTACCTTCCAGGCAGCACTTCTGCCCATCCTGCTCTCTGTCCCATCACTGCCCTGTGTTTCACCCCCCTTAGCATCAGGGGAACCTGCAGGGAAGGTGAGCTGCAGGGAANCCCCCTCCCCCCCGACAAAAAAGACCCTGCAGGCCGGCATCCTGACCACATGCCTTCCCTGCCCTGTCCTGTCTTGCCTTTTGCTGCCATTTCTTGACCTCTTCTGCCTTTCCCTACACATTTTTGTCCTTTCCCACCCTGTCCTGCCCTTCCCTGCCCCTGCCTTACCTGTCTTGCCTTTTTCTGCACTTTTCTGTCGTGTCTTGCTCTGCTCTGCTGTGCCCTCATCGCCCCCAGCTCTGCTCTCAGCCTCAGGAGCAGCTGAGAGGGAAGGCAGCAGACTGTGGGAAAGGGGCCAGTACAGCCCAGTAATCATAATTACAATAAAGAACTGCAGCTCAAGGAAGCCTCTGTCCCTACTCTCCCCGAAGGAAGTTTGATGTTTTTCATTTCGGGAAACTAGAGATAATAATCTGGAGCAAGTGGTATCCAGGGGGCTCGGGGGAGCCAGGATGCAGTGGTTCCCAGGGAAGCCCTGGGATCAGGCCCATGCCCATCACCCCCGCAGGCTTCTCCCAGCTGGTTACGTTGCCACCTTCCCTGTGGCAGCAAAGTGCAGGAGCAGCAAAATCCCTGGTGTGTTTATGAGGGAGAAAAAACACACTGAGCAAAAATAAACTTCATGTGCAAGCTAAATATTTAAGGAACCAAACAACTGACATATGTGCTTTTAGAAGATTCCAAATTATAGGCAATGCTCTGCATGCTTTTATCACACTTTCAACTCTGTGGTGAATACCTTGCTGTAACTGAGGTTATCTGCACCACTTACAGGAGTAAAACTCTAGTGAGAGATCAGGATATTTGGTTTCAGCCAGGCACGAATAATCCTATCCTTTCACCTTACATTTGCAGCTCACAGTCTGGTTTCTGACATGACTGTCAACACAGGAGAGACAATTTTCGCCCACAAGTTTCATTTCAGGTTGTCAGGACATGGCCAGGAGGAAGGGTTTGCTCTGAGACATTTCAAATCAATATCCAGGGGTGCTTGAACATATTCCAGTATGCTGGTGACAATGAATGTGAATACTAAAAACAGCAGAGCATTTTCTAAAAAATTAGAAAATGAGGGGTATTTAGGTTTACCTCTCATCCCTGAGGTTCCTGCACAGGGGTTTCACAGCTCTGCCTCAGGGGGATGCCAAGAGCCAGCTTTGCCTCACATGGACAGTCCCATTCCCAGAACAGAGCTGCTTGTCAGGAGGTTCCTGCACAGGGGTTTCACAGCTCTGCCTCAGGGGGATGCCAAGAGCCAGCTTTGCCTCACATGGACAGTCCCATTCCCAGAACAGAGCTGCTTGTCAGATCCTGCTAACTGGGGCTTGCTGCAAAGAGCAAGGATGCTTTGGAACTGCCTTAGTTTGGGGAGCAGAGTCCCGAGAGCACGTTATTTCCCCTACAGCTGAGTACAGGCCTTCAGGTGAGTCTGCAGGATCCCATCCACTCTGCATGCCACAGCAGGGCAGCTCTGATCCCTCAGCTCAGATTGAATTAGAAGTTGCCAAAAATGACTGTTTCAGAACTCGTCATGAAGTGCTCAAGCATTTGTAGTAAGGGAAGAGAAGTTTTGCCCAGCACTTGCACCCCACAGGACAGCAGGGAGCAGCCGTGCCCCGCAGCCTGAGCTCCACTTCCTTGCAGCCCAGCACCCTTACCCACCAGCACCAGAAACCACATTTTCCTGCTCCACCAGCTCTTTGGGATAGTCTTGGGTACTGCAGAACTGCAGGGCTAGCCCAGGCTCACACCCTGTGCTGTGCTACCTTCCAGGCAGCACTTCTGCCCATCCTGCTCTCTGTCCCATCACTGCCCTGTGTTTCACCCCCCTTAGCATCAGGGGAACCTGCAGGGAAGGTGAGCTGCAGGGAAATGAAGGGAGAAAACTGCTCCCACAATGAAGCCACATCATCACCAGGTGAAAAAAAAAAAAAAAAAAAAAAAGAATGAGGAGGCTGCACAGATCAGCAAACCTCACCTGTCCCTTTCTGCAGAAGCACCTCACAGCCTCATTGGAGCACAGGTTAAAATCCCCCAAAGTCAGCAATGCACATGCACATTACCCCTCATTGGCAGTTGTCTGGGGAGGAACCCCTCTCACCCACGAGTCCTTGGTCTAAGGACTGGTCTAGGCTTAGCAGAGAAAAACATCACCCCAATTCAAGCCGTGGAGCAGGACTCACTGCCCGATCCTTCCAGGAGCCTGTGCCCAGCCCACCCTGCCCGGCAGTGAGCCTGCTCCCCAGGGCCCCCTCGCTCCTCCAGCTCCGACAGCTCCAGCTGGATCTGCAGGGCACTGGGAACAAAGCACTAACCTGGACCCCGGAGCCATTTCAAGCCCAATGCAGCTCTGCCCCAAACACCATGGGCTTGCCACCACAGCAGCCAGGTCTCACCCCCATACCATCAAATGCTGCACCTGAGCATCCTGCAAGATCCAGCTGCCCCATCACCAGCTCTCTGCATTCCCTCTTCCCCAGGAGAAGAGGTTTAGCACTACAAACCCTCCACACAGAGGAGCCCAAGAGTCTTCTCTGAGGCATCCTGTGACTGCAAAGGTCCCGCTAAAGATTAGAGTGCACGGCAGCACAGAGCTGCTGTACAGAGATACTTGGCTGTTATCACATGCACAAGCACGAATTCCATGGGTTTGCTTTCAAAATGTGTCCATCTGGAGCACAGCTACTGCCCCTGCTCTTTGGGAGATCAGTGCAGAGTCCCTCATTCCCCTGGAAGGGGAGGCACCAGGGCATCTTCATGGCAGCAGCCACTAGGTCTGGGCTGACCCTGCCCACCTGGACACCCCAAGTGCAGTCTGGGCAGTCCTGGCTGAATGCATCCTGATGCTCCTGTTCTGCTAATATTTGATTTTTAGATCTAGACATCACATAATGCTTAAGAAAACCTTCACTCTCAACGAGAACATGATACCCATCAGAGTCATTACTGATTAAAGAATCAAAGATGCAGAAGGGGGGAACCAAACCAATGTGAACATAAATACTTCTGAAGTATTTTAATATTCATTCTGACAAACAGATACAGATGAAGAACTCCAAATTTCATGCTTCCTTCAGACTGGAAATGTTTTCTGCTTTACACAGTTAAGTGCCCAAAGCCTGGGAGCACCCCTGCTGTGGTTCAGGAAACTCAACAGCAGGACGAGGCAACACTCTGAACCCAGAAATCTCCCAGCAATGCAGCACCCTGCCAGCACTTGGTATTCAAGAGTTTGCAAACATCAACCATTATAATATTCTGATATTTAAAGTGAATAATTAACCCTTTTTTGTGATTATGAGACCTCTTCTTACAATTATGGAGCCCTCTGTGTTTATAAAGGCAAGTAAGGAACTGAATTTACATTTAAATTTTAATAAGACACAGGATCCCACATTGTGAGAACAGGAGTGAGTGAGAGGATGCTGTGAGCACCTCGAGGGCATGTCCAAGCCACAGAATTTATCTTTGCTCGGGCTGCAGCAGGAGCCAGAAGAGCTTTCCTACAGCTTCTCCAGAGCTCGTCCCTGCAGAAGGTGGTGCCTCTTCTGAGACTTTCAGAGACTGATAAGCCTCCTGAATTTCACAGCTTCTACAAGGAACCAAACACTCCCAAAGAACCAGTGTGTAAAAAAACCCAAACAAGCAAAGGCTGGCAACCCAGTGTGCTGCCCTCCTGCTGAGTCCCCTTCATCCAGTGCAGTGCTGTGAGTCTGACCCTGAGGGGTAACCATTACTAAAAGCCAAAAGGGTGGAAAGTAAGTTAAGGAATTACTGAGGTACATATGGACAAAGTTCTTTACTTCATTGACTCCACAGGAGATTTCATTAGTCCTTTTATTTTTTCCTCCAGTCCTTTTAAAATTTTCATTTGTTTGATACTGTATAGGAAATTCTGGAGAAACAAAATGACAGCTTCTTACCAAGATTTTTAACTCAGAAAAAAATAGTCATGATAAAAAGGCACTTTAGACTAGTATCTGTTGTTTAGATTTATAAATATATATTATATAGATACGGTGTAAACTTTTATGTAAAATATACTTAGGTTTTAGATCTTGTAGAAAGAAGAAAGATTTTTAAGGCAAGGTTTCCCTGCAATGAAATATTCTCCCTTGTCGTTTTACCTTCGGGCTGTCTTTATGTCTAGTTATTGCCTTTTTCTCAGAATTCTTGAGTCTTGTGTTTTCTTTGAAGGTGCTGCTGCTTTTCATTTCAGCACAGATTTCCATTGCCACATCAGCCTCACTACACTGTGTCTCATGCACACTGTGTACACAGTTGTCACACAGAGCTCACTTAAGGCTGTAAATATTTTTTTCAATATGTAAATGCTTTGTGGGGCTGTCACCTTTTGAACACAAGGAACTAAAGAAGGAGGGCTTTCGGGCTCTGAGAGGGGTGGAACCCAAAGGGAGGGATCTGTTCCCCCCCATTTCCTGCCATACTCTATAAAATATCAGAAAGTCAGCAGCTCCATCTTCTTCTTCCCTCTTCCTGCTGCCTGTGTTGCTGTTCATTACTGCCAGCTCTCCAGGTGCTATCTATTGCATTGTGTGTATATGTATATATATATATTTATATATATTCATATTTTTTTTACTTTACCCTTTATGTTATTACCTTTCCCTTGTGTTAGTAAAATTTGTATCCCGTTGTTTTCAGCTTCCAAATTAAAGTCTCCAGTCTTTATTCCCCTTTTATCTTCACTTTGTGAGTGTGTGGGGAATAGAGAGGAATTATGTCCTAGGTTTGTAGTCCACCCAAACTGCTAAGCTGTGACAGCCACTACTGCAGGAGTTCATGGGTACAATGGAAGAACGCACTGGCAGGCACTGAAGGATTCACACATACACTGCCACCACCTGGAAAGTGCTCCCAGTATGATATGTGTGTTAATCACCTGCAGTTCTGAACCTTTTCCACCCTCCAGGTGTGTTTCCCAGTGTTTGAATACTTGCTCGGGTTGTGTGGAAGTGGCTTGCTTTTTCCCTGCTTCTCTACTTCAGAGCTATTTGACAGAGAGACGTGATGCTGCTGGCAGCAGCCTTCCCTGTTCTACCATCTAAGGGAGAGAGTACTGCAGTCGTGGTTTTTTTAGAGCTCAAAAAAGTAAAAATAAAAACCATAAAACCAAACTGGAGGCACTTCCTTGCTGGTCCTGGTCTCCACTGGGAGTGTTCCCAGCTGGAGCAGGCTGTGTGAGCAGCAGGAGTCCTCTCTCTGCACATGGCTCACCCTGCCATGGAGCTACGGGGGTATGGGCTGCAGGAACCTGCTGCCAACAAAATGTTCCCAGGTGCCTCTGAGGAGTGAAACTGTAGCAGAAAGCCAGACCCTGGGCATCTTTCATCCCCACCACCTTCATCCCAAGTGGTGGAAGCAGGGTGGTTCCTTGGAACACAAGACTTCACAGTAGCCTCCCCCCATGGCAACAGCACCCCACCCTCAGGGCTCACCCTGACAACCGTTTCCTGACTCAGATCCCTTGGGGAGAAGGAGGAGGAAGGCTGCAGGCTGTCCATCCTCCCACCCACTGTGTTCACCCAGCCAGGAAGGCTCCCTTCCCTGCCCAGGGAAGGTTCTGTGCTTTTGCTCAGAGAAGCCGTCATGGCCTCCCTCACTCTGGTGCAGCTGCTGGACCAGGCCTTGAAGCCACAGGATTTTGAGACTGTCTCTCACAGGCTCCTGCATCACCTGCTGATGGACATCCTGGGGTACTTGGGCATGGCGGATCTGCCTGTCCAGGGATGGGGACACAGCCAGACCTCCCTCCCAGCAGGCAGATGGCCTGCCCAGGCACTCCCTGCCCCGGAGGAGGAGTGGGACGAGGATCAGGAGAAGCAGGAGCAGGAGATGTTGGAAGAGCTCAAGGCTGACAGCTCCAAGGTAGAGGCTCTGACTGGTGCCCTGGGTGCTACCCATCCCAATCCCCTCCCCTTCTCTGGGCTCCATGCTGCCCGTGTGCTGCCCTTTTGCCAAGGTCTTGATTTAAGCTCGAGCTCCCCTGTGGGAAAGGAATGGAGGTTTGAAGAGGAAGATCTGGGGCTGAAATGCTGCTCTGGTTGCTCTGGCTCCCCCCACATTGCCATCAGCAAGTGGTGAGGGGGCCGATCGAGCCCCCAGTGCCCTGGGCTCTGCTGGGCAGAGACTCAGCACCCCTGCAGATCTGGCCCCACCACCCTCCACCCCACTCCTGATGTGCAGTAAGACCCTTCCCTGGTACTCACTCCAGCCAACTCCTCTCCCAGGTCATGGCTGTCTCCCAGCGCCTCCCTCAGAAGTTCAGCACAACCATGGAGGAGCTGAACCGCATGAGAGAGGAACTGGAGATGGTGAAGAAGGCAGTTGGCTTGGTGAGCAGCTGCTGGTGTTCCCAGGAGGGATATGGGCACTCACCCCCTCTCCCCGTCACCCAACCACACCAGCCCCTTCCCTGTGACCACGGCTGTCACCCAGCAGGAAGGAAGGATGTCCCAAGGGGGGTTGGGAGAGCTCAGCCCACCCCACAGGCAGCCCCCCTACCCTCTGCTTCAGGGAAGGCAGAAAGCCTGCTGCCTGCAGGTCAGCGTGGTGGGAAAGGGAAACACCTGCCTCAAGGACAGGGATGTGAAGGCCCTTTTGAACTGAAGAGCCCTCAAAACAAAGAACCTGTGAGGGGGGACACAGCCCCACCCATGCAGTGGCAGCCCCAACCCTGCCCTGCTCTCTTGTGCCCCAGTGACTTTGAGGATGCTCCTGTTCCATCCCATTCTCACTCCCTGGCTCCCTCTCCTTGCTCCACTCCAGGGAAACCTCCAGGACTCTGCCAGCTGGCTGCCAGACCTCCAGGAGCAGGGGACACCAGAGAGCCAGAGGGTATGGCCACCAGCACACGGGGCCTGGTGTAGGCAGAGCCAGGGCAGCTCCTTGGCTGAGTGCCTCCCAAGGGGGGGCTGCTCAGAAAAGGACCACGCTGGGGAGAAGGAGTGGGTGCTGGTACCTGCCTGAGGGCCAGGATGCCCCCAAATGCCCCTCTGTGGGGCAGGTGAGCCCCCCAAACCCATGGGGTGCCCACACAGCCCCCTGACCTCTGCAGGCACAGAGGTCACCAAAGGGCTCCAGGGGCTGGGGAGGGCTGGGGGGCTGTGGCCCTGGCACCTCAGGGGGTCTCTGCAGGGAGGCAGCTGGTGTCTTTGGGCTCTCCTTGAGTTTGCCTCTGTGAGGTGCCAGTTTGGGGGGCAGGGGCTGGGGACATGATGGAGGAGCCCTGGGGGGGTCTGTCCTCCCCTCTGCATATCTGCCTGTAACCCTGCTCCCTTTTGCCTCTTCTTTCCAGGAGGGCAATGGGGCCCAGTCTGCCCCTGCCAAGCCCACCACCATGGCCTTGGACACCCAACATGAGACCACAACCTGGGGGATGCAGCCAGCATCCCCCAGCACCCAGACCACCACTGTGGGGGTGCAGACAGGGCTTCCCAGCACCCAGGCCACCAGCCCAGGGACAGTGCCAGGGTCCCCCAGCACCCAGGCCAGCAGCCCGGAGACAGTGCCAGGGTCCCCCAGCACCCAGGACACCAGCCCGGGGACAGTGCCAGCGTCCCCCAGCACCCAGGACACCAGCCCAGGGACACAGCCAGGGTACCTTAGCACCCAGGATACCAGCCTGGGGACAGTGCCAGGGGCCCTCATCACTCAGGACACCAGCCTGGGGACAGAGATAGGGTCCACCAGAGCTGAGGACCCCACCCTGGGGATGCAGCCAGGGTACCTTAGCACCCAGGCCACCAGCCCAGGGACAGTGCCAGGGTCCCTCACCACCCAAGACACCAGCCTGGGGATACAGCCAGAGTCCTTCAGAACCTGGACCCCTACCCCAGAGACACAGCTAGAGTCCCCCAGCACCCAGGACACCAGCCCGGGGACACAGCCAGGGTACCTAAGCACTCAGGACACCAGCCTGGGGACAGTGCCAGGGGCCCTCAGCACCCAGGCTGCCTTCCCAGGGACGGTGCCAGGGTCCCCCAGCACCCATGACACCATCCCAGAGGCACAGCCATGGTCCTCCAGAACCTGGACCCCTAGCCCGGGGACAGAGCCATCATCCCAGGCCACCAACCTGGGGACAGTGCCAGGTTCCCTCAGCACCCAGGACATCAGCCTGGGGACACAGCCAGGGTCCCCCAGCACCCAGGACACCATCCCGTGGACACAACCATTGTACTCCAGAACCTGGACCCCTACCCCAGGGATGCAGCCAGCATCTATCAACTCCCAGGCCACCGACCGGGGGACAGTGACAGGGTCCCTTGGCACCCAGGCTGCCATCCCAGGGGAACAGCCATGGTCCTCCAGCACCCAAGACACCATCCCAGGGATGGAGCTGCCACTTCCAGAGAGCCACAGAGAAGGAGCAGAGATCCAGCAAAGCTCTCCACACATGGACCCCACCCTTCCTGGCTCTGTGGGAGACACCGGTGGTGCCCTGGGGACACAGGGGTTTCTCAGCCAGGTGGAGCAGCTCAGCCACCTCTACACTTCCCTGAAGGAGCAGATGGCCCAGCTAGAAGCCACCAAGGTGGACAAGGATGAGCTTCAGAAGCTGCGCCTGCTCCTCTTACCGCAGGGAGGTGGGAGCCCTTGGGGGCTGGTGGCAGGGGGGTGGGATTTTGTATGGGGAGCCCTGGCACGTTGTGCTCAGAGCCTGCCCCCAAGGATGAGATGTCCTCACTGAGAGTGTGTCCCCCTGGGTCCCCATCTCTCTAGACCAGGAGAGCATCCCCGATGTGCTGCGCAACCTCTGGGGTCAGGGGTCCTCCCTGGACAGCAGCCTGCAGATCCAGAAGGAGGTGAGCCAAGGGAGCTGTGGGGACACAGGGGGGGGGTTGGATGGGGAGGGGGCAGACGAAGGGCTCCCTTGCTGGGATGAGGTTGGCTGGGGGGGGACTGTGCCCTGACAGTGTCACTGCTGCTGTCCCCAGGAGGGACAACTGGGAGATGGCCTTGGAAAGCTGGGAGTGGCTCAAGCTGAACATGGAGCAAATGTCAGTGACCAGATCACCCAGCAAGTGAGGTAAAAAGATGGAAGAGGGTCTCCTACCCCATGGGGCTGCCAGGGAGCCCGGGAGGGCTAGGAACATCCTGCTGTGGGGGGCAAGAGACACCCCCTGAGGAGTCCCACAGAGCCTAAGCCTGCCCATGCACCCCGCTGGCTGGCCAGGTCCATGCAGCAAGAGATGATCCCGGAGCTGGGAGAGCATCTGGAGGAGAGCAGAGCCAGGCTGGAGCAGCTGCAGCAGGAGGTGAGGCTTGGGGGGAGCTCCCACTGCCTGCCGGCTCCACAGGGTGGTCCTGGCTGGGGTACAGGCCACGTCCTCTGGCTGCCTGGGGACACGGAGCCTCCAGGGCACCCAGGCTTGTTGGCCACATCCATCGCACCTGAGAGACGATGCCTTCTCCCCTTCTGGCAGCCGGAGGAGCCGCGGGCACCAGTGGAGAGTGCAGGGCAGGAGCGGACAGCGGCATGGACAGAGGCACAGGCAGAGGAACAGGAACTGTGTCGCTTCTGCAGCTCGGACACTGATGTGCCACCGGGGCAGCTCCTCCAGCTCACTGAGAGCCTCCGGGAGCTGTCGGGGTCCTCGATGTTGCGGCAGACGGTGGGCAATGCAGGGAGGAAGCTGCCAGGGAAGAGCCAGGTAGGAAGATGCTGGTGGGGAGGATTTGGGAGGGGGCTGCTGGCCCCCATCCCCTGGCTGGCTGTGCTTGGCTGTGATGTGGAGGAACCCTTCACTGCCCTCAGACTGAGTTGTAGGAGTCAGCAACACGGAGGGAAATGAAAGCCTTTGTGTGAATGTCCTACTGGCCAGTGGCCGCTGGCTGAGGAGCCACGGGTCTGTCCCCATGGGGCAGCCAGCCCCTCCTTGCATATCACCATTGTGTTGTCTTCCTCCCTGAAGCACGACGAGGAGAAGCTGGAGAAGATGCAGGCCAAAATCATGCAGGTGCAGAAAGACTGTGAGGAGCTCTGGGGGATCCTCCGGGATGAGCGTGAGCAGAGGCAGCAAGATCTGGAGGTTGGTGGCTGAATGCCCTGAGGGGTCAGAGCATCCTGCAGGCAGAGCCCAGGTTGGGGACCACAAGGGATGTGTCCCCCTGACAATCTGCTGGCAGACCCAGGGAGGTTCCAAATGCCATTCCTGAAGGCTTTTGCCTGTGGTGGGGAAGTGGGAGGTGCTGGGCTGGCTGGGAGGCAGCTCCAACCCAGGACCCTGCCATGGCATCATGGGCTGCTCTTTGTGTTGGAAGGCTCTGTCCCACTCTGTGGAGAGGCTGCAGAAGGAGAAGGCCAACACAGAGGACCTGGAGCTGGCAATGGATATGGTAGGGCCTGGAGGCACCCAGGCACCAGCCAAAGGGGGTCCTGGGCAGGGTGACAAGTGCCTCTTGTCCCTTGGGTGTTCAGTGCCACAACCAGACCCAGGGGAGGGACAATTTCCAGCCCAGCTGCGGGTTCCTCTGCCTCCTTTGCATCCCTTTAGCTGGTGGGACCAACCCCCCAGGGGTGCTGGGGCAAGCGGGGCCATGAAGCCACTTCTCCCTCTGTCCTGACCCAATCTGGGTTAGCAGCCCATCCTGCTCCATCCTTTCCCCACCCCTCTTTTGCCCTTCCTAGAAAGCCAACAGAAGCGCCCTGACTGGCACTGTCAGCCAAAGCCAGCTTGAGGCCATCCTGGAGAGGCTGGAGGAGAGGATCCAGAAGAGGATGCTGAGCCAGGTTGCGAGCCAGAAGCAGGACTGTCTCCAGTCCCAAGAAAAGCTCCTTGAGCAGATGAAATCCAAGGTGAGGGGTTGGTTGTCCCCACCGTGTAAAACTGGCTCCTTCAGGGCTTGGCAGCCTAAGGCAGCAGCCCTGCCAGGGTCCCCCCTCTCAGCTCTCCCCTCCTTGGGCACTGAGCTCTCCCATCCCGGGGTGGGTGGCTGAGGGCATGTGTCTCTCTGCAGGTGGATCGCCAGGAGCTGGGGCCTTTGCAGGAACAGCTGGAAGAGAAGTGTAAGAGCATCCTAGAGCAGGGCAAGGAGAAGACACTGCCAGAGGGCGATGAAGCAGGGGGAGTTAAGAAGTGAGTGCAATGGGGATGGTGGTGGCTTCAGGGACAGTGCTCCCTTGTTCCCTCCAGCTGTTGCAGCTGGTGCCCACCTGGGACCCTGGCACACACAGGAGCAATTGAACCAGCACAGGGGGATGCTGAGGAAGGAGCTGCACCTTCTCCTCCCACCATCAGCCAGTTCTTTCATGAAAGGAGCCATGAGGAGGGAGCAGCTGTGGCCTGGAGTCCTCCCAAACCAAACCTGGGGTGTGGGTGCAAAGGCTTTGTGGGGCAAGGGCAGGGGCTCACCCCGTGCAGCCCCTTCTTTCTGGAACCAGCTGGTGGGTTGGGACCTTGCTGTGGTGGGGGGGGATAAGCTGGGCTCTAACCCCCACAGTTCCCCATACCAAGGCCCTAACTCGCTCCAGCAAAGTGCCCAGCACCTGCTTGTTGCCTGCATGCTCCCTGCCCGTGTGCATCGTCCTCCCCCAGAGCTCACTCAGCCCTTTTCTTCCCTCTCCAGTCCACCCCTGACCCAGCTCTCCTGCCTGTCCTGTGACCGGCCTGTCAGCATGCAGGTTCCTGGCCGGTGAGTAGTACCTGGCACCCTGGAGGGGATAGGCAGGAGAAGATGGGTGCTGGCAGTGCCCATCTGTGCTGGGCACACAGGTCTTTGAGTGTCACCTGCGGGGTCTGACCCTGCTGAGCCCCCTCCATGACCCCTATCTGGCACAGGAATGGGGACCCCACCCCAGGAGCAGCAGGCAGGGGGACCTGAGGGGTACAAACCCCGTGGGTTTTGGGTTGGTTGTTTGTCCCCCATCACCCACCCATGGCTCCTGCCCTCCCCAGGTTCCAGGAGGTCCTCCCACGCCTGCCACCACTGTCCCCTCACCTCACCAGGCACCATGAGAACAAGCCCAGGTTGGAGCAGCATGGGCAAAGGTAGGGAAGATGGGGACCTGGGGAGCCCTGGGTACAGGCTGCCCCAGCTCCAGCTCTGGCAGGGAGAGCTCTTCAGGTGGAACCCAGCCAGGAGCAGCCCTTTGGCCCCTGCCCTGGTGCAAGGTGATGGTGCCGGGCACTGAGCACCCTTGTGCCCCATCCCACAGGGAGCCATTGTCCAAGTGCGGGTACCCCAGGGTGCCACGGGACTGTGGGGGCCAGCACACTCTCACCCAGAAGCAGCAGCATCCCCTGCGCCTCCAGCCCCTTCTGCCCAGTGATCTGCAGCTGCTCCAGCCACTCCGCAAGGTAGGGATGAGGGAGGGAAGAAGGAGAGGGGAGCAGGGCTGGTAGGGGGATGCTGAGCCTCTGGAGGCCTCTGTGCCTCAGTTTCCCCAGGTAGAGCTGGGGATGGGGGTGCTGCTTGGGGAGGTGGTACTGGGGCCTGGGTTTCAGCCTACCTGCACTCTCTTTCCCAGCAGGATGAGATGGGCCGGGGTGGTCCCTTGGACAGGGTCCGGCAGGATTTGCGGCTGCCCCTGCTCCCGGACAAATTCCCACCACCATGGCTGCCAAGAACACAAGGAAGCAACAGCAACCGGCAGTGATGAAGGGCTCGACCCCACCCTGGGTGCTGTGCCAGGGACATCGTGCAGCCAGGAGAAAAGGCAGGGACTGTTGGGCTTTAAAAAAGGGGTGTTTTCTTCTTGTAGGGTTTTTCAATTAATAAAAATATTTTAATCTGTTTTTCCTTCTTGTTGGCTGGTCTGATGGGGAACTTGCAATCTCTTTTGAGAGACTATGTGAGACTGCTAGAAAATGGGTAGAGTTGGACCCTGAAGCTAACCAAAAGACATCTATGGTGCCATTTCTAGGTCAGTCAGCCCTGGATAAGAGTTATAGAATCACTGAATCATAGAATGGTTTGGGTTGGAAGGGACCTTAAAGATCCAAACTCCCCTGCATGGGCATGGACACCTTCCACTAGACCAAGTATCTCAAGGCCCCATGCAACCTGGTCTTGAAAACTTCCAGAGATGGGGTATCCCCAACTTCCCTGGGCAACCTGTGCTACTGTCACACCACTCTCAGAGGAAAGAATTTCTTCCTCATGTCCAACCTAAATCTACTGTCTTCAAGTTTGAAACCGTTTCCCCTTGTTCCCTCACTACACACCCATATAAAAAGCTCTACCCCAGCTTTCTTGTAGGCCCCTTTCAGATTTTGGAAGGATGCTATAAAGTCACCTTGCAGCCTCCTTTTCTCCAGGCTGAACAACCCCAACTTCTTTAGCCTGGCTTCATGTTCAGTCTTTCAGCTCCAGTCATGCAGTGATAAGCACATTGCAGTCTGGGTCCATGAAATGTACATTTCCAGTACTGACCTGTACCCAGAGCATGAGGTCTTCTCCTGGGGACACAAAACTCAGCTCTGTGGGCCAATTCCTGCAAGGGTGATTTCAGGGGGGGAAGGTGGTGGTAGAGGATGATGCCTGTATCTGCTGGCCAGAGAAAGGTGGTCAGCTTGTTGACTTCAAGCATGGCCCATCTTCCTCTTCTTTACAAACATTTGGGATGGTGTGTCAGAGTACTAGCATCCAGAGCTGCTGCTGACCAAGGGGGGACTGTGTTCCTCATCCTTCCTCAGACTCCAATGTGTCCTGACCCCTCTTCCTGCCTTTTGTTTCTCCCTCAGCTTAAACAGCAGAAGGTTGCCCTGAAGCATATGGCAGTGGCCAGCTTTGCCAGAGAGCAACTTTTGTGGGAAGGGAAAGAAAAAAATGAAGTCCTGCTTTAAACAAAGAACACTGGATTCCTCTTGTGAATCTTTTCTAGCCCTGCTGACAGGGCAAAGAGCCTGGGGCAGTGTTCAGAGCTTCTCCCAGAGGTTGTCCCTCCTTGGACCTGCTCAGGCTATAGGTGATGAGCCCTTGAAAGGGGGTGGAAGTGTGAAGAGGAAGAGGGGAACAATCTGGAGGCCATAGCACCAAAGCTTCCCAGTGTGGCCCGCCTTGTCTCTGGGGACAGCAGGGGTGGGCAAGCCAACAGTTAAGGATGCCCAGACAGGTCTTTGCTGTTCTCCTATTGGAACCCATAGAATCATAGAATTGTCTGGGTTGGGAGGGACCTCAGAGATCATCAAGTCCAACCCTTGATCCACTCCCGCTGCGGTTCCCAGCCCATGGCACTGAGTGCCACATCCAGTCTCTTTTTAAATATCTCCAGGGACAGAGAATCCACCACTTCCCTGGGCAGCCCATTCCAATGCCTGATCACCCTCTCTGTAAAGAAATTCTTTCTAATATCCAACCTAAACCTCCCCTGGCACAACTTGAGACCGTGTCCTCTTGTCTTGCTGATAGTTGCCTGGGAAAAGAGACCAACCCCCCCCTGGCTCCAATCTCCTTTCAGGGAGTTGTAGAGAGTGATGAGGTCTCCCCTGAGCCTCCTCTTCTCCAGGCTGAACAGCCCCAGCTCCCTCAGCCTCTCCTCACAGGATCTGTGCTCCAGTCCCTTCACCAGCCTGGTTGCCCTCCTTTGGACCTGCTCCAGCACCTCAATCTCCTTCCTGACCTGAGGGGCCCAGAACTGGACACAGGACTCGAGGTGTGGCCTCACCAGGGCTGAGTACAGGGGCAGAATCACCTCCTTGGACCTGCTGGCCACGCTGTTCCTGATCCAGGCCAGGATGCCATTGGCCTTCTTGGCCACCTGGGCACACTGCTGGCTCATGTTCAGCTTCTTGTCAATTCAAACCCCCAGGTCACTCTCTGTCTGGCTGCTCTCCAGCCACTCTGTGCCCAGCCTGGAGCTCCCCATGGGGTTGTTGTGGCCAAAGTGCAGGACCCGGCACTTGGCCGTGTTGAACCTCATCCCGTTGGGATCAGCCCAACTCTCCAGTCTGTCCAGGTCCCTCTGCAGAGCCCTCCTGCCTTCCAGCTGATCCACACTCCCCCCCAGCTTAGTGTCCTCTGCAAATTTGCTGGTGATGGACTCAATCCCCTCATCTAAATCATCAATAAAGATATTAAACAGTACTGGGCCCAACACTGATCCCTGGGGGACACCACTGGTGACCGGCCACCATTTTGATGCAGCCCCGTTCAGCACCACTCTCTGGGCCCGGCCCTCCAGCCAGTTCCTAACCCAGCACAGGGTGCTCCTGTCCAAAGCTGTGGGCTGACAGCTTTTTCAGGAGAATGCTGTGGGAGGCAGTGTCAGAGGCCTTGCTGAAGTCCAGGCAGACCACATCCACAGCCTTCCCCTCATCCACCAGGCGGGTCACCCGATCATAAAAGGAGATCAGGTTGGTCAGACAGGACCTGCCCTTCCTAAACCCGTGCCGGCTGGGTCTAATCCCTTGCCCATCCTGTAGGTGCTGTGTGATTGCCCCCAGGATGATCTGCTCCATAACCCTGCCAGGCACTGAGCTCAGGCTGACAGGCCTGTAGTTTCCCAAGGCCTACTTCCCGCCCTTTTTGTGGATTGGTGTGACATTCGCCAACTTCCAATCATCTGGGATGTCCCCAGTGAGCCAGGACTGTTGGTAGATGATAGAGAGAGGCTTGCTGAGCTCTTCTGCCAGCTCCCTCATCACCCTTGGGTGAATCCCATCTGGTCCCATGGACTTGTGGGGATCCAAGCAGCTCAGCAGGTCACTGACTGTTTCCTTCTGGATTACAGGGGGGCTGTTCAGATTCTTGTATCTTTCTACAATCTCCAGAAGCCAGCTGTCCCCAGGACAACCTGTCTCACTGTTGAAAACTGAGGCAAAGAAGGTGTTAAATACCTCAGCCTTTTCTTCATCTTTGACAGTTATATTCCTGCCCATGTCCATTATGGAATGGATGTTTTCCTTGCCCCTCCTTTTGCTATTGATGTATCTGTAGAAGGACTTTTTGTTATCCTTCACAGAGGTGGCGAGATTCAGTTCAAGTTGTGCCTTTGTCTCTCTAATTTTCTTTCCACACAACCTAACTATATTCCTAAATTCCTCCTGAGTATTTAGCCCTTTTTTCCATAGTTGGTAGGCTCTCTTCTTTACCCTAATTTCTTTCAAAATCTCCCTGTTCAGCCAGACTGGTCGTCTTCCCCGCCGGCTCGCCTTTTGGCACACTGGGACAGCCTGCTCCTGTGCTTTCAAAACTTGCTCCTTGAAGTACGTCCATCCCTCCTGGACCCCTTTATTTTCAAGGGCTGTTTCCCAGGGTATACTCTGCACTAGTCTTCTGAACAGGCCAAAATCTTCCCTACGGAAGTCCAACGTAGAGGTTTTATTGACGGCCCTCCTTGCATCCCTGAGTATTGAAAACTCTGTTATTTCATGATCTCTGTGTCCCAGACGTCCACCGACCACCACATCTCCCACCAGCCCCTCTCTGTTTGTGGAAAGAAGGTCAAGTGGGGCTCCTTCCCTGGTGGGCTCATTTACCAGCTGGAACAGGAAATTATCCTCTATACACTCAATGAACTTCCTAGACTGCCTCCTCTCTGCTGTGCGGAGTTCCCAGCAGATGTCCAGCAGGTTAAAGTCACCCATGAGAACAAGGGACGATGATTTTGAAACACCCGCCAGCTGCCTGTAGAACAATTCATCACCCTCATCATCCTGTAACAGACTCCCACCAGGATACCAGCCTTGTTGGCCTTCCCCCTGATTCTGATCCACAGGCACTCAACCTTATTGTTACTAACTTCAACAGAGTCAAGAGATTCTCTAACATACAGGGCTACCCCTCCACCTCTCCTACCCGGCCTGTCCCTTCTGAAGAGCCTGTAGCCACCCATGGCAGCACTCCAGCCATGGGAGTCATCCCACCACGTTTCTGTGATAGCGACTACATCATAGCTCTCCTGCTGCACGATGGCTTCCAGCTCCTGTTTGTTGCCCATGCTGCATGCATTAGTGTACATGCACTTCACTGGGGCTGCTGGTTTGGCTCTTAGCTTGGGCTGTCCCCCCTTGGGCTCCTTTCTGGAGAGCCCGGTTTCAACCCCTTCCCCTTTCAAACCTAGTTTAAAGCTAGGTTTACTTACGGGCTAGAGTCCTCATGCCCTTGCTAGATATATGAAGCCCATCTGGTCTGAAGAGACTGGGTAAGATGAAGTTTGGCCCATGGTCAAAAACCGCAAAGTTCCACCAGTGGCACCAATCCCTCAGCCACCTATTGATAAGGTTTTCCTACTCCTCTCCTCATTCATCTCTGTTACTGCAGGAACTGAGGCGAACACCACCTCTGCTCCTGTCCCATCAACTAATCGACCCAGAGGCTTGAAGTCCTTTTTAATTGTCTTGGTATTTCTTCCATTAATGTCGTCACTGCCAGCCTGGACTACCAGCAGTGGATAATAATCAGAGGGCCGGATTAGCTGAGGGAGTCTCCTACTAATATCCCTCACCCGGGCCCCAGGAAGGCAGCAGACCTCTCTGTGGGATGGGACTGGTCGACATATAGGGCCCCCAGTTCCCCTCAGAAGGGAGTCACCATGTTCCACCTGGACAAGCCAGTTCCAGTGTGGCAGAAACTCCACCGTGAGACCAGAGCATGGCCTGGTAAGAAGAGACCTTCAGACCTTTCTGCATACTCTGCTACGTGCACACTAAAAAGAATATACATTTTCAGAAAATGCAAGTGCTACTTTTATACCCCAAAACATAGAGAGAACTTTAACATCATTCTATCATTTGCGCCCACAGTTGGTTAACTAATTATTTGCTTCCATTTAAAGTGGCAAAGCTCAAAAAATTCACTACTCGTGCCTAGTCAGGGGCCTTTTCTAAGCAGGGGTCCCTCTAACTTATGGGTGGGTAAATTAGTATGCTAATAGCTCATTAATATGTTACTTATATATTAATACAATGAATCCAGTTACTCGATGTTTTTCTACCCAGAGCTCAAGGCTGTTGATACCCAAGCTAAAGATAAGTTGTGGGGAGCTGCTCCTTCCCATCTGTTCCATCTTTCTTGCAGCTCTGTCTCACAGACATGCTGTTGATTGGAGATGTTTGGAAGTGCAATTTGATTTTCCCTAATTCTTACTATTTCACTGTTATGTGAACCCTATTTTTATTCTTCATGTCACTTTTGTTCTCTTTTATGGTTTGTTTGTTGGTTTCCCCAAGATTTTACCTGCCTGGATGCAGTCCTGTGTGATGTGCTCTGGGTGATCCTGATTTAGTGGGAGAATTGGACTGGATTATCTCCAGAGGTCCCTTCCAACTCTGATGATTCTGTGACACTTTTGTGGCATTCGAGGTAGCTCTGAACAGTAAAGATGCTCAAGTTGAGACTTTTCTCAGAGTCTCATAGGAATCTGGGATTAATTTCCAACTCTGAAAAACACCCACCTTCATAGTTGAAATTATTATTTCAGAAACACTTCTCTGAGTGCTTACTATGGGTGTGTCAGCATAAAATTTAATTAAATTACAAAATCTAACAAAATAACTTTTTTTAATTATTAGTAGGTAGAGTTGAAAAAAAGTCAGTATCTACCTTAAATGTAAAATATTTCTGTTGGGTTTTTTTAACAGAAGTGTCTGACTTCAGGGGTGACTATAATACCCACAATTAACAAGAGTGGATGAATGGGAGAACTCTTTGCTTTTCCATTTTAGAAGTTTTTCAACAGTATCCCAACACCTGAATACAAGAATAAATGAAAAACATACTCCAAGCCACCTCCATTAAAACCTCAGTTATCAGACCCAAAGTAACGGACCCAGGAGGCACAGGGAAAGAACAGAAAAAGTTTTATTACATCAGACAGGTCTTACTGTTGCCACCATACTGGGAAATTCACTGTAATGTCAGTTCAGGTCACATTCAGTAGAGAGTAACTTGATAGATAGCTTGGGGCAGTAGGTATCAGTGCCACACTGAGTTATGGTACATTCTTGAAAAAATCACAGAAGATTTGGAGAAGCACAACAGCTTATATATATATAAAAAAAAATTGAAGTTCTGAAGACTGTGACTGGTTTTTACATGTCACACCCCTTTCATTCTCTTTACAACACATCCCCTGGTAGCAAAATGAAAAATAAACCTTAAAATCTTCTTGGCTATTTGTTTTCTAGTAAGGCATTGACATCTTCCTTTTAAAATAAAGTACTGGGCATTTTTCAGTGTGAACTTTTCACCAAGAGGATAAGATGCTTGTACGCAGAGACTGGAAACAGTGTCATCACTATGGCACTGAAGTGGCTTTTCTAGTCTGGGGGGATCCAAAATTATTTTGTGGCCTCTGTAACCTCCTTTTTCTAATTTTTTAAAATCTGTCTTCATAGTTTACAGGAGCAGGTCCTGAGTGGTGTGACCAGAAGCAGTGCTATTTTAGTGGCCATCTCACTCTGAGATACTTTCTAGATGGAGCTGTCAAAAGATTTTTCTTTTAAAGCCCAGGTGAGCACTATGAGCATATACACAGATCCAAAATAAGTGACTGTTCTCCTCTATGACTCTCATTATTGTGTGCAAGTAAATAGTGGCTTCCCAGGAAAAACTGGAGTAGTTCATATTCAGAATGATTAGTACCATGTGCATTTTATAACATACTTGAGAATGGGTACAGGACTCTTAAGGGTAAGGCAGAAGGTACAAAATCTCACAATACATCCGAGTTAGATTTAGGGGTTGGGGTTTTTTTTTTATTTAATAGGAGCTGACCAGAAGAGCATAGTGTCTGTTAACCAGAGGAAACAGAAGTATTCTCCACAGCTAGCTAGATCTTATAATTTAAAAAAAAAAAAGGTAAAAGAAAAAAAGGATAAAGGTAAAAAAAAAAGGTAAAAGAAAAAAAGGATAAAGATAATTAAAAAAAGGTAACAAAAAAAGTATGCAGTGAGGGTGTCTTTAAGTGCAAACATTAACTGTTAGAATGGAGTAGCACAATTTTAAGAAATATTTTTACATTAAGTCTCAGTTACAGAATTTTCTCCTTATTGAAGTCCAAATAAGGCATTGTATATATTGTGCTGAATTTAAAGAAGTTACTTCGTTTTCTTATCTTCTGGATTCTACTGGGAAAAAAAATTAAGCCAAATATGGTTCTACATAGGGGAGGGTCTTGTTTTGCAGAAAACCTGCACTTATCTTGTTCTGAGGGTTTTGGCAGATTCCTTCCCCAGCCACACACCATCCACTCTACGTGATCCTCCTCTACTGCCCCTGGATGAAGCTGTGGTGGGGGGCAAGTTGCTGCTCACCTGACCCTGGATGTTTATTTTAACTCATTTTTTAAAGTGTGTTAGTGAGTAAGTGTAAATAAGTGTGGATTCAAACTAGAGGAAGGCAGATTTTAGATTAAATGTTGGGAAGAAGTTCTTCACCATGAGGGTGGTGAGACACTGGAACAGGTTGCCCAGAGAGGTGGTGGAAGCCCCATCCCTGGAAGTTTTTAAGGCCAGACTGGATAGGGTTTTGAGCAACCTGATCTGGTGGGAGGTGTCCAGTTGGAACTGGATGATCTTACAGGTCAAGATCCCTTCCAACACTGAAAATTCTATGATTCTATGATTTGAGCTGGCTGGAGAAAAGCTGCTTTTCTGTTAACAGTTTAAACACTACAGTTGCTCTCTTTCAAATTCTCCAAAACAGGATGCATAATGCAGTAATCTTAGAACAGTATCTTAAGTCAGGATTATCTTTAGTGTGCAGCTCTTACAGCACAGAACATTTACCTGTATAAAAACATGGGAGACAGAAATGATGCCAGGTTGGATTTCTAAAGCAGTGCACAGGGAGCTATATTTTACTACCAGAAATACTACATTATTTCTCACATTTCAGCTCTTCAGCTTCTCAGTGTTCTAGGGAGGAGATACAGAATAATCCTACAGAATAAGGGAAACAGGGTTTGAGGATTTTTTAGTTGGTATGTTCATAACACAGAGCTATGGCAGTATCATCTTTGAAAAATAAGACATGAATTATAAAAGGGGAACTAATCCATGCAGGAAAATGTTGGGGTTTTCTTCTGTGCACAGAATGAAAACAAATGCAGGTAAAAAATTCAGAAGCCCCCAAATCAAGTTAGGACTGTCATGACTGCAAGCCAAAAGGATGATCAAGGGACTGAGCATGAAGTAAAGCTTAAGACCTAAAAACTCCAAAGTTTTTATTGATGTGACAACATCTCTGAAGAAAAAGAGAGTGAATGAAATTTATATGTTGAAAAAGTTCCAAGTTTCCACAGATTTGTCATAAACAAAAACATTCATGAATCAGTGAACCACAGTAAGTGCCCCACCACCTTTGCAGACCAGTTTCAGCAGTGAGCAGGAAAGGAGGAGGTCACCTTCATCCATGTCAGAGGGACTGGGCTGCACTGAGCTGTCACGTCCAATGTTCCTCTCACTCTGGAAGCTCAGGCATTCAGATTTGAGTGGGAATTTAAATAGGTTGTGGTAACTTTGGCTTAAGTTAAGCCAGGTCTTTAGAAGCCAGGCAATAAGTGAAACAGGAAACAGAAAATCAAACTAATGCTGGATTTGTTACAAAATCAAGGGCGTACTGAACAAATCTGAGAAGTATTTCCAACCATTTGAAAACCTGTGGGTATCCCAAATTCAAGGCATGATTCTGAGCCTTTTCATGTTACCTGGAAAAATTATCTCCATCAGCTGACATTAGGACTTATGTTCTATCCAACAGCTCAGTGGGTCTGTGATTTCCAGGCTCTCAAGTTAGATCTGAAGCTGACAGGATCTCCATCAGTGGTGGAGGCAGCAGCAGCTGAAGAAACACACTGTGGCTTTCCAAGTGGATTGTCAAGTTTTGTTTCTGAAATGCTAAACTCCATCATGAGCTCTTTTGTCTCCACCACAGGTGCAAAAAGCCAGTAATGCTAATTCCATCAATCCAGATCCTATTTCATATGCAGAAATTAACCCACAAATGCAAGTAATAAAAAAGCATACATCATCCCATTCAGTTATTCAGTAGTTTTGCAGACATACTGGAAAAAACCTAGCTTTCAATATAAAAATTGTCTATGAAACAGTCTAACTTGAATTTTTCTCTATGGATCATAATTCCACATGTGCTGCTGGATCTGTAAAAGAGGAAAGAAAAATGAGCACTGCATTTCCACCTGCCTCAATTGCCAGATCGGTCTGAAAATTAGTATATAAACCCCAAAGACTTGTTCTATGTGAGCTTACCAGTGACAGAAGAACACTTCATACCCATTGTGTATGGCAGTGCTTTCATTAAGGGTTAAGATAAGGCCAAGCTCATGTAACTGCAGGAACACTGAGGGTCTTTAACAGAGTTGGAACAAGCATGAAACTTGGTTCTCTGTTCTCTAAGTTTCAGAGGCAGATTTAAGTTGCACCAGCCTCCCTCAGCAAGGCCTTTCTGTCCCATTCAAATAAACAGACAAGGCAGACAGGTCCTCCACACCAGCCTCTGCGTGTTGCAGCCTCACACTGAATGAGGATACACCTTAACCCCAGCCCAAAGAGGGAGGAAGAAAGTCAAAGAAGTAGGGAGAAAGGCAGAAAGATTACCGTGTGTGTGTTGCCCTGGCACCGTAGCTGGTGTTCCTGTTTCTTTTTCCTTCTGGAAAAGGCTCTGGAGCAGTTTGATTTCTTGATCATAGTCCTGCCATTCTGGAACTATACGCATTGCTGCTTGCAACTTGGGCTCTTTGGTCATTGGGTTATTACACTGCAAAGAAAACACTGAATTTAATCAGACACTTAATGCATGCAAGAGGTTTATTGACTGGATAGAGGTTTGCTTCCCCCAGTGAAATAAATTGATCTGTCATTGGTAAACACCACGTGCCTGTATTCTACCAAGAGTACAGTGTGAAGTACCTTTCCAAATCATCACAGTGCCACTGCTCCAGGTAAGAGAAATGTATAAGCTAGAGGGAAAAAAGGAAGTGCTGAAAACATTTAAGGAACAACACAGGATGAGGTGCCTAGAGCTGAAGTAAGGACAGTGCCTCGAGAATTGGTCACTTTATTTTATTGTGACACAAGAATGAGGGAGCCATACTGCACCTACCAGATCAATGGTTTTTGCTCTCTTCTTTGAAGAATCATCACACCACGTTTCACACCACAGCCACTCCTGTGGAAGTGACTTAATTGGCACCTGGTGGATCATGTTGTTAGGCAAATCCTGTTGTGAAGCACAAGAATGAGGAGAAGTTTCCACAGGGTGCAAGGTCTGAGGAACAACCTCCCCTAAGCAGACAGTATCAAGAGGTTTAATTTTTGTAGAGTTGTTTTTCCAGTGCAAATAAAAAGTGATGAATCAACCTTTCATTCCATTCCAAACAAAGTCCTTTGAGAAAAAACCCTGCATATTATAACTGCTCATCTTATTTTGCTGAAAATTAGTTATTAAGCAAACTATTAAAGCACTAATATGAATCAGGTATCAAAGCTGTCCTGGACCAGGTTGGAAGACTATTCTTAATGCTGAAAACCACTGTGTTATTTTTTTCCACCCACCCTACTGTATGAGCCTTATTTCCATGTTATTACAGTCAGTGAAGAGTAAAGCCCTCAGAGCTGGACAGCTCAAGAAACAAGTACCCAGTTGTGTTACATATTTGTCTTGAAATAGCTTTGTTTCCACCCACCAGTTGTATTTGATGGTATCAATACCTCTCTCATTTGAAGGCAGGGCATAACAGGGCTGCCACTGGCATCTGGCTGTGACTGAAGCTTGGCCAGGAAAGAAATCCCAACCTGCCACCACACCCCAGTAAAACAAACCAAACAGAATAAAATCACACCTGGTCAAGGTTGGACAGACTGTTAGGATCCTGGCTAAGACCCTGATATTGTCCTCTGAGTCGATCTCCAGCTGCTATCTTTCTGAACTTCTTCAGATCCACAACATACAGAGCACTACATGGAGATGACAGGATTAGTAATGGCATTTGACTGATGGGTGACTTACTGCAGCCTTAGAAGAGCCCAATATATAACATGCTAAAACAATCTCTTGGCAGCAGTCTGTGAAATTACCCAACACAAGGCAGGAAAGCAGTGGTAGTGGCATGGACAGGAAATTTTTTCAGCAGCTCTAAGCTTTGCTGTTATGCAGTCCCTTCTTCCAACATTTATTACTAACAAATGAAGATGTCTGGTTTGCTAAAGCTTCATTTCTTCATCTGTAAAAGTTGGAGCATGCTTTAGTGTCCCTAGAGCTTCAAATGAACCATAGGAAACAGTAATAATGGAACCTCAGAGAGGCAACAGTAAGAAAAAAAGAGGTTCACTGCAGCATCCCACACTTCAGCTAGTTTTCTGCTAGTTCTTAGGAGTGAGCAGCTCTCTCTTAGGAGAGCTTTCTCCTACTTTGAAAAAACTGAATTCTTCACTACCTGATGTGGTATTTTCTTCCAGCTAAATGGCTTGCCCAGTATCCTGATTTCCAGAACCTGTAGCCATCCATTTCTCTTCGACTGTCACAGAATGGAGTGTATCCATAAGGAGCACCATCCAGGTTGAAATCTCTTAGTTCCTTTAGATCTGTGCGCACAATCTGAAGGGAAAGGACATTTTATTTTTATTTGTAGAAGCCTGCCATGGGTTATTTTGAAATGCTGGTCAGGATTCAATTTTAATTCTGATTGAGCAAACAGTTAAAAGAAGAATTATCTGTGGTACTCTGCAGTCTTTTGCATTATATATATGTAGTACAAAAAAACAGTGCAAAAGGTGTTGTCTCCTGCCTTTAAAGCTGAAGCAACTAAAATAGAGCTTGGAATAATCTAGCAGAGGTTGCTTTGACAACCAAAATACCAAATTGTTCCTTACTAAGCATGGAGAATTCTTACTATACATGAACTCTACTTTGATTCTTTGTATCCTCATCTCTTGAAAGTCTGCAGCCCTCCAGGGGTGAAGGCTTTCTAAGGTCTTTTTGACACTAGATGTTGTAGCAATAATAATCTACAAATACCACTCTGGTGCTAAAAAAAGCATTAATATCTCTTATAAACAGAGCAAAAACTGTTTAAAATGAGAGCAGAGTAGCTGGAAATGTGTCCTAGGTGATACTTGAAGCATAAGTTTTAATAGTTCTAACTGACACAGGATTATACTGAGCACATGCTGGAACACTAAAGCATTTCATACTTAGGTGTGGATAAGATATATCTCAGTTTCACATGTATTTTCCAAGGAGCATTTTGGCAGTTCTCACTGCCAAATTCCTGCACTTCCAAACCATTTCAGCAGCAAGCACACAGAAAGCCTCCCAGACACCACGTGCTCTGCAGCAGGACAAGGCTTCAAGGCTTCCTGCTCCTCTGAAAGCCACCTGGGGCTGGCCAAGGTAAAAGCAGGAGGGTGTGAGATGGAGGGAGTTTGGCACCTTAGGAAACATACTGCATGTGGTTAAGTGAACTGCAGGCTGGCAGAACAGCCAGAACTGGAAAAATGAACCAGTGAAACAAGAAATTATTTGGTAAACTAGCTGGAATCACAGTGAGGGAACGAAGAACCAGACAAAAGTAAAAGACAGGCCAACAAAACCCATCTTTGTGGGAACAGACAGAAAAAACCAGCACTGACTGAGCATGCTGTAGTTACAGAATGAAGCCCCAGTCATGCCTGTGGGAGGCTCAGACGTGCAACCTTTACAGTAATACAGAAACTCTATTCAAGAACATATTATTCTTAGAGATAAGAAAAACAGAAGAAGAAAAAATGTTAATTCCAACCTCTCTGTTACCTGATCAGCATCCACAAAGAGAATTTTATCTACAGCTAACGGGAAGAGCACATCTAGAAAGAGGATCTTGTACCCCCAGATGATACGCTGTTTCTCTGTCTGCTGATGAAGCCAACGTGGCCATTTATACTGGACCAGCTCATACTGGAAATTATACTTCTCAGCCATGTATGGGATGAACTCCTGCAGAGGGAAGGGGAAAAGGGAGCTTATCTCAATTCTTTGTTCCTCTGCAGGAAAAAGAAAAGTGTATTACAAGAGATCGACTTTGGCACAGAACATTAGAAAATTAAACACTATGAAAAATAATGACACTTCCATGGTTATTTTAAAGACATAACACCCAGCAGAACAACGAGTACAAAATTAAAGCCAGCTATCACAAGACAACTGAATATTTTAGCATTTTCCCCCATGTTTACTTATGAGCCTCTTCATGGTGATCCAGGGACCAGTTTAAAAGAATACGTTACTCAAAACGTAACATTTTGCAGTTTGGAGAATTATTTAGGGCTGTACAAAACTGTATAAACTGGAATAATAAAATGAGATAATAGAACTGAGAGAAATTTTTTACTAAAACAATGTGGCCCACTGCCAAATCAGTTGACAATCTCCCCTGTGAGGCTCCCCTGACACTGAGAGAGTGTGGGTTCAGCTAAGGGATGCTGGTCCAACACAGGACCTGGCTACAGCAGGTGGACACTGACAATTATTACCCCTTGAGACCCTGCAAGATTCTCTCAGAAATGCTCCTTCCTAATATTAAATGTTAGAGGTTGCCAATTCCTGAACATTTTGACATCCATTTACCTCTGGGTTCTGTGCTGACTCCTAGTGTTTGTTTCCTGATGTATCACATAGGTATTTCCAGGGACACTCATCTAGGATTCAGGTGACACTTTACCCTGCACTGCTCCTGTTCTCTGCTTTTCCTCTCTCCTCTTACAAAGTTGTCTCCATACCCAGTCATAGGCTTTACACCTCTGGTAGGTTTTTCTCCTATGGTCTTTCAACCCTTCTATGTTAGATATAAGATATACCCATGAATTTCATCTTAAAATCTACACCTTTATTGGGCACAATTTAAAAAAAAAAAAAAAAAAAGCCAGATTCTTTCAAGTGTGATTTCCTAATATATGCTGTTCTCATAAACATTTACCTTCATGATCAGTCCACTGTCAACCTGTCAATCTCTCAAAGCTGTCTAGGCAGAGCCACCAGCTTGTATCAGTGTGATGCTTAGTCAAAATAGGAGATATACAGACAAGTAACTGTACATACAGTACAGACAAAACAGTGTGATGCATAACTTAAAACCTTCTTTTTTTAATAACTTTTCCCCATGCTAAATTTCTAATTATTAACAAACCTTGAATGTAGGTGACAAGTAGTTCTTCAGAAACCAAAACTTTAAAGGAGTCTTAGTATGTTTCAGTACAGACAACATCATTATACTATCAAAAGAAAAGAAAAAAAAAAGCATTTACAGGAACATCTGCCACCCACTAGAGACCACCTGTGTAACAGATTACATTATTTTACATTATTAGACCAATTGCAGGCAACTAATCTTCATGCATGAAAACAAAGTGAGTAGCTTCAACCTATTGCAAATTGCTTAATTTTACCACCCCACCACCCCAAATCTGTGTACTTTAGCCAGTCAGAGAATATACAGCCTGTTGGCTTTCACAGTTTTTGGAGAACAGAACTTCAGATCCTTTTCCAAAACTGTTACTACTTATTCTATAACTTCTTAACAATACACTTGTATTTGGCTATATTGCAGCAAAAAAATATTAGGACACCAACATACCAACTAATAAACTAAATTGATTTGGTACATATTAATATTATGCAGGCAAAAGTTTCTATAATACAGTAGATGCAAATTCTGAACTGCTGAATTATTTTTCAATAATCTGGCAAATTTTGACCCTTTCCCTTGTTGAAGGCAGGGCTCCTGTACCATTTGAGACCCTCAGACTATAAATTCTGAACTAACCGTAGGAATCGTTCATAGAGGTGTCCTGAAGCCACAGAGAATATATTCAGTACATCATCTTTATCCTGTTTCACATCTTCATTCTTTTGTCCTCCTGTGAAACCCCTGAAAGGACAAATGTGTTTATATAATGGAGAAGACAGTAAAGCCCAGCTACACAGGAAAGAGAGTGATTATAAATTGCTACAGTGCTGCTTTAAGATAGTGCAACTGTGGGGTTTGGTGTCATCCCCTTCCACTGGTGGGAGGATCCTCCACAAGGCAGAGTGCTGCAGACACAGCTGTGGAAGACCCAACAGCTTATACACAAACATCTGTGTAGCTGGAAGGTTGCTGGCTGAGATGGAGCTCCCAGATTGTTTTCAGACCTGCAAGTGGCAGCAGGACAAGGGAAGGTAAGCTGGTGCAAAGCAGCAGCTCAGTTTTCTAGAAAAACAGGAGTCCTATGAAAGGTAAGCAGATAGCAAGCCCTAATCTTGAGCGGTCCTAATAGATGGCTGTGGAGTATCACAGACCTAACTGTATCACAGAATACTTATCCAGTTTCAAGAGACCTGCAGGCTGTTATTGAATTAGTTTTACCATTTGAGAGATTCCCAAAATCCAGATTCATTCTCACTGGTACCATCACTTAGGAGATCTTCATTCATCATATCTATTTTTTTCTGAACCTGCAAAGCAAAACTCTGCTTTAGTGAGTGAAACCACATATTGGACAATATCTGCAGAGTGTTATTTCGACATGGATCTGTTTGTATCCATTTAAATTATGTCCAGTGAGCTGACAGGTAGCCTAAACTGCCTGGAGGAACAGCTCAGCAGGAAACTGAGTTTCAAACACCAAAATCATGCTAGTCTGGATGGTTAAAAGGCTTTGCTAAGTGTTTAGTGACCATTGCTGATGATAGAGACTGGCAAAGAAAAATCAAAAGCCCCACCTAGCCTCCCCACAAAACCCACCACACCACCTCAATATTACTTTCTTTTTCTAAGAGATATTATTGGTGACTGAGACTCCAAAGCCGATACGCAAACAAAGCAAAAAGTCAGGAGAATGTCCCAGAATTACTCAATCATGTAAAGAAGTGTGAGCAGGATGTGTTACCCCACTTATCTTAAACTTTTCAGCTATTTAAGAGCCAACCCTAAAATACTACTAACTTAACTTTTTTTTAATGCATTTTCACTCTGATGGAAAGTTTATTACCAGGTAAGTCAAATATGTCCCTAACATAAAATTCTAGATCGATGGATACACTGAATGTTTATTACTGGACATCTATAGGACATTAAAAACTGACTTTTTTTTAAGTTATAAGTACAACTGAGTCAGTAAAACATGAGCATAATTGTTTCTCTTGGTCATACAAAAGGAACAGCAGCTAAGCATCATTCTGGCCTGGATGCAGAAACCAACACCAAGTCTACAGACAATAGTCTCTATTAGAATCATAGAATCATAGAATACTAGGGGTTGGAAGGGACCTCGAAAGATCATCTAGTCCAACCCCCCCTGCCAGAGCAGGGCCACCTAGAGCACATCACACAGGAACGTGTCCAGGTGGGTTTTGAATGTCTCCAGTGAAGGAGACTCCACAACCCCCCTGGGCAGCCTGTTCCAGGGCTCTGTCACCCTTACAGTAAAAAAATTTTTTCGAATATTCAACTTGAACCTCCTATGCTCCAATTTGTACCCATTACCCCTTGTCCTATCACTGGTCACCACTGAGAAAAGCCTAACTCCATCTCCCTGACACTCACCCCTTACGTATTTGAAAACATTGATGAGGTCACCCCTCAGTCTCCTTTTCTCCAAACTAAAGAGACCCAGCTCCCTCAGCCTTTCCTCATAAGGGAGATGTTCCACTCCCTTAATCATCTTAGTAGCTCTGCGCTGGACTCTTTCAAGCACTTCCCTGTCCTTCTTGAACTGAGGGGCCCAGAACTGGACACAATACTCCAGGTGCAGCCTCACCAATGCAGAATAGAGGGGGAAGAGAACCTCTCTTGACCTACTAACCACACCCTTTCTAATGCACCCCAGGATGCCATTGGCCTTCTTGGCCACAAGGGCACATTGCTGGCTCATGGTCATCTTCTTGTCTACCAGGACCCCCAGGTNTGTACTTTAGCCAGTCAGAGAATATACAGCCTGTTGGCTTTCACAGTTTTTGGAGAACAGAACTTCAGATCCTTTTCCAAAACTGTTACTACTTATTCTATAACTTCTTAACAATACACTTGTATTTGGCTATATTGCAGCAAAAAAATATTAGGACACCAACATACCAACTAATAAACTAAATTGATTTGGTACATATTAATATTATGCAGGCAAAAGTTTCTATAATACAGTAGATGCAAATTCTGAACTGCTGAATTATTTTTCAATAATCTGGCAAATTTTGACCCTTTCCCTTGTTGAAGGCAGGGCTCCTGTACCATTTGAGACCCTCAGACTATAAATTCTGAACTAACCGTAGGAATCGTTCATAGAGGTGTCCTGAAGCCACAGAGAATATATTCAGTACATCATCTTTATCCTGTTTCACATCTTCATTCTTTTGTCCTCCTGTGAAACCCCTGAAAGGACAAATGTGTTTATATAATGGAGAAGATAGTAAAGCCCAGCTACACAGGAAAGAGAGTGATTATAAATTGCTACAGTGCTGCTTTAAGATAGTGCAACTGTGGGGTTTGGTGTCATCCCCTTCCACTGGTGGGAGGATCCTCCACAAGGCAGAGTGCTGCAGACACAGCTGTGGAAGACCCAACAGCTTATACACAAACATCTGTGTAGCTGGAAGGTTGCTGGCTGAGATGGAGCTCCCAGATTGTTTTCAGACCTGCAAGTGGCAGCAGGACAAGGGAAGGTAAGCTGGTGCAAAGCAGCAGCTCAGTTTTCTAGAAAAACAGGAGTCCTATGAAAGGTAAGCAGATAGCAAGCCCTAATCTTGAGCAGTCCTAATAGATGGCTGTGGAGTATCACAGACCTAACTGTATCACAGAATACTTATCCAGTTTCAAGAGACCTGCAGGCTGTTATTGAATTAGTTTTACCATTTGAGAGATTCCCAAAATCCAGATTCATTCTCACTGGTACCATCACTTAGGAGATCTTCATTCATCATATCTATTTTTTTCTGAACCTGCAAAGCAAAACTTTGCTTTAGTGAGTGAAACCACGTATTGGACAATATCTGCAGAGTGTTATGTTGACATGGATCTGTTTGTAACCATTTAAATTATGTCCAGTGAGCTGACAGGTAGCCTAAACTGCCTGGAGGAACAGCTCAGTAGGAAACTGAGTTTCAAACACCAAAATCATGCTAGTCTGGATGGTTAAAAGGTTTTGCTGAGTGTTTAGTGACCACTGCTGATGATAGAGACTGGCAAAGAAAAATCAAAAACCCCACCTAACCTCCCCACAAAACCCAACACACCACATCAATATTACTTTTTGTAATAGATATTATTGGTGACTGAGACTCCAAAGCCGATACCCAAACAAAGCAAAAAGTCAGGAGAATGTCCCAGAATTACTCAATCCTGTAAAGAAGTGTGAGCAGGATGTGTTACCCCACTTATCTTAAACTTTTTAGCTATTTAAGAGCCAACCCTAAAATACTGTAGATTACTAACTTAACTTTTTTTTAATGCATTTTCACTCTGATGGAAAGTTTATTACCAGGTAAGTCAAATATGTCCATAACATAAAACTCTGGATCGATGGATACACTGAATGTTTATTACTGGACATCTATAGGACATAAAACCTGACTTTTTTTTTTAAGTTATAAGCACAACTGAGTCAGTAAAACAGGAGCATAATTATTTCTCTTGGTCATACAAAAGGAACAGCAGTCAAGCATCATTCTGGCCTGGATGCAAAAACCAACACCAAGTCTACAGATAATTGTCTCTATTATACTTTTAGTGATGAGACCTTCATCCAAACTACCTCAACTGCATGCTTGCAGGAAGGGATCATCAGGCCTTAGCCAGTTTCTTCCCCACTGTTGATCAAAAGGTCTTTCTTAAGAGCAACTCTAGTTTTTAAACTCACCTTCACTTTAATAATTTTGCTCTTGAAGTTGTTGAGAACAACAATAACTTCGCTGGCTTCAGGTGAAGAGTCTGTGCCATCATGGCTGAAAACACAGTAAAACACTGGCCATTACTGCAAAGCAGAAATAGGTTCTCTATTTCTTCTGCACATTTTTCTACATGGTATTAAGGCCTAGCACTGTAAAACAGGTTTGAGACATGCCACAAAATATTAAATATGTGTATTGGAACACACACTTACTGGGTTTTTCAAATGAATTTGTTCATTTCCCCTCATACTACATTTCACACTGAACAGAAGTTATTTTCTGTTCAGTTTACACTTCACTTTGTCAAGGGAACTGTTAGATTCCCATATTACAATGCCTACCTAGTTCAGAAGTTCCAGAAGCAAATGACTAAGTATATTTCTTATACTGCCCTACCTGTAGATTCTGTAGATATCCTCAGATCTGCCTTTTCTGAGTCTTAGAGTCCAGGCACCAGGGTTAGCTTTTAACTGGAAATAACCCTGAAAAGCAAAAATAATATTTGTCAGTTTCCAGAAAGAGCAAAGACAGAAAAAACAGGTTTTAAATAATTTATTTTACCCACTATTTTATGTCTGAAAATAGTTATTTGAAAGCCAGATGATTAACATAACCACAAGGCCTTAAAAAAACCCAATAACATGTGAAAAATCCCAGAAGTTCCAGTCAAAATAATTGTTTCTTTCATGAATGACAGGAATATGAAAAATGTTAGCATTATGTTAGGTAACAGGAAGTCCTCAGGGAGTCCTGATGGGAAGAGTACAATCAAAGTTTTTCTGCAAAAGTTTCCCTTCATGGAGTGAGTGGATTTCAAAACACCAGTTGGGAACTACACAGCAGTCCATGAAAGATCTGCCTACAAGACCAGTTACAGATCTGAACATTTTCTTTTTTGGACTATTACACTTACAGAGGATACAAACATTTGCAGTGATACTTAAGTGTCCTGTCTAGTTTTGTACTGTGATGCCAAATACACACAATTCCATGTGAACTATTCTGCTTTAAAAAAAAAAAAGAAAAGAAAAACAACCCCACACAACCCCCACCTAAAAAAACAACAACAAAAAAAACCCCCAAACAACAGAAACAAAACAGAACAACAGAAAACAAAACCTCCTCACACTATGGAAGAGGATTCCAAATATAGCATTGCATACTGTGGTATTACACCATTATAGGATGTACTTTGGCTAAGAAAAGGCACAAAGAAATAGAATCTAAGTGATAAGTGATTTAAAGATTCCAAAACCCACAGCAGACAATTTATTCCAGTTTTCCACTGATATTACAAACCAAGAAAATATGCCAGTGACTCATTTCCTTTGCCATTTCAGTCTGTTACCTGTATCATTGCCCAGCATAGACTGAACACTGATTGATCCAAACATAGACTTGTTTGGATCTCCCTCACCTCTTCCCAACTAAATTAAGCAATTCTCATTCTCTCACACTTCCTTTGCTTTTTACTATGTCAAATATTCCTGCTGACTCTTATGAGCTGCTCTACAGATATCCTGAAGAAATGGATCCCAAAACAAGACCACTGTCCATTCAAGGCTTACAGTACCAGAGTGGACAGCCTAAGGAGTACCCTGCCTGAAAAAAACAGAACTGCCTGGAGAGAGGTTGCTTAAGAATATTGGTATCATTTTAAGATATTTCAGAAGATTCTTCTCAGCAAGCTGAAAGGAAAGGAATACAACTTGAAAAAAGCAAGAGAAAAACAGTGTGGGGTTTTAGGCATCAATGTGATGAATGATGTGGTTCTGATATATTTGCAAGCAACTGTGGAGCATTAGCAGCACACATGCACAGCCCACACACTACAAGTTACTCAATGTCTTATGAAAATCATTGTGCTGGCTGGAAGACAGTTAGGGGTTTCCAGCTTCAACTGAATGCTTACCAAGTTGGCCATCACAATGGTATCAACAATGACAGGGTTGGTTGAAGTTCCCAGGGTAAACTGGAGTCCCCGAGGTGGTTGCCCAGTAGTTATATCATAGCAGTGACCCTCCAGAAGCAGATACTCCAATTCATATTCTGCAGCTACAACGTTATCCACCTTTGAGGAGAAGATACTGCTGAATTCAGCACTCGCTCTGAAGCTCAAATTTTTATTTACTCAATTATTCTCCAAAATAGCCATAGCAATTAAATAATCCTTACTTTATTTTACTAGAATAATTTTATTTAGAAAATACCTAGAAAGCCCCCAAAAGCTCAGCTCCTTCAAGTGACAAATTTCACACACATACTTCACTACTAACCTCTACCTCTTTAGATTTCTCTTTCCTCCCTACTTTATCCCTATATATGTCAGGGAGCACTGTCACAATCAATATTCTCATAGTGTAATTCAAGGCCTGTTCTAGCAGCAGTCCAGCCCTAAGCCTCCTGCAACTGAGTGGATTTCTGTTGCAATGGATTTACCCTTTTATAGATACTGAACATCCTTTTGTGGGCCACACGAATGTTTGGCCAGTAACAAAAGCTGATGAAAGGGAAAATGAAGAGGCAGCTAGAATCAGCTCAGTGGCTTCTCAGGGCAAAGAAAAGGAAGCAGAATTTACTTACTCAAGCATAACTTTGATCTTACTTCAAAATTTCTAAACAGAGGCTTCAAAAAACCCCAACCTTATTTTTAGGTGTGACATCAGCTATGGGAAGCTCTAGCATGAATGAATTTTTAAACTAATGAATTGAAAAAAATATTTTATGTCCAAGAAAGAGTTGATTTGTTTCTAGTTCAGGATACTCTGCAATGTTGTATACACTCAAAGCATTTGTAGGAGCTGCTTCAAGCCTAGAGTATTTTTCAACCTGTGATTCAGGCATCCACGAGTAAATGAGAACAGAATCTTGCTATCAGTGAGCTGACAGTCCTCCTAGAAAACAGTTAGTGGTCTGCAAATATAAAAGGTGTTAATATCCACAGTTGTATATTTAGTAGCATTTTTTAAGTCCACTTTTCTTTCCCATTACATAAATAAGCCTTGGAAAAACACCATTTAAATGCACATCAATTTCTCTTACCTCCTCTAAGTAAATATTATCAAGGTCATATGGGGTTCTGACAGATTCCACCATCCAGCTCTCAGGAGTATTTAGATTCAAAGTGAACAGTGGAGACTGGGGCATATCCAAAAATTTGGCAATTGGTCCAGAAGCAAAGTTGTTATCTGTTGTGAAAGAGATCTCTGGCTCCAGAACGTAACGATAAAAGCTGAAATTTCAAAAACAAAATGTCTGAACATATTTCTGCCAAACTTTGCAGATATTTCACTCTCACTGAACTTTCTGACAGCATTGGCTCTCCCAGACCTCCACTGTCTCTCAGAAGCCCAACAAAAAATTTTTCTTTCCCCTTGTGTGTAGGAGACTTTGTCCAAAGCAACAGGTGGTGTTGACCTTAGATCAGGTCAGAATTTTTATCTTGAAGGACCAATGAGAATGTGCAAGACTCAACAACTAAGTTATTTAACTGTTTTATATATGTGTGTGTGTGTGTAAAAAATATATATATGTAAAATATATTTAAACAAATATATTTAAACAAATAAAAATGCTTGTAAATGAGCAGAATTACCACATGCTATCTACAGATTCCCAGATTCTCTGTAGGAAATTGTGCTATTATATAAACATCAAAGAAGTTACTGAGACTTCCTACAGGACATTTGTGCTTGCAACAGGTTTTCTTTCTCTCTCTCTCTTGCCCTTGGAATGGTATAGCTTACCTTTTCAGTGGCATGTCAGAAAGTTTGGACTGGCAGTTCATAAACACTCTTAGGTTCATATTTATCAGCTGGTTCAAAACCTAAAGGAATGAGACAAAGACATCCCTTAAAATGTTAACTAGGAAAGCTGACCACTGATAAGACCTTCAAGAGACATGTGACCTGTGGTACCTGTGGGTTTTTTCCACTACTAAATGTACTGTAGAACTCAGATGCACTATTAGAAGGCACCTGGTCACCATCCAGTCAGGGAGGAAGAAAACAAGTCCAAAATTATTGAACTGAGACAACTTTTTGAACTTGCCATAAAACGTACTGGATGTCATGTACATACCAAAAGCAATGGAGCAAGTCTTTGAGCATCCCTTGTCACAGGATCAACAATAGCCACAACATCAAAGTATGTCTCCCTCTCTTTTGGTCTCAGTTTAACTGCACTAAACAGAAAAAAAAGTAATTTTAAAATACGAAAAGTATGGATAAACCTAGAAAAAACACTATCCATCTCATTCTGAAGTCAAATTATTTCCTAAATGCTATGCACCTCTTGAAACTAGATAGACAAAAAAAAGACATATAAATGTACAGAGACATGTAGATAGACAAAATTAACTTCTGGAATCTCACTGTGCCCTGAAAACCACTGGGGACATTCCTACTGCTACTTGGATTTTTTGTTTTGTTTTTAAGTTAAATATAACTTAAAACCATGGAAACGTTAAAAAACAAGGCAAAGCATATTTCTCAGTAAGTGCCAGCAATCCTATACCTGTATTGTTCTTCAAAAAAATGATACTCAATCCTTGCCTCGCCTTTTGGTTGAGCAGAAAGAAGAGCATCCACTTTCATCACCAAGTCACTTGCTCTGAAAAGGAAAAAAACCAAACACACATACAGATACTCAGGAAATATTTGTGCTTGCCACATTTCTGCCAGTTAGCAGCAACAGACTGAATTCAGATGCACAAACTATCACTTTTACTACCTCTCCATTTGAAGAATTAAATGTACCTCAGGGTTAACCTGCCATCAGTTTAAACAGGTTGCAGAGGGTTAAGCTCCACAACAAACACAGAACAGCTGGTATTTCAGGGGTCCACTGCAACCCAGGCACTGCATTCCTGGACTTCCCCAAACTCCCTTAGACCTGTAAGCCATTCAGACCAAACCCTTGTTCCACAAATCTTCCAGTTTTTTCCAAGAAAACTAGGAAGCAATCCTGTATGTGGAGAAACTTTTGAGGGAAAGGAGTCCTATCAATACATGCTGATTCCTTATGACAACTACACTTTTATTTCTTCCATAAATTTTCAGTTGGGTACTTTAAGGATATATTTAATCTTCAAAATGTACAACTTCTTGAAAGTTCAATGAAAATGAATTTGTACATCGTATCTCTGCCACGAACTAATACTGTAACTTAAAGGTATGTCAGCTTTTCCTGAACTATAGAATCTCATAGATTTATAGTGATAGCTGTTTCAATTGTTTGTAACAAAACCAAAAGCCTGATGAAGTCTGCAGTGTTGTGCAGTGTTTCCAATGCAGCAGATCATTAAAAAAATGTTTGAAAACCTTGGTCAGCATTCAAACCAAGAAGCCACTGCTCTCTCCAAAACTAGCCTGTGCTCAGACTATGCCTTCTTCCTCTACCCTATCATCTTCTATATATCTTCTTAGTTATGATCTCCATCACACAAACACACACCTAAGGATGTCAGTTTGGAAGACACCATCATATGTTCTTTAGCACCTGAAGATCACTTACTTTTCATTAGTTCAATTCTGTGCTCTTTGCAATAATTATCCAGAACTATGATTTTCATTTTCTTATCTCCACCTCTTTTTCGGTTGTTTCTCTTTAAAAACTTAAAAGCAGTTTACATGATTCTGTAGTAGTAACAGTGAAATGTATTACTAAAATAACTTTTCTATCAATAGGACAAGCAGTACTTAGCTGAACTGCAAACAGATTCAGAAAGGATATCCACTGCCTCATTATCTTCCCCTCCTTCTGCTTTTAAATCAATACCATAGTAATCCTACATGTGAACTATCAAACTATGACTATTGGAGGTAAATGGTTTAAAACAGCATGCCAATAAAGATTTAGCTGGGAGAAAAAATATAAGAAGTCTGAAGGCCTTAATATTAATAAAAAATAAGGCTTTGTCCCATTTAGAGGAGCAGAAAGGTAATCCAGTGCAGAAAGCATTTTCAAAAATAAATGTAATACCATGCAGCAACTTATTCCACTTCATAACACATCCCACAGCAGCTACAACCCTTCTCTGCACACAGACATCTCCTCTGCTGGCAAAGCTGTCACCAGGCAGAGTCAACTAAGCCTTGAATGAAACTTCATCCAGCTGAACACAGCAAAGAATCTGTCCAGCCCCTGTGGAATGATCACCACCCTCACACTGTGTGTTAAACTCACCTGTTTACCTCCCCTGGCCAATCCTAGAAACCACATCCTGAACCTCTCAGATAAGACAGCAGCTGTTGCTGCCCACCCTGCTGAGATCCAGGGACCATCTCAACAAGTGCCAACACATTCCCTGTTCCAGGTTCAGTTGCATGGTTCTACAGTAAATTCCCATAGACTTTGGGCACTTCCCCATTTTATTGCTGCTTGTCCAGAAGGCTCCAGCCAAGGCAGCTCCTCCAGCTTTGGCTACAAGGCAGCAGGCCAGTCATGGCAGGTTGCTACTAGATACAGGTAAAAACTCAGGAATGCTCAATTCCTGAGCATAATACCATAGCAGGGGCTGCTGCCAAAAGAGCTTCCTGAATCTGGGGGATACACTTACAGATCCACATCTCCAGAAGATTGTGAACTACAAGAAAGTCTCTCTAAAGATGATAAAGATAACATGTCTTTTTTCTTTCTCACTTGCCCCTCTCAACAGCTGGGCCTTGACCAAACAAGCACATGCATCTTTGTTTATAGCACCTATCCAGGATGCAGGAAGCCCCTTTATCAGAGTGCCACCACTTTTTTTGTAAGCCTCTTTATGTTTACTTACAGATCTTCTTCAAATCCCAGCTGATGAATCTGAGATTTGATTTTCTGTCCTGATGTCTTTAGTATGATATTCTCAAGGAGATGGAAATCATCCTGATTGAACATCTCTCCATCTTCTAATGGGCCAATAATCTGCAAAGAAAGCAAAATCAGCATTATTAGGAAAAGACTACAACTCAAAGATGTATTAATTTAACACTCCAGCTCTATCTCAGTGGGTATTGACTGTTTAGGCTGACAATAATGTCAATGGCAGCAGAGTTTAACAGGAAAATCCAACTATTTAGAGCCAAGAGTCCCAGAATACAACATAAAATGCATAATTTGCAGTGAAATGCTACTGTAACATCATTTGCCTGATCTATGTAAAAAGAGATCTGCTGGAACAGACCAAGGCACCTTGATCAGGGCCAGACACAGCAGCATTTTGCCAAATGAACTGAAGCAGCAGTCTTTCAAATACATCATCCCTTTCCATCTCTGGCCTCAAGTCACTGCCAACATGACAATGACTGTTACTGAGAGATCTGAAATGGTGCAAAACACCAACAGCTGACTGCACAGCTGGCAGTACAACTAACAGGTCACTGTGGATCTAAATAAATCAAATTGGAAGCAGTCCTAAAGACTGCTGAGACTCTGTGACCAGTCCTCAGACTCTGCTGGACAGGGTCTCCTTCCTTCCTTCCTTCCCCCCTGTGGAGTATCTCTTACTGTCTGCTGATTGATCTCACCCTTCCATTGCTGATCACAGCCCTCTGCCCCTTCTTCAGCTTTAGAACATCTCTGCAATACACAGCATGGGAAAGAATAAAATCCACCTTGGGAGATTCAAAGGCTTCTTTGAAAATACTGATATCCATACCCTGAAAGAAAAGAATATTTGACACCAAAATGGAAAGAAAAGTACACATCTGCACACTTTTTTAAATGCACCTTTTTTGTTTCCATTCAATAACATCTTTGTATTTTGCTAAAATTTATCCCCAGGCCTCTTTTCTTCATGATCTTAAACCTAATTCTCACCTCTCACCTTCAAAAATTATCCCACCTTATGATGTGAAAGGTCACAAGCCCTGGTAATTGCTGCTACATGAGTTGTTCAACCCTTCAGTTCTTCAGTGATTCTTGCCTAACTTTTTTAAACCTACTTTGAAGAATTTAATTCTTTTTCCTCAGCTGCTTAAAAAGACTATCATTCTCTCTTTACCCCCCAAGAAAACTCCTTCACTTAAACAGATCCCTGGACCTGCATTTCTTTTGACTTTTCAAAGTTACATAGCTTTGATGTGTAGGAAGATATACTTAATTTTTAGATCCCCTCCAGAGCAAAAAAAGCCATCACCACCAAACCCAGCAGTGATACTGTCTACTGTTAACTACATCTCTTGAGTATACACATACTAGACTAAAAAAATACATCAGAAGAACAAGTGAGTATCCAACCACTGTAAACTCCAGCAAACACACTTACCCCAACAGCAAATTCTAAGATGTCAGCTCCTGCCTCTAGTGTCTTTGCAGTTTCTTCTTTTGCCATTTTGGTGATGAAGTTTTTGGCATTGTTTGAGGTTTGTGTCTGTAGAGCTGCCCATATGGCTCTAGCCACAAGTGTATTCTGGCTATTTGGATCCTCACTGGGGTTATTAATCATGCCAATTCGAACATTATTGCTGGATTTCTGTGTTTAACAAAAAATATGCATTAGGAAAGTTTTAGATTTCAGATATGATTAAGCTGAGAAGAGGAAGTCTCTTTTAATAAACTATATCAAAATCTTTGTATTACTTAACCAGAAAACCAGCTTCCAAATCAGGCAAATAAACCCACAATATTAAAAAGATAAATTAATTTATTTGGCAACAAGCTTTTAGTTTATGATTAAGCAACACTGTGACAGGAATCTTCCAAATAATACTGTGCTATATAAGAGAGAAAGGACCATGGCCACTGCTCCATCTGGCAAAACAATAACTTAGGAGTAAAGTATATATTTTTATGATTCAGTTATCTTCCTGGAGCAAATGAGACAGAGCAGAGCATAATGTTTGAATTCATCTGCAAATGGAAACTTTCAGTTTGGAACCATGGGCTTAGAAGAACATTTTCTTCATTGTGTTAGCACAGAGTGGCAAGAGGCACAAGGAGGTCAGTGATATTCCAGCCCCTACAAACAAGATGAGGCTGGATATTAGAGACACTGCAGGGAAAACCAATTTGCTCAGCTCAAGCAACAGGAAGAACATCCTGTGTTTTTCAAGCCTCTGCCTACTGCTTTGTTAACATTGCTGACCCATTCTGGTGAAATCATCACCTACCTGATGTTTAATGGCATCATACAACAATTGCCTCCCTGAAGGCTTATCAAAATCACCAACAATCCAAAAAGTAACTGGTCTAACAAAGGAATCATCTGCAATTTAAAAAAAAAAAGAAGAAAATCGTGGGAGAAATTTGAGGTTGAAGGAAAGGAAAAGAAAGCTTCAGTTTATCCCCATTTAGAGGATACAATGCACATGCAAAGGTTTTTAAAAAAAAAACCAAAAATTACATAGGGGAGATATGCATGAAGCTGAGCCATGAAGTCTGGCATGAAAATAGTATGGTGTATTATGTCAGAAAACTGACATGGGACAGCATGCATCACTATTTCTAAGCTGGATGCTTTTTTTAAAAAAAAGAAAATTATTTTGCTATTTTTTTAATTTAGAAATTATAAAGGAACCTATAAATAACTTAGAGATTCCAGCTATGGCACACACATATTGCTTCTTCGTACTGAAGCTGTTAGTTCAAAAAATCAGGTTTTTTGTATAGAGAAAAAAGTGCTGAACCAAACATGCATTTAAACAGCTTTCTTCAGTTCCTGCTGGTTCTAAAGCCATTGTTATAAAGGAACCAGAAAGTTCCCAGAACAAGAACATATGAAATGCTAAAGCATGAGTTACCATAGATCTCCTTGGAAGACATTCCTGGTCAAAAAGCAGAAAGAGAAGGGGGGAAGGAGAGAGACATTAATCATTTTATAGTAATCCCAATGCACATCAAGAAGTTGCAGCACTGCATGGGGCAGAAGTGAATAACTAAAACTCAAATCCAATACACAACAAGTTTGTGATACTTTTATTAGAATAATCTTGGACCTTCTCTTCCTTTCAAATAGATTGATGCTTTATTTACATGCTACAGAACTAATTAGACTACATGTTACCAGTCTCATACCCTAACCTGATGGCTTCATTATGAGGACTGTTTGCAAAAACTGCCACACCATTATGACTTGGATGTAAACAGTTCCTGTTATCTTCCCTCTTTAAACCTGGTATGACAGTGATATTTCATTACTGCTGGTGAGCCAGCAATATGTGTAACTTCCCTACTACTTTAGAAAATAACAGCTCTACAGCATTACTGTAAACAGATACCAGTTACTAAATAACTTCAGTGACAGAAGGGGCAGTGACCCAAAATTGTCAAGCTACAGGATTGCAAATTAATGCACACTTTCAAATGTGGATGCAGAGGTCCAGGTCTAAGTAATACTCCACAAAGGGAAAACAAGAAGCTTTTACAGATCTAAGTGACTGAACACAAGGCAAGGGCAAACACAAGACAGGAGGTGCAATGGGAACACTTCAGGCAGTGCATGCAGGTGGCAGTGGGGTGAGATAGTCTAGTACAGAAGACAGACAGAACAAGAGGAATTGGTTCAAATGACAGCAGTTTACTTATGGTTCCTAAAACAGATGTGGGAGAGACCTGGTAACTTCTGTTTCATGTCTGTGCATGTATTTCTTACTTTTAGGAGTATAGCTGAGTTTTCACACTAATGGGAGGCTTTATGTATAACTGAAATGAAACAATACTACCATTGAAAAAGCAGTATGTGCACTAAAGCAATAAAGCTAGCACAGACCACATCAGGTGTTGTTTATTAACAGTCAGAGTTCTTCTGATTCCATGTAACTTTTAGTAGTTTTGAATTATGAGATAGAGAGCTAGATGCCTTTTGTATTTTCCAAGTCAGTGTCCCTGCAGGGTCAAAGCTGACATCCCTGCATTTCTGGTGGCCCTTACCAACACAGCAAGAGCAGGCTTGGTGGGACACAGCAAGAGCAGGCTTGGTAATTGAAAGCAGGGCTTAAATGAGGGGAGCATTCTTGTTCCAGGTAGATGCCATGCTTTATAAAAAAGTATTTCTTTTTAACCCTTAGATTGTACCATTCTTTGTAAGCCTAAACAAAGCTCAGTGTGTGTGCTGAGTACTTCATGGGCACTTGGAAAAACACATAAGAGTAAATTTGGGTTCATAATCCACTGCAGATGTTACCTTTCTTTGTTAAGTAGGTCATGCTGTTTGTAACAGCAGCTGTCTTATCTTTGGAATCCAACATGGCAAATCGAGCAAAGTCATCCACATAAAAGTTATCTGAAAAGAAGAGAAAAAGGATTAGATGCCAAATCAAACTCTTCCATGTAAAATGAAGGAAAAATCACTACTGTTACCCAAATATTAAGAACACATCCCATTCTATTCCATATGATACTGGTTTTGATGTCTCATTTCCACTGTTATTACATAACATGCTGGGGAATAGATTTTTGTTGCTTCATAAGCTACATTAGTGACTGCAATGCATATTTGATATATGGACTCATTGTCTGTTGAAACAGTTGTTCAAGTCTCACTCAGTTGAAGTTAATTTCTATAAATAACACATCCACTTTGTTGTTATTTTTCAAGCAACTCAGAAAAGGTTTTGGGACACTGTCACTGTACTGTGAAGTCACTGCACTGGGTGTGAACACACTGAGCCATGAAAGGTTCTGCTGCAATTCATGGAAATATATGGCACAGCAAATCCTAAGTAGTTTCAGAGATGACTGTCAATCTCTTCTCAAAAGAATGTTAGAAATAAGAACCAAGCTGTTGCTTTGTGCATTGTATGACAGTTCTTGGCTTTTGCTAGTGTTGCTGATTTCTCAACTTCATGAGTAATATTCCCCTAAAGAATTGTATAAAATCAAACCCAACTCCTGTTTTGGAAAATCAGCAGACATTCATGTTGTTACTGTACATAACACCTCCCCTTGCACCAGGGCTAGAACCTCACTCAGGGTGCTGTTATTACTCTGCAATTAGAGCTTTCCATTGGGACAGCAAAAATCTTTGACTTGGATACTTCAGGTATATAATGCAATTAAAATCATCCCTTACTCATTCCTGTCAGATCTAGGTACTCTCTGTCAGATGTTAAGATCCTTGAATTAATTCTTGGAACAACATTAGGCTGGTTCATGATATATTCAACCACATCTTGGTCATTAGATAATTCACCCTGAAGAAGAAAGAAGTCACATTTGTTATTTCACATCTACATTTCCCTTCAATAACTTAAAAAAGACCAAACCAAACAAACCCCATCAAAACTGCCACAAAAAAGACCCCAAAACAAACTAAAACAAAACAAAACAAGAAAGTATGCAAGTTAAGCTGTCTTCTGTATTTTACATTCAGGGAGTTTTGAGTCAAGTTTTTCCAAATCTTGTTTCTCTCCACAATCCCAGATTAACTCAGCACCTACCAGGTACATGGCTCGCTGGAAGATGCCAGTGGTTTCCAGGATTTTGTGCATTGTCACAGTTTCTAGGTCGTCAGGATCCAGTTGGTCTTTTTGAAAAGGTATTCCATTGAACAGCACAACAGGGAGAGGACCTACACCTGTTTGCTCATAGTAACCTCTGGCTGCCTAAATACAGGGAAAGAAGTTGCTTTACCATATTAGCTCATCACCAACAAGGGTTCAAAATATTTTCATGGAACAGCCACACAAGTCTATCCCAAACACACTAAGGCCTCCTTCCAGCTTTTATATGATACACAGAATATTAATCTTGTGCAGTGCATAAGACACTTCCTGTATCTTACATGCACAAGATATCTTTGTCTTTCAGTTTCAAAGAAAAAAAAGTTACTTTATAATACAGAAGGGCAAAAATATTCCATTAAGGTCACACTTCAAATAAATTAATTCCAACAAGCACTTTCTGGAAACAGCAAAAGTGCACTACAGGAAATCTTACTTTGCATATAGAAGTGAATGCAATGCAAGCACTGATAGTTGTAACGTAAGACATGGTGGGTTTTTTTTCTTTTTGTTCTTTAAGAACATGTTTCTTAAACTTGTGAAAAAGCACTTGCTTGTGGGGGAGGGGGTGACTCTGTCAAGACAAATTTCCCCATTTCAAACAACAAATAACCTCTACAAAATGCACCATCACTACTGATACTCTGTTATGCACATAAGTTAATCAGATCCTACTGTTAAGAGGTTCTTGTTGCAGGCTTTCAAGACATTGTAAGGACACAAAGCTCAGATCACACTTAAGAGTGCTCAGTGCTGCTATAAGGTGTGTCCTTTGGAAAGAAATGAAGCTCTTTCTAAAGGCTTCCTTCCTTGCCTGAGGGCTTTGCAATGTTTTTGGATTTGGTTGCACCAGCTGAAAAGAGTCCTTCAGAGCAGCCTCTTGGGTCTCCTGGAGGAGAGCACTTTGCATGTGTTAGGAGTTTCTGGAAGGGAGGGGACATTGCTGCTTTTTGGTTTTTTGGGTTTGCTATGGTTCTAGTACATACACTGAAAAGGCCTCTCCTGTCATACAGAAGTATCAGCCTTACTTCTAGAGGTTTTGATTTCCTCAGAATGCTTTTCCCTTCACTCTCCCACATCAGAAGATGGAAGGCATGTGTACATACAAGCCTATTTATAAAACTCTGACTGCACTCCTTACACATATAGGCAGTATCATCTGTGTTACAGAGCTACTGCAGTCAGAATTTTCATTCCTTGTTTTATAATATTCAACAAAAACATCCCACCCCACAGAACCCCAAAGGGAATCTGCTTCAGCTCATATAGATGTGATCCAGTAGTGATTTGCTCCCCCAATTTTCTCCATACAGAAAAATAACAATCCTAAAAATATTTTTAAGAAAGATTGCTGAATGCCTTGCTATAGGAAAGACATTACTTTATCTAATGTAGTATCCAAATACCAATGAAGAAAACCCACACCAATCCCTCCCTGACATTTAGGTTTTCTTACAAACCATTCCATCATCTTGATTTTTTTAAAGCAATTTTGAATTCTCCTGCATACCAGAGGGAAAGTATGACATAAAAGCCACAAGGAAGTTATCTTGGTTCTGGTACTATATGTATAGATTATTAAAAATTGATATTACAATATATCATATTTAGTATATATTATATAAATGTTTGCATTCAACATACATTTTTATTAAAGTATTACGAAGTCACACAGTGTGATAATGCAATTGCCACATTGTACATAACATGAGCCAGCAGTGCACCCAGGTGGCCAAGAGGGCCAGCAGCATCCTGGCTGGTATCAGGAACAGTGTGGCCTGCAGGAGCAGGGAGGTGACCTTACCCCTGTGCTCAGCCAGGGTGAAGCTGCACCTTGAGTACTATGTACAGCTCTGGGCTCCTTGCTACAGAAAGGACATTGAGCTGCTGGAGTGTGTCCAAAGAAGGGCAAGGAAGCTGGTGAAGAGTTTGGAGCTCAAGTTTTTAGGAAGAGTGGCTGAGGGAGATGGGGTTGTTTAGGCTGGAGAAGCAGAGGCTGAGGGGAGACATTATCACTCTCCACAACTACCTGAGAGGAGGCTGTGAAGAGGTGGGGATAGGTCTGTTCAATGAAGTGACAAGTAATGGATCAGGGGAGGTTTACATTGGATGCCAGGGAGAATTTCTTCACCTAAAGGGTTATCAGGCATTTAGCAAGCTACCCAAGGAGTCACCCATGGAGTCACCATCCCTGGAGGGATTTAAGAGTAACGTAGACATAATGCTCAGGGATATGGCTTAGTTAAGGTCTTGTCAGTGCTAGGTTATGGTTGGACTCAAAGGTCTTTCCCAACCAAGGTAATTACGTGAACGATATTTTCAAAGCAGTGATGAAGCCAAAAAAAAGTGAAAAAAGCTGTTTCCTGAATTCTTACCTTTCTATTTTTATCATAGGCAGAATCAATTCCCAGAATGCTGTTGACTTCCACATAGGGATACTGTTTCTCAAGAACACTAACCACATGCTCCACTTTCAGCTTCTCTCCTGTTTTTACTTTGTTATATATCTGAGAGGGAAATACAAACACAAGTTAACAGCTGCAACCATAAAGCTTCTGTCCTTATTAAAGGTAAATTGACCTTTCACCTGTATTCCAGTATTTATAAGAAGGCAGGAACAGCCAGATTGCAAAACATATTTTCATATTCATTAACTGCCATAACAGCTCCTAGGCACTTGTAGCTCTTACAACTATATTGCTTTATCTCACAGTCATTCCAGTGAGATTGGAATAAGGTAAATATCAAGAATGACTTGCATTTTTAACTAGAAAAGGTATTTGATGGGGAAAAATAGTGCTTAGGTGAAAAAAGGTTCAAGTGAAGCGTACCCAAAGAGCTACTCTTGCCATCAGAACTCAAGAAATGCTTAGAAAAAATACAACAGACCTTACATGTAAAATAGGTAATTGTTCCCCTCTTGGAGACACAAGAGTTTAATTTGACTTACAAATATATACCCCCAAAAATGGGAATAAAACTGATTGTCTTCAAGCCACCAGCAGTTTAATGCTACAGTATGTCCCACCTCAATGTCAAACTACAAGTGAAAATGCATCTACACAATCCTTCTATGTGGTAAAAGTATACAGCAGGAACTGTTCAAAACAATTATAATATTGAAGAGATATAGCAGATTAGAACTCAATGGCAAAATTGTGAAGTGTCACATTTAAATTTAGTCTCACTTGTTAAAGTTAGGTCAGAAGCACTTTACAGAGGACGATGTGTTGTGCAGTACCAGTAGAGATACTCTAAATAGTAACCAAGTAAAAAAAAATTAAAACTCTTTCTTTAGCTACATATTAGCACATTAACATACTCTTTCATGCAGGTAAATAATAAAACGTAAGTTTCTCTTTTAAATGAATACTTACAGACATGACAGTCTGGAAAGCATAATTATCATCCATTTCTTGTGCCACATAATTGTATACCCTGAGGAGGGCAACACCAGGATCCTGAAGTCCATCAACATCTTCTGCATCATTAACCACAAAGACTAGTCCTATCCTGCAAACAAACAAATCCTCAGATCAGGCATCTATTATACTAATAGACAATTAACACTTCATCCAACTGTCAGGTATGAGTCAATGATTGTATGACTCTAGGGGTGCTCTAAGAAGTCTCTCTTGTAATCAGAAGAAAGTACCACAGAAGCATTTCATTAAAATATTTGAACAGAGACTGCAGAACCCTGTAGCATTCTCCTGAAAAAGCTGTCAGCCCACAACTTGGACAGGAGCACCCTGTGCTGGGTTAGGAACTGGCTGGAGGGCCGGGCCCAGAGAGTGGTGCTGAACGGGGCTGCATCAACATGGCAGCTGGTCACCAGTGGTGTCCCTCAGGGATCAGTGCTGGGCCCAGTTCTGTTTAATATCTTCACTGATGATTTAGATGAGGGGATTGAGTCCATCATCAGCAAATTTGCAGAGGACACTAAGCTGGGGGGGAGTGTGGATCAGCTGGAAGGCAGGAGGGCTCTGCAGAGGGACCTGGACAGACTGGAGAGTTGGGCTGATCCCAACGGGATGAGGTTCAACACGGCCAAGTGCCGGGTCCTGCACTTTGGCCACAACAACCCCATGGGGAGCTCCAGGCTGGGCACAGAGTGGCTGGAGAGCAGCCAGACAGAGAGGGACCTGGGGGTTTGGATTGACAAGAAGCTGAACATGAGCCAGCAGTGTGCCCAGGTGGCCAAGAAGGCCAATGGCATCCTGGCCTGGATCAGGAACAGCGTGGCCAGCAGGTCCAAGGAAGTGATTCTGCCCCTGTACTCAGCCCTGGTGAGGCCTGATGTGACACTCAGTGCCATGGTCTGGTAACCAGGATGGAAGTGAGTCAAGGGTTGGACTTGATGATCTCTGAGGTCCATTCCAACCTGGCTGATTCTATGATCATCATCTTAGACAAAGGCTTTTCCTGGAAAAGACTGGTAAGACTTTGAGCAAAGCAGCCAGGAACAAAACTTAGGACATATAATCCCTCGTGGTCATTCCATCAGAATCTTGCTTCTCATCTCTCTTTCATCCAAAGTAGTTGCTTTTAAGTTTATTTTGGACTGTTAAAGAAACTGAATTCTGTTTTGTTAGTAACAAAAGTTACATTCAAAAAACTGTAAATAAGAAGCAGTATTTAGTAAGAGCCCTTCCCAGCCACCCTTACACGATATAAGACATTTCCACAATCTCCCATCAGAGAGTAATTTACAATTGCAAAACCCACAAAAATAAAACTGATGTAAAAAAAATTCCACTAAAACACAGCAATTACCTCAGTGGGATGTGGTTACTGAAGAACATCTCTGCCACGTTCAGTAATTCTGCTGTGGTCTCATGAGCAGGATCTACTATCAGCACCTGTGTGTAAATTGTACATGAAAAGTTTCTATTCCCTTGAGGAGTCGAAATGTAGGGTTTTGATTAGAGATACCTTCATTCACATCTCAGTGCAAGATTATCACCAGTATTATTTTATACACTATCAGGGAAACCAGGCCCACCAAATAAGAGTCTCTGAAGTCTGAGTCTACTGTGCAAAATACCCTCTCTAAACCACTCCTTCAACCTGAAGAGACCAGACTCTTTATGTGCCTTATCTCATTTTATTTACCTCAGCATCCCCTTGCATCTAGGCTTGTGCCTCCATGTGTACAGAAATCCACGTACTGAGAAGTGGCTGGGAGACAGGCATTTGTCAGAGCTGAGGAACACACATTACTTCTTCTCAGCCCCTGGGAGAGCTCACACTGCTAAGACATTCTGTGAGCGAGCCCCAACTCAGAAAGAATTCAGAATGAATTTAGGGCCATTTATTCATACCATGTTTTGCCTTTTTATTTAATAATTTCAATGTTTAAAGTACTGAAGTCTGGAGAAAAAGGTTACATATCAAAGTTCCCAGAGCTTGAGGTGGTTCAACTCCTTATTTGCCACTAGTCAGAAGAATTTCCTATAGGGCTACTCTGCCACATGACAAGAGCTACAGTACAGAACTTACAAACTCCTTGTTAGATCTAACTTTAATTTACCTAGAGGCTAAAAGAACACTAAGGATTAAGCTGAGGATCAATGATCATCATTTGAAATCCTACTGCAAGAATGTTTTCTAGCTGAAACAACTGAAGTTGGTCTTAACCCTGTTAAGAAGATACTAATTAACAAGCTTCAAGGATTTCATTCACCTGCTTTAGTTATTATCAGAAAGCTGAAAGACACCAAACCCTCACTTGTCAGATGATAGATTTTTCTACTGATGAAGCAATTCCTGGCATCTAATATATGCCAAAGAATCATGCTCTGGAATTTCTGAATCTCAGCCATAACTTTCTAGTAAGAGGAGAACAAAACCTTGTAGAAAAGCATCCTACTTCAAGATATTTAAGTGACAGGAAATCCAGCATATCTGTAGGCAAGCTGCACAACCTAATGTGCCTGCTGTTGAAAAAATGCACATTTCCTTTCCAGTCCATGTTACTACTTACAAAATTGTGGAAGTTTTTTCTAATCTGTCTGATCACGCCTGGAAATGTGGGACGCAGCAGTTCTTGCATGTTGGAAGGCCAGGAATTATACCGACTGTCAACTTCAAGATTGTTGATCCACTAAGGAAAAAAACCAAGGAATTTAGATCATCAGCAGTTCTCCTGCTTCAGTACAAGGCTGTATTTTAAAATCCCACACCACAAGGAGAACTGTATAAATAAAAAGTTAAGCTTTTTAAAAAGATCTGACTAGATTTATAGCCCTACTTTCCATTTTTTCTTCATTGAAGTTTCAGAGCTGATTGTGAGAGTAAAAATTCCCCTGACAGCATAAGACTGCCCTGCCCCGTGGCAAATAAAGCATTTCTAACATAAAAACATACGCACTGAGATTGCAGGACTTCTGATGTCCACGGCATAGTCGGAATCTGAGGGCTGGATGTTCAACCTCAGAACATTGTGCAAGGAAAGCCCCTCAATTCCTAAGCTGTGCAGGCCTTCCATAACACGGGCTTCATTGCGCAGGACATCGATCAGACTGGAAGGAAAAGAAAAAATGCTGACCTTTAAAGACACAGCAAATAACCTGCTCTTAGCCTAAGGCTTTACAGATGAAAGGTATAAAAGAATTTTGCCATGTCTGTGCAATTACTTCTTAATTATTACCTATTTCTAACAGCCCTAGGAAATGTGAGAAAACATAAACCTATTCAATTACATTCTCTTCCTACAAAAACTAAATCAAGATAACTAAAGCATGTTTATGGATGTAATTTCAGTTACATGTAATTGAAACAAATCTTGACAAAGATATAGGGTGCTTTTCAAATTAAAAATTTACAGTGTTTTATCCCCTGAGAATCAGTCTATCTCCAGAATAAAACCCGTGTGTTGACAGTCTTGGAGACCAAAATCCTGCTAGTCACAGCACACATCAGTACAAAGGTGAGGTCTTGCTCTAATCTTTATGGGTATTTCAATTTTCATATCAGCTTTTTTGTTAGAAATGCACTTTATGCATAAGAGAAGTACCATGGTTTCCTTTTGTCCAGTACTTTATGAAAAAGATTCAAAACTGTCTAAATTATTTTACTATCTATGGACAAACAGGATGTGATCTCCTAAACAGGATACAATTATTCAAAAAAACCCCCCCCAAAAAAAACAACCCACCAACATTCCTACCTAAATATGTCCTGAGTGTCTAAATCAATAAGCAGTCCATTGATGAAGAGGGCAGAATCTCCTGGTTGTAATCCTAACGTCCCTTTGAAATACTGAGAGAAAGTAGAAAGTCATTAGAAGAATGTCCTGCACAGAAAAATATTACTACAGAATTTAATGTGTCAAAGTTGTAGGTTTTAATCTCCCTTATTACGTTACATTCCTTCTCAACTACCAGAATTGCTGACTTGTGCACACACCTGTACCAGAGGAAAAAACAACTGAAGATATTTAGTGCTTGGATGTCCTGGTTTGGGCCAGGATGAAGGTGATTTTCTGGTTTGTACTTTTGCTTTCAGCTAAGTTTCTTGTAAGTGGCTGCACTTGCTGGAATTAACAGCAAGTTTCTCAGTCAGTGTCTGCTTCTAGGACTGATAACACTGGATGTTTATAGTTACTGCCAGAGACTGGTGTGCAGAGCCAAGGACACTGCTCAGCTCTGAGGAACATTTTACCCTCCAGAAGGAGTAAAGAGGTCCCACCTGAACCCCTCCTCTGGGGAGGCCCAAGACAAAACAGATGCCAGAACTGACCAAACAGAGTATTCCATCCCATACACCTCATACTCAGTATAAATTTGAGGGATCACAAGGGTCAACACCTTTTCCTGCCCTCCTTCCTGACCCTTTCCTCTTCCTTCCTGCCTTCTTCCTGCTTGTCCTGCCTTCCTTCGCCTGTTCCCTGTTTGCTTCAGCATCCTGGGAGGATTCCATCCATTCCTCTGCCTGTGCTCCTGATCCATTCCAGCCTGAATCTGTGTGTTCCTGCCTCCAGCTCCCAACTGCTCCTGACCCCAGGATTCCAGCCTGGACTTTCCCAGGACTGCCCTGCAGCCTCCGTAGTGATGTGAGAGTTTTTTGGGGAAAGGAGGGAGGAACGTGGGATCAATCTTTTCCTGTATATCTGTATATTTGTATATATTTAGTAATTTTTCCTATTTATCATTACTGTTTCATTAAAGTTGTGTAGTTTAGTTTCCAACCCATAAGTCTCTCCCTCCCTTATTCTCTCTCCTTTTCTCATCAGGGAGGAGAGGGGGATTAATAGAGACCATCTGTCATTTGGTTTAATTGCCAGGCCAGTGTCAAACCCTGACATTGGATTTTTTCAACTGGACTTCTGTTTGTTACTATATGATTCAGTAGTACATAGGGAAGTCCCTGAAAAGACCTTTTAAACATACACACATTAAATAATTACAAATGCTTAAGAGATGTTATTTCTTAGCTGACAGCTCACAGAGCAGATGGACAAAGAGTATCCAGTTACTTGTTACATGTCTTTAAGAGGCAGGTTTGGGCAGAACAGACTTAAAATGCTGGGTACTGTGTGGTTCTTGCTAGTGGTACTCTGTATAAGATACCACTTAAGTCCTGACCTAGTGGATATGTCATCAATGACAAATGGATGAGCTGCCATTGTAGTCTGATCTCCCCAAAATCAGGCAGCACACAAATGGAGAAGTCTGACCAATATTCTGGAATTTATTCCGAGTACCTCTAAGCAGTGCCCCATTTGAACTGATGCTTTGAATTGAGCAATATCACAGAGGACAATTTTGAATCAGGAGAGGTGAATGGAACACTGTCCTCCTGAAGCAAATTTCCCAACTCTAGCATGAAAAATGCTGTTTAAAAACTTAAGTGGTCTTGAAAGAAAGCAACGTAATTTTTGTCTTGCAGTACCAGTTACAAAACTCTGTTAAGAGACATGATGAACCCTGAAAGAGAAAGGTAGTATTTGGATATTTAAAAATACTAATATCATGAAGAATGTGAGCAAAGCAGAGGAATAGCAAAGTATCATGGGAACTACCAGGAACAGGAAAGCAGCACCTCGTCAGGAAGAATTTGCATTTCATTTAAAAAAAAAAAAAACAAACCTACCAAAGAGAGCTAAGTACGTGGGGAGCTAAATTGTACCTTTCCATGGATAGCAGACATACTACTCTGAATAAAAATGAACACACAAAATCATGGGATTACCTATGGACCAGCCCAGTCAAACACACAATCAAAAAACCACCAGGCTGCTTTAGCTTGCACTTACATTCTACAGCTTGGCCTTTGGCAGTGCCAAACCACATCCCTTCTTTTCTGACTTTATTGCTAGTGGAAAACAAGGGATTCCTCTCTCAGAGCAAGAATTTCAGGGGACTTATAACTAGATTTCAGGTAACTTTGCTTTTACTAGTATCATTGGTTAGATTTTAAGCAAACATGTGTGTACCTGATACACTTTCTATTTTTCCTATTAATACCAACTGAGACTGAAGTGTTTTAATAGATCAATGTAGATCACATGACAAGCTATTTTTGCCTTTTTTTTATTGACATCTTAAGTTTCTATCTTGCACTCTATCCAGCCTGCAGTAGCAGGTGTACTTTGATTGTACAAATGCCTGCAGAAAATTCCCAAGTGGCTCTGGTTTTCCTCAGTGCTTTGCTAATGCCAAGTGCACAACCATGCTGTGCTGAAACATTTTTCTGCAAACATCAGAGCCTGCTCAATGACCTTCAAAGGTCCCTCACAGCCTGGGTGTTTTTAATGATTCTGTTCCAAAGCACATGTAGATTTTATTTGGGTGGCTGTTAAATTTTACTCCTCCACTAATTTCACTCTCAAAGCACCAATGATGGAACAATTAATTGACAGAGTATGAGTCACTCTGAGCTATGGCAGAAGATTTTGAGTTTATTCTGTGACTTCCTTGCAAACACTGATCAATTCAGACACCTAAGCATCATTTCAGTTTCCATAATGAGAACCAAATTTCTGCCACATCCTTGAAACTGTAAGAACATGCTTCATGCATGTGCTTCTCAAGCAATAGCTTTCTAGCAAGTTCTGTTCCATCCAGCTCAGATATTTTAAAACAATCTAACTCTAAAGCTGTTTAAAATAATCTGACTTTAGTACCTCCATTAGAAGGCAGTCACACTTAATATCTACTGGTTTTTGAGAAGTTCAGAATACAACAAAAACTTAAAATCGGTAACTTGAAGTCAGCCTCTTCTTAACTATGACCCTGTACACATCCTCTCCTCCACTCAAGTCAGAGCTGGGTCAGAGACTGAAGACAGGCCACCTGGCAGGCACAGTCTCACAGCTGATCATCTCTGTACAAGTTCAGCTGGCAGGTCACCACCCCAAACGTGTAACTCAGAAACCAAGTAAAGAGTGATGTGATAGAGTCCCATCCTAGAGACTAATACAGTCTGCATGGAAACCCTCAAAATAGCTATGGTGTATGTTGTCTGCTGTAAATAAACATTTTACACCAAATGTATTTTCATTGTATTTAATATTAATTTTATAAAGTTAAATAAATACAGTGAACAGATTCTGAATTCAGATACCAAACAGAAAGTCACTTTCATACACTTTCATATCCATGAGCAAATGCTTCTTAAATAACTATCAGAACACTTGATTACTGTGAACAACCACTGTAGTGGCAGCTTTGTGAACAAAATCTGGTATCATCATTCCCCAACACAGTGAGCTTCCTCAAAGCATTTCTGACCATTATTTTCATATTTAAGCAAACAAGCTCAATTATGTTCCTAATCTCACCATTTCTATACTTCTGAGATTGAAATGGTGCATACTGAGACAAAGTTGTGTGTCAAAATACCAGGTCATTATTTTGAGCATAATGTAAAATTTTAGATGGGATAGTTATTTCCAAAGCTTGAATTTGTATTAAAACCTAAATGCAAAAGCATGACATGGCTTTCTAGTAGCATTACCTTTTGGTTCTCTTCGATTTCTGCTCTGAGTTCCGATGAAACAACTGTTTTTGTTATGGCTCTACAGAAATAAAAACATCACACTGTGAATCATCTTTCTGTTTATCTAATGGATAAATCAGATATTTTTATATCCTACTTTTCATACTTTAAAACATATACAGTACCTTAGTACAAAGAGCTGCAATCAGAAGCACTTGTACTTTGTGGTACCACTAAAAAGTAGGGTGCATCATTTTTTCTTACATTATATAGAAGATAAAAACGTTAACCACATGCCAACTCCCAGTGCCCAATTTCACATTAACTATAATAAAAGTGGGCAGCTGCCAGAAAGGTAGAGGTGGAGGCTGCAGCAGAAAATAGAGAGATTTCACTCCTCGTTGCAGGTTACCATCCCTTTCCTTATATTGGATCTGGTGAATTCAACTCACAGATGTGACAAAAAAACCCAATGAGAGCACAACACCTACCTTAAGAAGCTATAAATAGCACAACTCTAATATCAGTTAGTGGGAAATAAAAAAAGAATTTGTGTTCTTTTTACTATCAGATGTATCTCCACCTTCACAAAAATAAGGAGCTCCTATACCTTCACAACCCAGGTCTTGGAATTTATCAAAAACAAGTATTTCTAGACTGGTTTGACAGATTATGACTGAGATTCTTGAAATTAATTTAAACATGCTCAAGACAGTTACTGACAAAGCACAGTAAGAAGTGGAATTGTACATCAGTGTCTGACATGAGAGTGACTGGGCAGCTCAGCAAAGTGAATCCCAAAAGAGTAGGATCCAGTGAAGAGATAAACCTTAAAGCCATCAAACAGAAAACCCACCCAATAAATTTTTAAAGACTTCATACAATAGGTTAAGAAGCATTTCACAACAAAGAAGCACTGGAAAATCTGCCAAATTTTCCCCTAGTCTATATCAACTGCCACCCTAGAAAAACACTAAGATCACTGTAAGATCACAAAGGTAACCAACCACAGGCAGAACTTCTCTGCATAAACTGCACTTCCCCCTGTTTGCTTCCAGCTAAACAGAACCTCAGACATTAACCCAACCAATGCTGTCTGTTTCAGGTTCTACTCAGAAAAAAAGACAATACAAAAAACTTCTCGGACCTCATAGTTAAAGTTACCTGGCCTTTGTAGGAAAGTTCTGACTGAGATCTTTCATGACCATCAAAGCATCCACAGGAGGGGCAGTCAAAATGCGAGCAGCAGTTTGGAAACTTAAATCTAGAAGGGAAAAAGAGATGTCAAAAACTCTAAACTGAAAACAAGTCAATGCAGAGTCAACTTAACTTTTGCTTTCATCATTTTTACTGATTTGTTACCTCAGAAAATTAATTTTCTATCTGCATCTTTAGATACTTTAAAAAAAATCTTCATTGTCCTCAGCTTCTTTGTTGCCCTGAAGTCAGTAACCCTTTCAAAATGCACTTATGTATCCTGTCTACAGGCTGCTTCAGTGAGTCCAGAGCAGCATATTTTTTTTTTTTTTTCACTGAGGTGGGAAGACCCTTCAGAATGGTCTGGGTACTCATTACAGAAGCTAGAAATACAGCCACCTGTGGGATATAGGCAGATTCTCTGTGGCTATAACATATGTTCAGCATTGTGAATTACTCTTTTTTTTTTCAGAGGATGAAAAGCCTTTCCCAGTGGCTTCTTTTCCAGGGAAAAGTTCGGAATTGCATGCAAATACTTTTGAAATACAATCTTTCTTTGGTCTTGAGAAATCTCAGCTTTCTGCACCAGGAATGTGACCATGGTAAGATACTTTACATTTCCTTTGCTTTTCTGCACTTAGCAGATCACACAAGTTCTCAGTGTAAGAATGGGCAGCTGACTGTACTTCACAAGATACAAAGCAAGCCTCATTTCACAAGTCCTGCAAAACAATCTTTCTAAAAGCTATTTCAACAGGAGCTTTAGAAACCCCAGCAGTATCCAGTGCAGGAGGTCACAGTCAAACTCTCTCAACTGTCCATAGCCACCAGCAACCTCATTTACACAGAAGACAAGAAGTTACATTAAGTTATTGCAGTACAAAACCAAAAATCTCCATACAGATTACCTTGTAACTGCCAGACTTTCAAAGGTGCCATCTCATTGGTACTTTCCACGAGGTGTTTTCTAAGCTCTTTCAGCTCTTCTGTGAAGTCAGGATACAGCTGCCTAAAAGGGTATGAGGGTAAAACTACTTCTGTGGTTTCCTCTAAGTTAAGTCTTGAAACAAACTAACATATCAAAAAGAATGCTGTTAACAGGTAGGAGCAACTCAGACATTTAAAAAATAACAAAGCAAAAAAATCAGAATCTCCACATCAACTTTTTTTGAGATGACAAAGAGCAACAACCTAAAACTTAGTTTTACCTTAGTTTTCCAAACAGAAATCCCTGCACTTCATCAATAGGGTCTTTTTCATCTATTACTGTAGCATTCACATCTGTGCCTAGGAAAACACAGAGCAGTATATTATCACCAAGCTGTTCAGGAACAGTTCTCACAGTCATTTTCATCAGTTTAACCAAGCTATGCTGCAATAACTGAAATGTATAAAGGGCAGGCTCCAGTCTTATTTTTAAACCTGCAACCAAGAAATACCTTAAAAAATTAGCACAGTAACAGCTAAAATAAAACCAAGATGGATTACTGGGATGGAAAAGCTTAAGATAAATGGAAATCTTAGTGACCCATGCACTGCAGAGGAGTTCACTAGGACCTGGGAGCTTTCAAGATATGTTGGCTTTGTAGAGTAAGTGCTAAACTTAAATTGTGAACACAACCCTGATTTTAGCCCCCCAAAACACGATAAAAATACTATTTGAGTAAAGTCCAATTCTGGGCTTAAACATCAAAACCAAACCCATGTGAGAGACTCACATAACCTCCTAAATAGCTGGACACCAGACAGCTCCAATCTAGATGTTTAGTGCTCAAGTCTGACTAAAGGCCCTTACCTTTTGTGTGTTTGCTTCTCGACAAGCCAAAACAGCACCCACATGAGTAAAACCAAGCAGAAACTGTCTGGTTCTGCACTGACAGAACATTGACAGAACCAGGCAGTAGCTGGATGAGGGTCATACACCTCAAACGTGCAGTCTGCTATCTGGGACCTTTTTGGAGCTCACAGCAATGCGAGTACACTTTGTTAAACATTTCAGATAACTGCATTTAGATTACTGATTGGTATAAAAATTTACAATTAACAAATGTTCCCCAGAATTACCTTTTTTCCCCCCAGTTGAAGAGAGAAAGTCTCCAACATCCTATTCTACAAATAATATCAGGGCTTTTGCATGACATTCTGATGGCACATTAAAGGAAATTGTCATTCAGTTATAAAAATCTTAGGTTGGATCATCTCCAATGGTATGTTAATTTCTCTTAAAATTAAACACTTTCCTGAATCAAACCCAAGGGTTTTATGTACCTATAATCTAGATGCTGGCTAAGGATTTAAAGTCAGAGTTCAGATCTGTGTCTAGAAACTGATAAATCTTCAAAATCCTGAAGAACCTAGTTAAAAATATGAGTTCTGCTCTCCACAAATGTTACCTTGAATTAAACAAACCCACAAAACATTCTTTTACTTCAGTCCAAGGTAAAAGCAGGTGATTCTGGAGTTGTGTGACGTGTGTGAGTGCCTCTCCAAATAAAAGTATACACACTTACTATCCTAACAAAAGAGTTCTGACAGGTCCATGAAAGTGTGCAAAACACAAATCAGCACTCTAAGGAAACTGGCAAAAACAAAAAAAAGGTGCAGAATTTTAAGTTCTGTTTTCCAAAAAAACCAAAAGCAGTTAACACCTTCTGCTCCAAGTACAAATAAGCTAAGGCAAATTCAGGTAGAATTTGCTTTACATCTGCAGAGAATCTGATTACTGGGTAAAAAATTAATTGCATTAGTAGTGCTTCATAAATTAGTAATGCTTCATAAAGGACATGACCCCAGAAGAATAATTTCAAGAAGTTATTTCAGAGCTGAAGAAATAAGGCTATCTGTAATTCAGTCATTCATATAAAAAAAATGCTGCATTATCTTTGCAAAATGAAAATGTTCACTTTAAAATAACAATTCACCTTTCACCTGTGTATCATCCTTGGCCTTATATTCTGTACTTTTAATAGCCAGTTCCACACCATAGCCAGAGAGGTAGACTTTTTCTGAACTGGGATTCTGAAAGGAAAAGCAAACAGTAAAATTTTGCCACTCTAGTTTGATGAACAAATTAAAAGCTGCCACTTTCTAAAGCCAAGGCATCTGAAGCTGGTATACAATTCAGCCATAACTGGCAAGGCATAGGCAGAAAACAAACACATTGCATGATTCTGCATTAATGTACTATAAAAATAGTATTTTAACTTTTTGAAGTTCAGCAAGCAAAATATCTCTATGAACAAAAAAAACCCCCAAACAAGCCACTAACCCCCTCAAAGTAAAGAGCACACAATGTCTTCAGGATTGAGCATGTAAGCCAAGTAGAACAGGACAGACTCATGTCATGAAATATGAAAGGAGGGAAAAAACCATCAGCTTTGAAGCTCAAAAATGAAACATTCACTAAAGAGTTACAATAGAGGATTACAGAAATGGGTAGAACAGTAACTTGAGAGATGCATAATTAGTTCTGGCTTGTCCTGGTTTGGGCCAGGATAAGGGTAATTTTCTGTCTGGTACTCTTGCTTTCAGCTCAGTCTCTTGTAAGTGGCTGCACTTGTTGAAATTCACAGCAAGTTTCTCAGACAGTGTCTGCTTCTAGGACTGATGACACCCGATGGTTATAGTTACAGCAGAACCAAGGACACTGCTCAGCTCTGAGGAACATTTTACCCTGCAGAAGGAGTAAAGAGGTCCCACCTGAACCCCTCCTCTGGGGAGGAACAGACAAGAGAGATGCCAGAACTGACCAAACAGAGTATTCCATCCCATACACCTCATACTCAGTACAAATTTGAGGGATCACAAGGGTCAAACCCCTTCTGCCTTCTCTTCCTGCTTTCCTTTCTTTGCCTGTCTCTGTTTGCTTTGGCATCCTGGGAGGATTTTGTCCGTTCATCTGCCTGTGCTCCTGATCCATTCCAGCCTGAATCTGTGTGTTCCTGCCTCCAGCTCCCAACTGCTCCTGACCCCAGGATTCCAGCCTGGACTTTCCCAGGGCTGCCCTGCAGCCTCCGTGGTGACGTGAGAGTTACCGAGGGAAACGGGGAAAGAACGTGGGATCAATTTTCCTGTATATTTGTATATATTTAGTAATTTTTCCTATTTATCATTACTGTTTCATTAACGATTTGTAGTTTAGTTTCCAACCCATAAGCCTCTCTCCCTTATTCTCTCTCCTTTCCTTATCAGGGAGGAGAGGGGGATTAATAGAGAACATTTGTTTAACTGCCGGGCCAGTGCTAAACCTTGACAAAGCTTTACTGAGAAACAAACCTCATCACTTATTGAAAGAATTTTGAAGTTTACACGAGTCACAAAACTGTAGAAATATCTACTGTGTAATATACTGAGTTCTGAATGTAAGTACACCTCCCAGTACTGATAAAATACTTTTTAAAAGTAAAGTGCTGTATAAAATGTATGACTTTATTTTATTAAGAGTCAAACTTGCTAGAAGCAAACCAGATGGTTCTTTTCACGGCCAAGTTCCGGGTCCTGCACTTTGGCCACAACAACCCCATGGGGAGCTCCAGGCTGGGCACAGAGTGGCTGAGAGCAGCCAGACAGAGAGGGACCTGGGGGTTTGGATTGACAAGAAGCTGAACATGAGCCAGCAGTGTGCCCAGGTGGCCAAGAAGGCCAATGGCATCCTGGCCTGGATCAGGAACAGCGTGGCCAGCAGGTCCAAGGAGGTGATTCTGCCCCTGTACTCAGCCCTGGTGAGGCCACACCTCGAGTCCTGTGTCCAGTTCTGGGCCCCTCAGTTCAGGAAGGAGACTGAGGTGCTGGAGCAGGTCCAAAGGAGGGCAACCAGGCTGGTGAAGGGACTGGAGCACAGATCCTGTGAGGAGAGGCTGAGGGAGCTGGGGCTGTTCAGCCTGGAGAAGAGGAGGCTCAGGGGAGACCTCATCACTCTCTACAACTCCCTGAAAGGAGGTTGGAGCCAGGGGGGGGTTGGTCTCTTTTCCCAGGCAACTTCCAGCAAGACAAGAGGACACGGTCTCAAGTTGTGCCAGGGGAGGTTTAGGTTGGATATTAGAAAGAATTTCTTTATGGAGAGGGTGATCAGGCATTGGAATGGGCTGCCCAGGGAAGTGGTGGATTCTCCATCCCTGGAGATATTTAAAAAGAGACTGGATGTGGCACTCAGTGCCATGGGCTGGGAACCGCAGCGGGAGTGGATCAAGGGTTGGACTTGATGATCTCTGAGGTCCCTTCCAACCCAGCCAGTTCTATGATTCTATGATCTCACAGCACGACTTCACATTTCTTGCTTTAAAGTCTGGTTACTAGCTGTGACCCTGCAGGCTTTAGCAACACTGAGCAATATTCAGGAAAAAAGTCAACTCAAATTTGTCTGAGTTTTTGCAATGTAGTTTTAAACACTAATCCAGTGGTCATGGGCAATTTAGGGAAGGGAAGTGGAAACCAGGACAATTTGCACTAGGACTTGAGTTGCTCCATAATAAAATTGCATCTCAGGTAACTAAGTGGCCTGGCTGTGGAAAGATCTGAGCATCTATTTCTTATATTCTAATATAAGTAGAACAATATTTTTTTTAGAATAAAGTGTTTTTATCTGGAGTTTAAGTCTGCATTTGTAAAATCAAATGATCCTCTTATTTAAGCCATCTGGAGATTTAAAATATTCTGTATTCCTCAGCCACATGGAATAAAATACAAACTTTGGGTATCAGACAAACATCAAGCAGCAACACATTGTGCAAATATCGATTTAAAGAGAACAAAATTACATTTTTCTTTTTTAAAAGCCAGAGCAGTTACTCTTTCCAGGACAAATACCTCTGTCACAATACACAAATATACTCACAGCAATATAGTGCCTGAGGACATAAGTGATTTCTCCTGACTCAGCCTTTAAAACAAGCCTCCTATGGTGCCTGTAGAACTCCTCGGAGCCAATCTCTGCATAGAGGATGACAATGGGGCTTTTCTGGCTTGACACTGGGTACTTGTGGTCCCCTTTGAACAAAAATGGCTTTGGCCTAAGAGTGAAGATTAATGATTACCACACTGCCACTCACAGCATTTCCTCACTCAGCACAAGATCCCAGTTTTTCTTTTCCACAGGTTAACCACTGTGCCCATCTTCAGCTGAACACACATGCCAAGTGACTCCCACCTGTCACCAAGGTCAGCAGCACTTGATGCATGCTGATAAAGCTTTGTTAAAAATGAACATAAGAAAATGAAACAATTACCCTGGTGCTACTTTGAATCTAATATAATCCTTGTTTTAAGAATTAACCACTTCCCTCAGATTTTCCATTACCTTTTTTTTCCCCCCTCGATGGTGATTCATAAATTCTGTATTAAAAAAATAAAATCAAAGGCTAACAGACCAAATGTTGCAGGAACTCAGATTCAAGGGAACTCTGTCCTTGGCTTAGTATACAAACAAGAAAAGTGAATGACACAGCTGTTTTCTGTTTCTGTTTTTCAGTTTTGTCTGAAATACAAATATTCCCAGTGAATCAGAAAAATCCTACATGAGCTATAGATGCCATATGTCTGCACATTGAGAAATAACCCTTGATGCTTGCAAAAAACATGACGATTACTATGAAGACAAGCTGAAATTCAAGGGTTTGGGTTTGTTGTTTTTTGTTTGGTTGTGGGTTTTTTTTTCCTGAAGAGATACTACATTTTATAGCTTCTTTTTGTTACTAGAAGTTACAGTCAAATTCCATTCTTGTAAAGAAATCTGAATTTGAAATATACTGTGTGGAAATATTTTCCTTTGTAACAACTAAAAAATTATATAGGAAAAAAATACTGTGCAGGCTTCAAGCTACTTGTGAAACAATCTGTGTTAAACTAACCAGCATTTTAATATGCAGCCCAGCACTTCCTACACACTTAAAGCTTTACATATTCCTGAGAAGTCCCTACTGTCCTTCAGCATATTGTTTCCAGCTCTTCCTGTGCAAATTCCTCCTCCCAGCAGAATCCCACAGAGCACAGAACAGTAAAACAACCATTCCAATCTGGATTAAAAAGAAATAAGAAACTGCCACACTGGTGCAATCAAGAGACAGTACAAATCAACACTGACAAACACAGACACCACTGGTTTATAACAATCTCTTTACAGCAGTAATTTAACTAGCTTAACTTCTAAGAGCTAATTCAACAGTAGAAAATTAGGCAAATACCTTTCTGAAGCTGTCTGTAAAAGGTTTTCAAGAGAGTCAAATTCACATGTCTTCTCCCCATGCACAGCAAAAAACAGGGTACAGCCCTTTGGTGGAGGTTCATCTGCTGCTATCTGCATTAAATTTATAACAAAGTTGGTTGAGTGTTTGCCATTAGAACAAGTGAAAATGATAATGAGGTAGCCTTGTAGCAATCAGCATTCATTAATATCCTAATTTTTAAACTACTACTCCTTCCCTGTTTATTATATAATTTAAATGCAAGATAAAAATTCCAAAATTGAGAGTGAAGTCTTAACTTATTACAAATATTTGTCCAGTTGATTATTATTAGCTGTAATATTAGTGCCAGGTACAAGATGTCAGGTTTGCAATTGTAGGGGTTTTTATGTTTTTTTTTTTCATTACACACCAGAGACTGCTACATTTCTCAAATGTCAAATGAGAAAATGAATCCAGACAAAAGAAGAAGATTTATTCTAGTATTACTTAAATAAAGCACATTATAATGTGAGACAATGTGAAATGAACTATATGGTACCTGAGGTGTGAAAAAGAATAGAGTAAATGAACCACCCTGCATGGATTGTAACCATCAGATCTTTATATTTGTGGGTTACTATCTGCAAGTGAGTGCAAGTATCAGCATCACAAGTATACCAACACAGCCATGGTGATCATCCTCATAAAAATCTTCACCCAATCAGTGCACTGGGCACCAAAGACATGCAGATAAGCTGAAATCACAGTTGTTTAGCCTGCTCCAAAGAGATGGACTCAAATTTGGCAACCAATGACATGAGTATAGACATCTAGTCTTCAGCTAGGTTTGGAGCACTTGATCAGTGCAGGATTATCTCACTCCTTCCTGCACTTTAGGTCATGCTCTAGCAGTCATTTCAGGATGTCCTGTACTAACCTGTTGAAAAGCTTGAACTGTTGCAGAATAAGAGCGTAAAGACAAGGAAAACTTCAACAAATTCTGCTGCAAAGGTGACAGACTCTGGCAGGCTACTTTGAGCATTTCATGGTAAGAAGAATAATCACTACCTGAAAAATCAAAGCACAAGCACTTATCTTTCTATACCACAGTACTATTGAAAAGGGCTTTTCATTTTAACTGTGATACAGACTAACAGAAGCCCATTATATTAAATGTAAATACACACAAGAACATTTCTCCTCAGTTTTCATTACAGGCAGTTCTACAGATGGATGAGAGTGAATGTCTATAGAGATCCATCAGAGTACACTGGAATACATTCTTGAGGATGCAATTATCAGTTTGGGGAGGAGGGAAAAAGCTGAGAGCTCACATTTCATTTCAGCTGAGATATAGAAACACAGAGAAAATACATTTCTAGTAATTTATACTTCGTGTTGAAACAGAAACTGGCAAGCAAAACATGTTTCAGACATCCACTACAGCTTTTGTCAAAAGCCTTGAGCACTTTGCAGGAAAAATATTACTGAAATCAGTCCACCTTTGACTTTTACAATACTAACACAACACAAGACAAAACACTGTGGTTTGTTTTTCACACATGCCAACTGTCAGTCACCATCCAGAAAAAGATCACGAAAACTTACCATCCTGTTCTGATGTCTTAATACTTTGACTGGCTTCAACAAAATTCCAGAATTTCTCTTGACCTTCCTCTGATAAAAATTCACTGAGTAAGAAAAGAAGACCTAGCTAGAACTATAAATTGTCTCCCAAGTTACAGTTTCAATACGTTGTACAGATTTACAGAAAGTTAGCTGCTACCATATGTTTACCTATACCATAAAATCATATATTCATAGAAAAGCAGACTAAGAAAGCAAAAGAACCCAAACAAACCCAAACAAATAATAGTTGCAGGCCAGGACAAACACAAAATACATGAAATAAGTTTGTAAAGCACCTATTAATTTCTCAAAGACAGATAACAGATCAGCATGCAGCCTGGGACCTCTCCTCCCTAACTCATTTCTTCCCTGGTTATCTTTTATGAGAAACAGACAATTTCATTTACTTTGCTGTAACAAACTGCACTTTGTTGGAACTAGTTTTGGTGGGGGTTTTGCATTGGTTTTAAATGAGCAATAAGAGAAGTCCCAGCTTCAAACCAAAGTGTTGTAATTCCTTCTATATTTAGCATATGATTAGGTAGTTAGCACCAGATAATAAAATAATTCTCTGAACACTGCTAACAACAAATACTTTGCAATGCCTAAACTTGTAACATGCTTCACCTGCTGCAGCAGGTTTGGAGCCCACAATAGCTGGTGTGTTCATTTCAATCTGTCCTGACCTCCAGTGGTAAGAATTGCTGAGGAACTGTCGTGCTGGGTGAAGTAAATGCAACAGCAGGCAGGATTTTACCCTGCAGAGCTGTATCTTTCTGCAATCCACCACAGGTGAACAACCCAAAGTCTTTGGATATGATGTTTAGCACATTATTCTGATTATTTGTTCACTATTTCACAACCTCTTATGGTGAGATTTTCCACAGCAGATGTCTCACAATGTCAGGATATTTGAATCCTGGCATTAACACCTCAGCTTTGCATTTTACTGAATAAGGATTTTTCACTTCAGCTTCTAGAGAGGCTACAGGAAAGAAATTTCACCCAGGACACACCTGTCCTATCACTCATATCCATTGCAATGCTCAACTGTTGCCATGTGTACCAATCTGCAATAACACAGGCATCATTCCATGTGTGGAAACACTCAAGTGATGCAAAATTAAACAGACACTATTCCACAAAAATCTAAAAGCCCTGCTTTGCACAGACTCCAAATTAGAGGACTGCAAAATGAAACTTTTTAAAATATGGTGACTTCTAAAAATGAAATTATGGGGACTTTAAAAGTGCCAACTAGACTGGTGGTTAAAAAACATCATTTTACTTTTTTTTTTTTAAGACACTTCTAAAAAGGTCTTTAATACCACAAGAGAAGGTATCTCTTCAGGCTGACTTGAGCATTTCTTAAAAGAGCAGTTGACTCTAGATAATCAATGCACAACTCAAATTAACAAAATCACACTTCAGGCTTAACTGACTAAATGCACACTAGCAATAGACACGTATTACAACCAACAGTTTCCATCAAAGTTCAAAATCTTTTGGACTTCAATCTTTCATCTTGCAAGCCCACACTAAGCCTCTCTATCTAGTGCTTTGAGTAAAACCCACAGGACAAAAAATACTTATTATGCAATTATTCATTGTTTGTTCTAATGCCTCACAGAATTTACCAGGCAAAAAAAGTTCAACTCTTTCCTTTAAAATATTCATCCCGTGTCCCTGAGTTGATCAGGTTCAACTCAGTGTTACTATGGCCAATGAATCAGTAACAACCAGAATTCAAAGCACCACAAAGCAAATGAAAAAGAGAACACTTTACTTCATGCTCTCCTTGGATTCTGATGTGCCAATGAAAAGTCACAATGTACTTACCTTGCCTCAAGTAATAAAGGAGTTGAAGACCACTTTGTAGTTAGAGATGTTGTCACAGCCTTAGAATCTCCTTTAACAAGTGAAGAGCTGAACCAGATTCCAAGAACTGCAAGAAGTATTCCCATTTTATAGAAGAAGCCTAAAAAAACCACCAAGGCACAAAAGTTAGGTGTGCATGGTCTCTGTTGAGGTATCCAAATACACAATGGTGCATTTTAAGATCTGGTGGCCCATTTAATCCAGTACATCAGTGAGATAATCCTAAACTCACTGGGGCTCACAAAATCAAATATTCTGTGAAAACATTAAAAGAGACAAGCTCTGGCTCCTGAGCTCCAATTAAAACTCAACTGATTCCATCTTGCTCTGTATTTATGCTTTCAAATAAATGTGCTTCTCTTCTGGGCCACCCAGATCATCCACTACTTGCTTTAAGAATTACAAACAGTGATTATTTCAAACCTGGTGGAAATTTTGACCAACCCACTGTCAATTTTATGGGAGATAAAGCCCCATTCTATCTTTGCACCAACCCATCATCCAGGGTACTGACCAAGATCAGAGGAGCCAGGCAAGCTACAGGTCCCTTTGTCAGCCCTTGAGGTTCTGCTGGGCACAGAGGATTTCTTCTCTGGGGACTGAAGAAAGAAGCATTTCGTGGATGCACTAAGTACAACCAACTTTAGAAGATGGAAATGAATGAAATAATTACGACAGAGGCAAATGATACAACTTCCTGTGAGAAATGAGCCAAAAACACCCACCCAAGCAAAAAGAACCTTAAGCCATTTCTCTAATGTCCTTCCTGGGTACTTCTGTGCCTGTACATTCCCTGACCCACACACCATAACACAGCTGAGAGGAATTTCCTTCCCCACAATTCTTAAGCTTATGGACCAGAATTCTCCTGTTAGCTTTCCATTACCACCTCCAAAAGTTCAATCTTCCTTCTCCCCCCCTGACCAGAGTATATTTACTACATACCTAACATACATCCAGGCTTTATCTCACTTCTTAATCTGTATTTTTCTAGGTAACTCATTTTCCATTTCCAACTGAAAAAAACCAGCCCACTCAAATTCCAGGTATAACACAGCCAACAACCTGCTAAGCTCCAACTTCTGTTTTGTTTTAATAATGATCTTTTCATTCGCTGCAAATTATATGCAGTAGTTTGGAACATGATTAAAATTCCTGTGCTACTGCCTCATGCCTTTTTTCCCATTCTGTGAGAGACCTGAGTAACAAAACCTTTTTTCTGTATGGAAGGGGAGGAGAGGTACACACCTTGTCACCTGACACCAGTTCAGCTAGCTGAAAACCTGCAGATTACAAATAACTACACTCCCTGAACACTAAGAGACATCAAACAAATAAAAACTTGTATTTCCCCCCGAAACAAAGCACCATGGAGAACAGCGGGGATGAGAGGCAGTGGGATTAAAATAAATGACATGAGAAACGGCATGAGGTAACAGAGGAAAAGCCAATCTGACTGACGAGATCACCAAGGGAATTTTCCAGGCCTCCTCTGCTTTGTAAACACCGCTCCTCCTAAACCACAGCCATTAACTGACTGCTCCTAAATCCCTCGCTTGAGGAGCTGTGACTGGAAATCATTCCCTCCAGCCACCCGCGGACACCCCGGGCGCTGACAGGGCTGAGGACTCCAAAAAAACCCCACCAAAAAAAAAATGTCAAATAAATGAGGGGCGTCTGCTCCCTGGAGGCGCCGAGCGTGGCCTCTGAGGTTCCCCGGTCACCCTCCCCTCACTCGGCCGCTGACTGACCGGCACCAGCGAACCGCAGAGNCGCCTCCTGCCGCTCCCGCCGCTTCCGGGCACGCCGCTTCCGCTGCCGCCGGTAGAGGGGCCAGGCGGCCATAGAGTCACAGCGGGACCGCGCTAGAGTGTCGCCCGGCCGCCATTTTAGCGGCAGATGGGGCGGTGGCGTGTGGCGGGCGAGCTGCCCGGTCCAGGATCACATTCCGGGGAGACCCGTGGGGCAGCGAGAAGAGAGCGAGAGCGGGGCGAAGGAGAGCAGCGGCTGCTCAGGGCGTCTGTGGCGTCCGGGTGTGGAAGCGGCTGATCCCACAGCCCCTGGCTGCCTGTCCCGTTAAACCGAGCCCCGCCACTCACTCCCGCGGCGCAAAGAACAGTTCCCCTCGCTTGCCCGTTTGTTTGCGGTGTAAACACGAGGGGACACTAAAGCGGAGTGTGGCAGACACAGAGCATTTGTTTTTTATTCATCTTCTCTGCGCCGTTTATGCTCGTACAGCTCTCCCCCAGAGCTGCCGCTCGTCCCTCCCAAAGATTCCACCTCCCTTCTCCTCCTCCCCACGTCCTTTTGACGTTCTCTAGCGGTACCGGGCTGTGCCGGTGGCACCGAACCCTCCCGTCTCGTTCCGGAGATGCTGAGGCAGAAGGGAGCTGGGACTGCAGCCCGGAGCAGCTCTGCCCAGGGGAAGCGGTGCCCGGCGGCCGAGGCACAGGTCTCCAGTCCCGGTGATGGGTGGTCACCCGGAGGAGCAGCGTCCTCCCTCCCACCCTGAGGACTTGGGAAGGCAAAGCTCGGGATGACTCCCCCGTGTTCTGTCATTACAACGTTTTCTTTCTGGTTCCACGTTCGAGCGTTACTAAAACCCTCAGAATCACACATCGGGCCTGTGTCTGAATGCATCTCCGAGCCTCCAGAACCAGCGGCGTTCCGAGCTGTGTGACCGGAGGTGAGGCACTCCCGGGCTGGCGGCACCAGCCTACCCCGGTTACCGAACCGGGAGCCCGGTTTTGCACCTCTGTCCCCGCCGGTAGCGGATGTTTGTGCCAGCGAGCAGAGAGCGGGCTGCTGGGGCCGCCAGCCCGGGAGTGCCTCACCTC